>PKRV01001005.1:31408-42421 GCA_003709505.1 Hyphantria cunea
GATGTTTAAACATGGTATAATATTTGGTATATAACTTAATCTCACTTATTTTTATAAACACCAAAATTTTGTAATGGCAAAAAAATTATTAATAATTATATTGAAATATTATTCTATTTGTGACGACTTCCACACCTACGGTCAATGTACGCAGAGCATCTCTCTCCCGTCTACGAGCCAGCTACTACGCAACAACCGCCCCGACTCACTGGTGACTTCACCGCAGCACCGAGCAACGCATGCATTCCCGACTCACTGAGATCTGCGGACTTCAGCCCCAACTTATTGGGACTTAGCGGCATTCAGTTCCAACTCTCTGGGACTTAGAGGCATTCAGTTCCGACTTACTGGAACTACTTGCACCTAGCACTGGCAAGCTCCTCAACAGAGTATAAACAGCTTACTCATCAATATATCAACCTCCGGTCTTGGAGGGTAGTGATGTGGTGACTTCCACATACAACGCAACAAAACTATACTACAGCGCCATCTACCGAAGATTCGTTGAACTATGAAACAAATGAAGAAACTAGGAATCGTGCAATAGAAGTTCTGGCGCCGATTAGCATATATACGACATACCAAAGTCGGGCTGTGGCCTGCAAACATGATCACCTGGGCAGAGGAACCTCCCTATGTGTTGGAGAAACATGACACCCGTTCCTCCACACTATTAATATTGTCACATATGGACATATTTTATGTAACCTTTATTTTTTTTAATAGAAAGACGTGACTTGAATTAAAAAAAAAAAACTGTCTTTCAGACAACCAAAATGATTTTCCCCAAATTTAGGCCAACGATAATCTTTAAATACCCTTATTTCTCTTTATCTTAATTAAGATTATTTATTTATAACTGGATTATTATAAGCCAATTAATGGAATTCGAACTCCTTTATAGGCCTTCTGACCTTGTGCCTCATTCATCAATCGACGGACATCTTTAGAAAAATTTTAGTTGAAATTTTGCACTAAATTCTCTTTGACGTAATAATCCTAGCCTTGATGTTTTACTAAACGAGGTATTTCATAAATTATAGACTGAATTGGGAATAGACTTAATTAAATCCGGTACTAGCTTGGGATTATATCGTAGAAACCTAAAAGGTAATATTCAAAATGTCTCATTCAATCATATAACATTTCTATGAGCAAGAAAATATTAAAATATTGGATTGATATTTATGAAAATTTAATGAATTTGTTTTGACTGAGAGTTGGAAGTCGTGGGAATTCTGTCATATGTTATCAAAAATTTTCTTTTACAAAATTATCACTTCGAATTGAAAAGGTTCTAATTTTAAAACTTTATCCAGAAATATTTCAATAAATTTTAATATAGGGTTTGAAATTCATTTGAACAAATACAATCAAATAAAAAATAAAAATGACAAAGAAAATACTTTTATAATAATGAATTTTGGTTGAATTGAGGTTTTACGGGGGTTTTTAAACATCCACAAGTTCCATAACTGATGACTATCGACTGACTAATAAGCAACAAAAGAACTAAACAGTGGAAAAGGAAAATGAAAGAAATAAATAGTGCGATGTTATTCTAATAAAGTGAGTGTACCAATACATCACGCGATAGTGGAACCTATTCTCCTATGTCCTATTGGACATAGGAGAGGATTACGCTAGAGTTACGTAAAGATAAACACTGTGAATGAGACTCGTGAAGCTTTCAAAATAATATTTCTCAGTTAAATAATTATTTATTTATATTTATTGTACACACTTAACAGATAGAAAAAGAAAAGAATTACAACATACAAATGTGACAATTGGTGTTTCTTATCGCTCATGGCGATCTCTTACAAACAACCTTTATGTTGTATTACTGTAATAATTTATAATTGGTAAAACTAAAATTAATGTTCATAAATCGTCTAACTATATAAATTCCATAAATTATACAAAGGTCGTAATGTCACACTAAATCTAAAGTTGATGAAAGTTCGTATTGTTTTAATTGATTACAGGGAACCATAATATTAAATTTAGTGAATAGATACTACCTAAGCGCTCATAAGTTAATAACAATTAATTAAGCGATTTTTCAACCTCTTTTTACGCGAATGTACCCAAAAAGCGTATGATTTGAATTTCTATTTTTGATTTTCTATTTCGATCAGAGAGATATAACGGATTTGGATGTTATAATGAAGAAAATAGACACTGGCGGATTATCCTTTCATGCTAACCGGATAGCGACCTCGAATGTGATACAGTAAAATCAATCTAATGATTCATTCAGTTCTGTATGTTATGTGAGTTATTGGAATAAGGCGATTAATGTTTGTGGCTAATAGGTTATTATGAAAAACTTTATAATTAAAATTGGCGAGATTGTACTTCAGACAAACAACATCCTTATACGTCATTAATTTGTTTTGAATGTATCTTACTCTATAGAAATAACAATGTTTGATGAATAATGATCCGTAGGGATACTTCACACAACCGACTCCGATATAAAAAACACTTTTTATTTCACTATTGCACTATCTGTAGGTTTTTTATCTAGTAATCAGTAGGGACTACTCAAGATTCGTATAGTTTGCGCTCCTTTAGTGTCCGGTAGTGAACGGCGATAGAATGATAATAATAAATCATTATTAAGAATACAAATCTACAGGTTTTTTCTAACAATTATTATGGACCGTCCGTATTAATGTCCGATCTTTAAGTGAAGATAGAACTCGTAACTAGTAGCTAGTGAATTTATTTCTGCAACTTTGTATTTGCATTGTGCTTTTTTGGGAGAAGTGTGTATGAGAAAGAGAGAAGTGTGCATGGAGACAATCTTGACAAAAAAATAAGAAAAATGTCTTCTTGTATCATCGTTAGGTCGAAATATTTTCCGACTGTCCAAGTATAATCTGGTTATAAATTATGCCTAAAGGTAGGTATTATACGAACACGTCGGTTTAGCACTTTTCAAAAAATCAATTTTGGTTTAATTTCATAGCTATATGATCGATCGAATTTGTGACCATCATCATCATCAATCGCTTTCATAGCCTATTTATGAGACTTCTGGGGACAAAGAATAGATTTTTTTTACAAATTGTTTCAATAATTTTCTATAAAAATATTTATAAATAACGTCGTGTATAAAAAAGCTCGTCGGCAAAAGCTTTACCTTATAAAATTACATGATCCTTATTACATTACGAAGTAAGTGATAAATGTGAGTTCTGAATATTTAGAGTGCTATTTTATAGTCTATGGTTACATTTAGAAACTCGTGGTGCTTTAACAGGCTAATTTGAGAAAGAATCTTGTCTCTTGGTAATAAAGCGAAATATATAAATTATAAAATCATAATGTACAATAAAATATAAAGACCACGGCTTGCTCTTTATTTTTGGTGGTACTAAATTGTTCATTATTATTTTTAAAGAAACTCTCGGCACTCATAGCATTGTATACGATTTCGTTTATTGCTGCGCAGCATTTTATTACACAATATGATTGCGGTAGTTTTCTGGTTTTCTTTTTGTGTTCCATTCTTAAATGTGCTTTGTGTTTCAGAAAAAAATATTTATATTCTACATGTAAAGAAATGTGGCAGTGAGGTACAGTGTTTTTAATGGCCCAAGCATTTTTATAGAAAGTGTATTAAGTATGTATAGAGCAGTACAATAATAGTACATAGTTACCCTTAAACCAATAGTTCTACAATAAAAATACTGTATTTGTAATTTATTAAATGCACATACTCTATGAGTAATAGTTGATTTTAAATTATACTATTTAAGTTTTCATTTAAAATCTTTACCAAACTTTGTCCAGATTCTTTTAGTAGTATATGCTTGAATAAAAAAAATAATTCTTTTAGTGGCATATGGTAGAAGTAATATATAAATTGTAAGTCTTTTAAAAGCTCTAAATTCTTGGAATTTTTCGACTAGGATGACCTGGTGTATTAGTATTTTAGTAATAGTTGGTTTATCAATCTTTAAAAAACATAGCAAACGTCTCATATGTTATATAAGATTACTATTTTCAAATTAAATAAATAGGTTCGAGAGGTAAGCCATCTCTCTGAAAATAATAAAGAGTAAAATAATATTACTCTTATATAAGTTATAGCGTTACAAAATATATTTCAACAGTCTGTGCACGTAATATATGTACAAATCCACAGCTTAGTGGCGGTGACAAGATTTCATTAGAAGCATTATATGAAAAAATAATTGAAAATGGAAAAGGTACAAATTCCAATTATCCATGGATAACTGTAAAGCACGATGGATATATATCGTGATCAATCACTCTGCCTTTCAGTGGCACTGATTTGTGGGCAAGTTTTAAAATTTTACTGTTGTTTTAAGCTTCGTTTTTGCCCTGCAATTTATATATCTCTATTAATTTTTCTTCAACCACCTTTCTACTGAGAGCCATATAACCAGCAGTAGACTTGTCCAACACTGGCATTATCTGAAAAAAAATACGATTGTGTAAATTAACAAATCGTCTCTGTTTGATTTGTAGGGAATTTGTATTATACTTCAGTATAAAAAACTGGAAAATGCAAGTCAGACTCGCCCACTGAGTGTTCCGTAAATAAATAAATAGTATATTTACTAATATTTTCTTATATATCTAGGTTTAGGGTATTTAAAATAATTAAAAACAGACGCAACAAGAAGGGTTTCAGTATAAATAAGAAATAATACGTCGTAAAAAATAAATTAAATATATCATAATATTTTATAATATATTGGGAGAGACACGCTTCGGCACGAATGGGCCAGCTCAGCCAGACTAATTCCACGGCCTCATAGAAAACCGGTGTGAAAAAGTGCTTTACGCTGTGTACCACCAAATGATTGAGGATACCGAAAGCTTATACTCCTACCCCCAATCTCTTCACCCTATTCCCCTCCCCTATCCTCCTCCTTATTCCCCAAAGGCCGACAACGCACTTGTGACACTTTTGGTGTGTCTTTAAGCAAAATTAAAAAATCATTTATTTTTTTATTATAAATGGAGAGTTTGATAAACCTAAGATTTTATACTCGTATTGTTCAGGCCTTTTAAACATTAAACATGAAAGTTCATAATTCAGAATCTAAGTAAGTTATTACAATTAAGCATTTATTTTCTAAGAAACTCTTGATCCATTATCATAGGGTGATTAATGCTTTGTTACAAAATCATTTACTTCAATACTAGCCGACAAAACAAATTTCGTCTGAATCTTGTTTGCATTGTGCGAAGCCGAAGTTATCAGAAGACGTGCCGAAAATGCTGATATAACTTGTTCTTGCTATTGTTAACGTAAGATTGAGCCGCCATTAACAAATAAATGAAAAGTGCATTAATAGACCAAATTCTAGTATAATAAAGAAAATAAAATGGAAAAAAGTTAAAAACCTTTTGTCCAATTTACTCACTTGGGTTTTTGGTTTTGTCTTTGAAGTATAGTCAGTTTCTAAATATCGCCGACTTTAATGTGCATTTTTTTTTTTATTTAAGCTGCCAAAATGACTCTGCCCTGCCTGATGGAAAGCATGAGCAGAATCCAAGAGTGGTGGTCACCATCCTCAATGCGAAAAAGAACAATGCAGCATGGTGACCCACACTATGGCGGCCTGGGGGGAAAGGGGATGGTGAGGGGGATAGGGGGCGTTGGATTGGGGTATGGGCCTCCGGTATCCTCACTCACTCGATGAAACACAGCGTAAGCGCTGTTTCACACCGGTTTTCTGTGACGCCGTGGTATCACTCCGGTCGAGCCGGCCCATTCATGCCGAAGCGTGGCATAGTCATGATACATGATTATGAGCTGTATTCTCCTTTACATAACTTATCTTCCAGTTTAAATATGATCAGTTTTAATAGTTCATACAAAAATAATAATTTAAATCGGACAGAATATGTGTAGTTTTAGACTACACGTATACTGATCGCAGAATACCGCTGTCAACAGCAGTCTGCACCAAAAAAAAAATTAACAGAACAGGCCTTTAAAATTATGCAAAACAATAACTGCTCAAATCTTGTTTAATAAAATATTCATTCATTGAACGAGTTTGTAAGAGATAGTTATTTTTTTACATTTAAATTTATACAGATATAAAAACAAACCAAATTATGAAGCATATCTAACTTTGTTCCTATTAACAAATATATTTTAGAAAAAACATTTTTTGTGAACTGTCTCAACTATAACATTATAACGAGTATACAAAATAAGTAATCCTAATTAAACGGGTTTCTGTAAACAACTTTTGCTGTAATTTGTAAAATTTAATGTAAATTTGGTATAAATCTGACTGTCCAGTGCTCTGAAATGAAAATGGTTTTATTTTATGAATATTTAAGTTTTTCGGAGTGGTTAACTTTATTAACATTATGAACACTTCGAAATTACTGTGTAAATGAGAAACATTGAAATGGGAGCTGTGGTCTTCTTCAGGAACATTAAGTTTGGAAATGAAATTAATATTTAGCAAGCTTCAAAGCTAAATAATGACCATAGTTTAAGTAAGACACGCACTTTCAGCTTTGATCGAGTCGACACAAGTCGTGTTTTAAATTTCATTATATCTGTATTTTCAGTAATAGTACATTTAAAGCCTTTTTGACAGAGAATCAATTGTAGAATATTCTTGAAAATATAATATAATAATCTATTCTATACAATATATATATTATGATATAAATACATTCAATAAAGATTCTGTTACAAGTGTTAGTAACTTCCTCAATATTATAATGACAATAGCGTTACTATTTGAATAAATGGTATTTTAAGTAAGTGTGTGTATATGTGTATGTGAGTGTGTATGTGTGTGTGTGTGTGAGTGTGTGTGCACAAATTACATTAATTCTGCATTCATAATCCATTGATTTTAGCCAATCGATTACAACCTTTTTAAACATATTTCAAACAGACAAAATTCATAAGGTACGTAAATTGAATAATAATGGGTTATTCAATTTACATACCTTATGAATTTTGTCACATTTGTTATACGTGTGGTGAACCAGAAAAATGTAATGTCTCTAAACAAATGCATATTTAACACACAAGGCATTGCTCTCTACGGTATGTTTTTTGTACCTTCGTAGAATTTCCTTCGCAGCATATTAAATCATCAACCTATAATGTGCCACTGCTGGGCTCGGGTCTCCTCTCAGAAGAGGGTTAAGGTCATACGTCCACATTCTGGCCAAGTGTGGATCGCATCGAATACTGATATATCATTGCGTTGAAATTAAATAGAAATATATATTTTATGGAATATAAGGATGAAAAAATTAAATTAGGTAATATTTATCTCATTATTTAGTATTTTCCTTGAAATAAAATAGAACCCATTGTTCAGACAAAAATATAAAAAAAATAATAATTAATGTTGGTGGAAAATATCAACATATTTTTCTCTTTTGTTTGTTATATTCTTTGTAAATTCTTGGTATAACTATTTCAAACAATATTTACCAGTTAACTTATCTAAATAAATACGGATTTAAAACTAATGGTAGAGTTTATTTAGAATCTGGAACATCCGCAGGGGTTTTATCACTAAATAGGTCTGTCTTCCACCCTGCTCCATTTTCGAAAACGGCTTAATCTCCGTTATTTACCACAAAACAGCCTATTTGTACTGTGCCTTGTACTGGATTAGTGCTTCGACAGACAGGACTTATACAAATTAAACGTAATATAGTGCAAGTTTATGTCTCTCTTTAGTGATTAAGTGATAAATGGGGAGGCGTTGTGCTTTAGTGAATAATTGATCGGATGGAATTATGGTGGTTCGGGTAAGTAAGTAAGATAAGTCTTACTTACTTTGACTTCATAGCCTAGTGTGCTGTTACTCACATTCTCTAAAAGTATGGTACCTATTTAATACATATCGCACTGTGATATATGCAGCAATTGATAAGATTACCGTACGAGTAACTGAAAAGTACTTCATACCGCAAGAGATGCGTGTAGAAGTCGAAAAAAATAAAGCAATTTTTTGAACAAAAAAGCCGACTTCAAGAACTAGATCAAATTGAAATGGGACCACACGGGAAGCACCAGCTTTCAAATTAAAAAATAATCATTAAAATCGGTTCACCCAGTCGAAATTTCTGAAGTAACAAGTAGAAATAGTCGAAATGAGAACCTTTTTCTTTTTCACAGTCGGTTAAAAAGTTATTCGAGCTTCAACAATTATTATAGTTAAGATCTGTCTCCTGTCTGGTTAAAAAGTTACATATAGTAAACAGGTATCCACATATCATGGACATGTGATGCCTGGAGACGAGCTTAATGTAATGAAGTAAGTTTTATGTAGGTATGAAAGTTCATAGATATAAGAGTAGTAGACTACAAAAGAAAGGATGGATATAGTTAGAAAGGGAGTTGGTAGTGAACAGACGAGTAACAGAAGAGAATAGAAAAAAAAATCCTGCTAAGGTTACCCTTATAGTGATGATGATTCAATAAACCCGGTCCAATTATACATGTATACTTGTAATGAGCCTAAGTGAGATGAGAGTAAAGATTCAAACTGAAAACAATCTGGGGATGTAAATCATACAGTAATATTTTCGAGGTACAGAGTCTAGGAAATGTACCTTTTTTCCATTCGATTATTATATTTTGACGACTCGGAAAAATTTAAATTAACTTCTGCGTAACAATATATATTTATTACTGTAACTATTTGAAAAATCTGTATTCAAGAAATGAAAAAAAACGAATTCAACGACAATCTTTATCATCTTCATCAAAATGTACGCCCAATTGTTTCTGAATATTGTCTTCAATTTTGGCCAGAAGGATACTCTCTTTACGTGTTATGTGTGTTGACTCCAGTAGTCGTTTTAGTGTTTTTACTTAGGAGATTTAATTTTTATTAAGAAGCCATTTTAAATAAAAAAGTATAGTGTTTTGCAAACTGTTAAGACAGGGATAAATTTAACTTTCTCGATAGCCAAAGCTTTTATTTTGAATGGGTTCTTATTTGTTAACATAAAAATAACTTCAATTAATACTTTTTATAAATCATCGAAGCCGTGCACTACAAAGCACTTGGCATAATGAAAAAATAAGGACATCTTTGATATTGCGATTCAAGATGGCGTTTACAGAATTTTGAATAAAGATTTCTAATAAACAACAATAGCAACCGATAAATACAATTAGCTTTGATTCTTGCTAATTCTTTGTTTATTTTTCATCGAAATATTTGAAGAAGGGCTCCAGTTCTGAAGTTTAATTTTATCGCGTATAAAAATTTACCTCACCAGAACCAAAGTGAGCGCCATAGGCAATAATTTCACATCTAAGTGATATAACAATGATCGCATTAAAAACTATTTTAATCATAGAATTGAGAATTACTTTCTTCTTTTTCTTTTTTACCTTCTTAAATTCATCTCAACACCTCAAGCACATAAACCAGTCCTTCACTGTTGTCAAAGTCAAAGGGAATATTTGAAGAATATAGTGCTTCACTTTTCACATTTGAAAGAGGAACGGTTGTTCCAACTGAAAGAGAAAATAGTTTAGTATAAGCATAACAATTAAAATAATTTAAGATTCTAATGATATTTAGGTACTGGCCTGGATGGGTGACCGCTAGTGGCATGTTACCATGAGCGTCTCCGTGATTCGGAGGTCACGTTAAGCAGTCGGTCCCGGTTGTTATCATACGATAACAGTCGTGAAGCTTAGTTGGAGGCCTTCGGGCGGCTTAAAAACATCCAACGGTAAGATTTACGTAGCCACAACGTATTCTTGCCAGTCCCCAACCCGCACTTGGCCAGCGTGGGGACGAATGGCCTTAACCCTCTCCTGAGAGGAGACCCGAACCCAGCAGTGGGACATTATGGGTTGTTGTTTGTTTGTTTGTTTGTTTTAGGTACTGGATACTATACTATTATCTATACTATACTGATCAGGCCCCTTGACAAAGCAGACAGATTACAAGTTATACGTCTATGTTCAAACCAAGATCAATTTCTTTATTTAGTTTAGTCAGAGTCCTTTTTCAGTGAATTACCATAACTAAGGCTGATTAACTTTGCCTTTTTATTGCCAAAGCCTTAGATAGAATTCAATATCATGACAATGAACAATTTGAAAGATGCTTTTGTTACAATTATTAATTTAATTAATTTTGACTGCCTCTGTCGCGCAGTGGTAGCGAATGCGACTGCTGTGCAAGAGGTCTCGGGTTCGATTCCTGAAATGGACCAAATGTTTGTATGATCTGCAAATATCTGTTTCGGAGTTTGGGTGTTTTCTATATATAATATGTATGTATTTACAAAAAAAGTATATAAGTATTAATATCAGCTACCCATAACACAAGCTCTGCTTAGTTTGGGACTAGATGGCGTTGTGTGTTAAAATGTCCGAAAATATTTAATTATTTATTTAATTATGGGATCAGAAGACTCCTACGACCAGTTTGTGTTTATCAAGTTAAGAACTTGTCCATAAAAATAAATATAACGAATTCCTTTTTCATCACAAAAGTATTTAACAAACTATAAATTGCTTACTTTTAAAGAAGTTACCTGCCACTGGTTTGTTTTGCTTTTGTAATGAAATTTATTATGATTATTTAAATGAACATGAATATATCAGTAACAACTCTGTAACAGAGTTTCTAGTCATTTTCATTCAAACTTTGTATGATGAAAATAGTTATCAAAGCTGTAAACTAACAGGGTCCGGTGGTTAGTGAACCTGAATGCTAAACAGTTTGCTTCACATTCAGGACAAATTAATGGACACGATCATTGTTTCTGTGTTTATTTTATTTTTATATATGTACGTAAAACCATCGGCCCTATGCCTAAACTTTTCGAAGTCGTGTCGGGTAGCTGTTCTATCGGCTCATGGGAGTGAAAGAAAAGAGAGTGCACCTGTAATTGTGAACACACGTGTGCACTACAATATCGCCTGCTGAATATTATGCTAGTTTTTGCAATACGGCCTTTAGTACCATACACAATGACTGTTCCATAACTCTTGCTATATAT
>PKRV01001005.1:44136-60664 GCA_003709505.1 Hyphantria cunea
TAAAGATATATATATATATATATATATATATATATATATATATAATACTGTATATATATATATATAATATAATACTAAGCTTCCACCACCTTCATACTCAAGTACGACCGTTTCTAAATAATCCAGGTCAAGCTCATTGACTGAACCAACAACAGTAATTTTCACAGGGTTCTCTTTAAATATAAACTGAGATATTTGAAAAACGTAAATTCCAATGACTAATAAAGTGCTTCCACCGAATTCTTTCTCACTGGAATAATAAATTTGATGGACAGTTATTAATTTCATAATTTTAAAAAATGTATATTTTGTATTCAGCTTTATCAAATTCTTTAAAAATATCTTATAAAATTTTAAATTTTAAATATCAGTTTGAGAAAAGCGAGACCAAGTTAATCAAACAAATTAGTAACAGTGTTCCGATTCATATGACGTCTGTGAATGAGACAAAAAATGTATTAGTAAGGTATATTAACTATGACTAGAGATCGCTTTTGTGGTTAAAACGTCTTATTTTACTTCAGACCAGTAAAATAAAACTTAAATTCTTTATCTTAGCTTAATCATCGCATGAACTATTGTAGCATCGTCAGTTAAGGTGACAATTATTACTAATGTACTGCTCGTTATATTACAGCGTAGTGACCCCAACTGGTACAAATCTTTGAGTGATTTGTTGTTTTTACAACACCTGTTGTTGTTCTAAGTCTGGGTGTTCTATGTGCCCGTTTCATGTATGTTTGTAAAGTCCCTAGCAACACAGGATTTATTCCTAACGCGGGCATAGTCTTTCAAAATTTTTTTTTCATGTTTCATTATATATTTTTTACTTATTAACTTCTGACTGCCTCGCTGGTGCAGCGGTAGCGCATAAGACTTATGTGGTGAGGCCTCGAGTTCGATTCCCAGGACGGATAGAATGTTTGTATAAATTTCAAAATATTTGTTTCAGATTTTGGGTGTTTACTATCTAATATGTAGAAATAATTATCTTTATAAATAAAAATCTCCTGTGTGTGTACGTGATTTAACTCCTCCTAAATGACTGAACCGATTTTAAGTTTTTTTTTCATCTATTCCTAATATATGAAATATATATGTAATAAATTAGTTAATTTTAAACAAATAATGTAAATATTATTAATGGTTACAATAAAGAATTGGTAAAAAAAAACATTAAAAAAATATTTGTGTTACTAATTGATTCTATCCGCGGCGTTACCTGCGGGTAAAGTTATACCGCGAATAACACAGCGGGGCCCATCTAGTATAATATAAAATAGTATAGAAGTAAGTAGAACATTCCAAATATAACAACAAAGTGGCGCTCATAGCCCAGTTGCACTCGGTGATTAGAAACAATCATCGAGGGTAAGCAACGATGGCGCGGTCAGTACCTGGATGGGTGACCGCTGGTGGCATGTTACCATGAGCGTCTCCGTGATTCGGAGGTCACGTTAAGCAGTCGGTCCCGGTTGTTATCATACGATAACAGTCGTGAAGCTTAGTTGGAGGCCTTCGGGCGGCTTAAAAACATCCAACGGCAAGATTTACGTAGCCACAACGTATTCTTGCCAGTCCCCAACCCGCACTTGGCCAGCGTGGGGACGAATGGCCTTAACCCTCTCCTGAGAGGAGACCCGAGCCCAGCAGTGGGACATTATGGGTTGTTGTTGTTTGTTTTCCAAATATAACATACCTAAAAAAAAATTATTTAATTATTAATAATCAGTAGAAATGAGCGCTTAGTTAAACATTGAGACACAAATATACATTTTTTGCAGTCTGAGTATTGACCTGAGACGTTTCCGCTCATCGGAAGACTGTTTATTCTAATATATTGATTGTGTTTGTACTTTCAACGTACCTACATGTGTCAAGGCATGATTTAAAATTTGTTTTTATAGTGAGCGAATATTTCTCTATAGGCCGCCACAGTGTGGGTCACCATGCTGCATTATCTGCATTTGCAATGAGTATGGTGACCACCACTTTTGGATTCTGCTCATACTTTCTATCAGGCAGAGCAGAGTCAGTTTGGCAGGCCCGTATATAAAATGGCATCAACGACCAAATCAACGGATTGGAGTGGTTGGTGATATGAAAATGTTACTATCAGCAGTTTAATCTTAGCATTTAATCTTTAGTCAGTCAGGACCTTTATAAACCTAGATTTGTAGGCAAACATTTGGTTTTTTGGCAAATAGGAAGACGAGCCAGATATCTAATTATCTGTTTCATAATGAATGTTGCTAAAATCTATATTTCTTCGATAGAGTTTCGGTTTTATATTATTATTATTAATGACGTATGTCGTATGAATCCGGACCGATGGGCCAAGGTCGTCGAACACTGGGTGCCTCAGGATGAACGCCGACGAGGCAGCCTCCTAAAAGATGGCGCAACGATCTTGACGCCTATCACGTAGACTGGCTGGAGCTGGTCTTGGATAGAAAGCAGTGACTTGTTACAGGAGAGGAATTCGCCTAGCAGTGAAATACAAAAGGCTCTTAAAAAAAATTTCATACTGATCAAGTAAACAAAATAAATGAATCTAATGTTGCACCCTTCAGTGTAATTGTTTAATATCTTTCTTTTCATTATGAATGGTGCAATTAAAATTTAATAAAATTAATAAGAGAAAGATTAAGAAATTATAACCCGACTAAGTAAAATAAGTAAAAAGTTCAGTAGTTTAGGTTTACGATGGAACCCTTTCATTTGGCTACGCAGTATTCGGGTAAAATTATTCATAACAATGTAGCTCTTAGCAGCCGGTGGTAAAATGGTATTAAAGTGATCAAGAATTAGATTAACTGTTTTAGAGATTAAGTTTTACATTCAATCTTATAAATATCTTCTTACAGTTGTCTCTTTATGTTATTAATATAGGTATATTAACAATAAATCTTCCTTAAGGAACCTTCTCTAGTAACGAATTTGCTAATCTTCTCGTAAAATCTTATCTAAATTGCATATACGTTACGAGCGAAACGAGAGTAGACATGTAAGTAGGAAATTTATGCTACGCCTTATCACATAATATACAGATAGTAGGGGGTCATTAAAACAAATATTATCAAGATAAAGTAACTGTTCGCGAGCTAAGTACACTCTCGTGCTTAGTTATACTAATACATGCTTACCATAACTAAATTAATTATGTTTATTGTACGCCTAGTGTTATGTAAAATGTTTTAGGTAACTCACATTTATAGCGCTTATTGTATCACTCTACTTTAGGTCTATACTACACGTATATCGTATGTAAGGTTGGGTAAATTGATTGACGTGTATTGTTACGACGGCTCAGGCCAATCAGTTCCAAATACAGGTATGTGACATTGATACGCTACCTTCACCTACTCAAGATATTGCTTTTACAAGTACACGTCTGGGTGATGTGGTGAGAAAAGATAGACTATTGTGCACCGTCACAGTCTTCCGTCTCATCTTCAATTTACTTCAATACAAAATACATAGATTTTATTATATCTACAACGCGATTAATTAATTAAAAGGTAACAATAACTTCTTTTTTTATGGAATAGGGGGCAAACCATCAGACGTATCGTCCGATGGTAAGCGGCGTCACAGGCGCGTGGTCGGCGTTTGGGGATGAGGAGAGGAATGGGGGAAGAGGTGGGCTGCGCAAGCGCTGTTTCACACCGGTTTTCTGTGAGGCCGCAGTATCATTCCGGTCGAGCCGGCTCATTCGTGCCAAAAAGTGGCACTCCCATGGTATGGTCAAATATTGAACCTCACTAGCTGCCTGTTAAAATTTAATAAAAAATATTTATGAACCCAAAATAATATAGGCTAACTTTGTGTATACTGCTTTATTTGTGAAAAAAAAAAAACTGCGTAGTATCGGTAAACTTACCACAAGAAAATATTAAAATATTTATCTATATTTAACGTAAATTTAATATTTAAAATATAACAAGCCATTATACCATCTACACAAATACTATGCTTCAAACTTTGTATGAAAGACATATAATTATTCAGATTGCTCTTTCCATTCCTTTTCAGATACTACATTAAGACAGTATAAAATTCTCGAACCAAATTACCAGTATAGATTTATACATATTTTTTCTCTCTTCAATAAACTCTAGTTTTTATTGAAATTCTTTCACACAAACTCGAATTTGACGAATACGTCGAAACGTCTTATAGCGAATATTGACACATCACAATAACTTCCCTGACATCTTCACCTGTCTCTTATACTGAACTGAACTATACTGATTATATATGTAATAAAATGTAAAATATACCAGAAAACTTTTGTACGTAATGATAGTACCCGCTATAACGATATATTTAAAGCACTGACTATCAGGCTACAAAGTAAACAAGTCATTTACAGGTCAATGTGTGTCATATAAAATGAAATGTACTTTGAAACTAATTTAATACAAACTAAGTTTATGTATTCTCTTCATAAAAAAACTAATAATCCCCACAGGCTTAGAAATATATGTAAATAGAATTCTTCTAAGATTTCGTTGTTGATTCTTTTGGGACGACAGTTTAGCTATCTGTTTGCTAAGGAGTGGACTGCTGTAGGATGAACTATCTTAAGGCAATAAAAAATTGAAGAATATAGATAGGGTCATTCTCGTAAGTTAACTTCCACAAATAATTTCTATACACGAGTAAAATTTATAAAAATGTTCATTAGATGAGTGCTTTGAATAATTTACACAGTTCATAGTTTTTTTTTTATAATCTAAAACATCCTTATCAACCTCTAGTTAAAGAATAGCTACGAAGTCACTCTGCGTGTATTTCTGCATGTTCGGTATAGTTTTAAAATCTACTGAGACAATGCAGATACCAAGTTAAAAATTATTATTAAGAACAGCAGTTAAAAATGTGAAACAAGAAAATTACACTTTACCCGGTACCTACGCGGTAGTTAGTCGATTTCACAAATGTAAATGTCGACAAGTGAGACACCTTAACTATTTTTGTACCTCTGGATTTCTATCTGAATTAATTTCTTGTATTGTCCTTTTTAGGTCGATTACAGCGAAGCCAAAAGGTAAAGTAATGTCATTTGGCAGTCTGTATATCTTTGTATATTCAATAGATTCAAAAAATTGGTTCGAGTAACATAGCTTTTTTTAATTTTATAAAAAAAAATAAGTACTCGGGTTCTAGTTTTAAACTTTATTTGCGCCAGTTTTATCCCTCATATTTCGTCAATGCAACCACGATGGGCCACAAAGAAGTGTAGCAGGGCACACCTAGTTATTTATTAAACTTATCAATATCGTCAATGCTTGCTAGAGCCTAATATAATAAGATATAAGAATAAGAATTAAATAAGTTAGGTATATTATATGACACTGCACTTTAGCACTGGATACTCTCTCCAGCTATTGCTATTATCGCCTGGTCTTCTTGATTATGGTTCGAGTTGAAGACGTTGACAAAGTGATGGCAGATTTTCCCAGTAGTTACCACACCCTAACGTAAACTCATCTATCAACAAAATGAGAATTAATATTTTAAGAACGTCTCGAGAGATACAAGAATTAATACACTGCATCCCATTTTATACTGAGTGTTATTTCCATAAAGTCTAGAATTGTTTGTGAAAATACGACAGATACATTTTTTCTACGGTGAAAGGTGGCATATACTGAGTAGGTCGAAATGGTCAACAAAAGTTAACTAAATAGGTTAGTTTGTTTGTGGTTAGCTTCCTAAAAGTAATTTTTTGCTGTTGCTGAATCTCGAAACAGTTACAAGGTTCAAAAACTTTCAAAAATAAGTTATTGTTTTATTACTTTCATACTAATTAAAAAGGTATTAATTTTTAACTCACCTTAAGCGTCACTGTTGTGAAGAGCACTTGGCTCTCAGCTTAGCACAAGAATAGTGTATGCAACTATTAAGTATATAAAACTAACTGCAGCATTAAAACAAATTTCAAGCACACATATTATCAACAGATTACTAGTTGATGTTGTAGGTATTAACAATATCTAGTTTTATCAGTAATAGGATAGTAGTACTAAAATAGATAAAAACTCGATGTAATCGATATTTTAATTACTACTAATTAGTAGTAATGAATTAATTATTATTATCGTATGCCATTGATAGTAATTCTCGTTTCGTATAATGTTGGCTCTATCATTCTTCTTCTAATTCACAAGATTATTTAGGGTCGGCTTCTGTTTTAACCGCTGAACATCAATTTTTGTTCGAAGTGTCTGACATCAGAGCTCTGCAATCCTGAAGTTGAATCGAAAGTTTCGTTGACCAGTCTTAGAATTGTCATTGTGAAGACTTTTGTATCCTGCTTAAAATACGCTGAAACCCTGCCGGTTTTACGTTTGCGGCCACAAGTGCGTTGCCGGCCTTGGGGGATGGTGAGGGGGATGAGGGTAAGAGTTGGATTATGGGTCTTCGGTATCCTCACTCACTTGGTGTAATATAGCGAAGACGCTGTTTAACACCGATTTTCTGTGAAGCCGTGGTATCATTCCGGTCGAGCCAGCCCATGCATGCCGAAGCGTGGCTCTCATTTTGGGTCGAATATTGTCTTTTTCAGCATTTTTTCTACATACAAACCGTGACTATATAAATCCTATTTAGTACTGCAATATAAATTTAACAAAGAATAAACAATTTTTAGGTATAAAATTAGGGCCTACTCTTTTACGCGAACTAGAAATCATGCTTTGTCAATTGAAACAGGTTCCTTGTTTGGTCCGAAACTAGTCTGTAAGTAACTGTTTATTCTTTACTTTTTAATTCTAGAATTAGAATCATCATAATCATAAATACCCCGACAGAAAACATCTCCACTACCAAGCAGATGTTTTAGAAATAACTTACAACACGACCATTTGAAAGCAATCCGAAATAGATATTGAAATATCCCATCCCAATTCCAGTTAGGTTCCCAAACATATTCGGAACTCGACTCGACCTTGATTGCAGACCGTATAACAATTTGTGACCTACTTGATATAAACTCATTCAACCCTTGCGTATGAAAACGTCTAAAATAATTTAAATAATAGCCTTCACAGACACATTTTTCCTACTCAAAGTCGACATTTGGCTATAACCCATAATGGAGTGCTCTATGGCAAGAAACTCAGTGACCTTATTACGATGTTTTATTAACTGAAAAATTGATATTGTGGAAGCACCATGTTATAATTCCCATATGTTTAATCAATGATGAAATTGTTTTAATTTGGTTTATTAAAATTAGGAAACTCCACCCAAAATATTTAAACTTAACATACAAGTACTATAGTGTCATCTAAATATCGTCTATGGCATCATCATTATCATTAATAGCCTTTAATAATCCAACGCTGTACAACCTCTTTTTAGCAGTCAGGGGAGAAATTAAATCAATAAAAACTCCGTTTTTAACTTCTCGTTCATAAATATACTATCTCTTTAATGATTAGCTCAGTTTTACAGCTCGTTTTGAAGGAAATTTACAGGCTTATTTTGTTAAAAATATAATTCACCACAGATAAAATTGTACTAATTTTGGTTGAATCCCTTAGCTTAACCATGAATGACGTTCAAAAAAGTTAAATTCTACACAAATGTAGGTGCTCAAGATATACTACAGAATACTAATAAAGTAAACTCGAACTAGGTTGAACTATCTAGAGTAGGTCTGGTCTTAATTTTACGTCTTCCGAATACAAAACGTATTTTAATAGGATTAGATTAAACCTTAGTGATGACGTCTGTTCGCAATCTAGAATCAAATAATTTGGTATTTTAGAAAAGTCAAGTAACCCCACTATTGACAGCCCTACTACGTACACTGACTTATTAATCCTATGAGTCTCATCATAATTTATACATCAATGATAAAACTATTCTAGTAACTTGTACTTGCTTAAATCCCGATCTTCTAGAAACAAAAGAAATATTTCTGAACGTATGTATTTCAATAAATCGGAAATTATTGGCTATTAGATAACTCTTAAACGGGCGCCTTTTCACCTTTTTTAAATTTAACGACCCTAACCGACCCTTTCCACCAAAATTGAAAAGATTAGTATTAAAGGCTTGATGAAAAGACTTGGTAATAAAATTTTTATTAATGTGTCTTGAAGTTCAAAGGTCAAATTATATAAGTAACAAAGTTGTATTGAAAATATTTTCTAATATATCCCTATTAAATTTATAATATTCCACCAGTCATACGTCGTAAGTTTAAACCTTTACTTAACATTAAAACGATTTCCTCAATTTAATTAAATAAATGTTTATGACTTTAATATTTAATACACTTCCTATACACAACAAAAATGAATTAGTTTCTTGTTCCATAATATAAATAATCAAGTGTAGTTTTCCCAATTGTAATCAAATACTCTTACTAACAAAGCAATGTAACCGTTCTAAAGGGTATATTGTACTATAATATATTTACCTATATTTTCAGTATAAGCGTAGGTGCTACTCGACACATAAGATTGTGGCAAGCTTTTTCATTTTTACCAGGTCATCGCACGGTCTAGTGAGATTCCACATAATGTTTGCTATAGTGTGGTCTGCACTTAAGAACTGCCATTCAATCTATTTCAAACATTTTCTGCAATAAATATTGACGCGGTTCAAACACAGAGTTAAAAATAAAAATATTGCAACAAAGAAATGACATTTGTGTTGGCAAACATTTTGAAGCTGAAATGAATAAAATGAATTTTTGAACTAAAGTCTTTTATAATTGCTAAAAAGAATACACAGCAGAAGATCTTTATAAACGGCCCACTTAAAAGTATGGTTACCATAGCTACCGACTCTGAACTCAATAAAAAGACATTATAAAAGCGATGTCACTCGTGGCACTACAAAGCAGGAAAAAACTCACTTACAGCAACGTGTTGCTACTGAAATATATGAAAACTTTATTGATATCGCACCTAGAAATTGGCGCCATGTTATTAAACCTCTTCGAGATGAATGTAGATCGTGCATTAAATATTTTGTCGTATGTCTTTGTAAGCCTCTAATATTTTCCATTAAATTTTTTTTCTGCTCTTGCATATTGGTCGATATATTCCTATTTAAATAAACGATGTATGGTAATATATCACGAAATACATTAATCCTTCGCATGTCACAGACAGCAGCAAAGATTTAGCGTAAACAAACTTGTATAATTCTCTTGCATGATGGCAATTAATCAATGGAAGACTAGAAGACTAAAGGAGGATTAAATGTATTAAATAAATTGGTAACATATTTTATACATAAAATTTTTGGAGAAAGTTTTCGGCTATTCATTCTTTGAACAGTTTCAAGGGAAAATTAACAATCGATAACCAAGCTTTTAAAGTTAGATTGCTAGAAAAATATTTATGTAATTTTCTGTTTGATACTGATTTATAGAAAAAAAATAGAAAACTCTTTATTTGCACACCATATTACGGAGTTAAATAAATACATAATACATTAAATGTTTAAGGTGCAGTGTACAACGGGCGGCCTTATTGCCAAAAGCAATTTCTTACAGGCAACATTAGGCAATTTCAAATTAACATTTCTCAGTTAACAATATGCAATGTACGTCAAAAAATCACTTTTAATATTTTTGAAATCCATCCATCTATCTGTCTGTTCCGACAAATTTCTGGAACGGCTCGACGAATTTTGCAGGGACTTTCACTGGTGGTTTAGTTTAGACTAGCTTCGTCCTGTGGTGTTGTTAGCGGTTGTTGTTACAAAGGTAATTGGCAGCTACAGCTTAATTTTGAACAGCGTATTTTTTATATATATGATATTAAAAAATAGGCATTTTAAGTCGGAAACAAGGATGACAGATATGAAATCAATCATAGCAAGTAACTAGTCTTATTCGGTTCACCACAACTAAACGTATGTTTTCATCGTCTGCGTTGGGAAAAAATCGCCGCAGTAAAATACCTTAATTTGCTTGCTACTGTACTACTTTTCTGGCTTCTTTGTAAACGGGAGTTGTACTAGCAAAGCGTAAGAATCAATACTTATGTGCCATCTTTTTTAAAGCACCAATAATAGCTTACTCTCATGCGAGTTATATGCAAAATCATCAACTTAATTTTAATAAAAATCCCTCTTGATCGAACATGACATTGTATTCTTAACAGTTCATCAAAAAGTCAGACAGTCAAAGACCCTTTTTAGCTTGAGACTTACCTCAACTTAACCTTTCTAAATCATATGCTAACACTATTTTTCGCACATCAGCTGTCGGGGACATCACTTACATGAAAATAAGTAAGTACCTCGAACTGAAATTTATATCATTTTTAGTTAGAGTGAGTTTTCGACGTCAAAAGCAGTTCGTCTCCTCATACTTAGAATCCGATCTAAATAAATCATTTTACTATTTATATAAAGCACATTTTCAGAATCTCGATAACGCTTTTAATGGTTGGTCTAATAAATATTATCTTTGCAGCTGTACCTTAAATTTATTATATTCGTTCTGCTATTCTTAAAAACTTTAATTTATAGTCATGGGTGACTTTAAAAGTTGTTTAATGAAAAATCATTCTGGTTCTGTCAACCTTCGATCTGTTATTGAATCTAGTAATCTTACCATTCTTTCATTAAATCCTACACATAATTTACTAAACTTTAATCCATCTCTGTTAGACCTTATCCTTGTATCCTTTTTTTAAGGCATGGTGGTAAAAGAGCAGACGTATCGTCTGATGGTACCGCCCCGCAACACCAGAGGCGTTACAAGTGCATTACCGGCTTTTGGAGGATGGGGGGGGAGGTGGGGGTAGTAAAAAGGGGGTTAAGATACCGGAGGCCCAAACCCCAACGGTTTGGGCCTCCGGTATCTTAACTCACTAAGTGAAAAACAACGCAAGCACTGGTTCACACCGATTATCTGTGAGGCCGTGGTATCACTAAGGTGGACCCGGTGCATTCATGCCAAAGCGTGGCTCTCCCACGGTGAAACGGTACCTATTCTCTGTGGAGCACGTTGCTAAACATGATTAGTGTTCTGCAGATTAATTTTCCTACCACAAGCTTCTCTTTCTTTCCCATCTCATTCGTACTCCTAAATCTAGATTTAAAATAATTTCACAGCGCAATTTTCGTAATATGAATGTAGAAAATCTTTGCAGAGATATCGAAAACATCGGCTGGTTTTGAATCTCAATATGTCGATGAAAATCTTAATATGTTTGCTAAAAATCTGTTAAGCTTGTATGACATACTTCTGCCGATGCGACAAATAAAGGCAAAAAATCTGCCTGCACTTTGACTTACTGAGAAAATAAAGAAGTTTCAGAGAAGGATAGCCAGAACTCAATCCAAATATAAAAAGACCCGACAACATAAAACAGAAACAAATGTATTTATTAGAAATCACTGCAATAAGTTGTGTAGACTGCTCAGCTCCGACACATCCACAAATCTGTCGAAGATGGTGATCCAATTAAGTTCTGGAAATTTCTTAGGTCATTGTGGATCGGTAAGTCACGTCCTACTTGTGCTTCAAAAGATGTTGATATCAAATCACTTATTTCATATTTTTCTGCTTCCTCCAACTACGGAGGAGCTATCAAGACTGTCCACTCCTAACTGTTTCCCACTTTTAAGTCAATTTGCTGCATGTAATGTAGGGAAGAGCATAACATCTATAACCTCTAACGCCGTAGGAAAGGACGCATCCGCCTTAATATGGTTCTTCCTATCCTGGATGAAATCCTACCTATAATGTGCCATATTTTTAACTATTCTATATCCATCAACATACGTAATAACAAATTATTCCTCTCCCCAGGAAAAGTAATCCGTCCTACGTCTCTGATTATCATCCCATATCTATTCTTCCTTTTATCTCTAAAATCCTCAAACGTCTCATTAATACAAAAGTTACCTCATTTCCTACATCCTTTTCCACAATCTGTATTCCTCTAGGCCATAGTACTATCACGCCTCTAGTCCATATTACGGATGATATTAGGTCGGCCATGAACGAAGATAAGCTCACGGTTTTCACTTTTATAGACTTCAGCAACGCCTTCAACACCGTTGATTTCGAGGTGTTGTTGGGTTTATAGCGCTCCCTTAAGTTATGTCCATCGGCAATTGACTGGTTTCATAGTTAACTGTACTCTTAAAACCCATCTTTTGATTTGTTTTTCTTTGTAACTTTTATATGTATACCATAAATTGAACATATGTAGACATCTTCAGGAATAGTTTTATACTATTTATGGTCTCGTTTACTTAAAACCGCAGAAACGATACAATAGTAATCCACATAATAAAATTTAATCCAAACAAACCAATCGGCTTAACTAAGGTGTTGCCATTTTCCACTTAAAATAAAATAAACTTTAGTAGTACTTAAGTATTGACCTTTATGATCACGGGCTACCTAAAGAAGAAAAGCCTGGAATATGGGTTCGTTCCAATGAAAAGTATTTCTGGAGCCATCTTCAGGCATCCTACTCTTATGAGTAACTTGTCATCACACAAATCATCGATATAGTCATTGGCTTTGCGGTAAGAAGTTTTAAACGAATCACTGAACGCCAATTCCTTTTAGATTTTAAAGCAGTCTCTAATATTATATTATCTATATATTTTCAGTATTTACCGCACCTAATAATGTGAGACACGTATATTGCAAGTTTAATAGCAAGCATGGGCTCTAAATGAATCTACCGACCAATCACATGTGGAAATATAACATGTCATAAGGCTATGAAGCGATATAATGATTTATGGTGGCTTGTGTGGCCCTTTTTATGATTTATTGAATATCTACCGTAAATACTTAAGTAGTTTAGGCTCATTTTGCAACGGATAAGACGTTATTAGATTCATTAATCAATATTTCCACAATAAAAAAATGATAGTATTTCAAATAAATCACATAGTTCAAAATTGTACTTCAATTTATTTACACAACATACCAACATTAATTTCCTAAAAATCAGGTAAATATTTTCCTTTTTAATTCAAAGAAAAAAGCATGGTTTTAAAAACCATGCTTTTTTCTTTGAATTTATTAAAGTTTGCAATGTTTGCAATGTTTCCAATGTGACTTAACTAACTTTGAAAACATACTTAAGTTCTTGTGCTCAACATACTATTCATGAGGAATTTCAAGTCAAAACATAACATTCATAGCATAGTGTGCATAATTTCTAAGTTGCAGGATCTGTAAACTTCCCCGGTGATAGCCTCAACAAGTAAACATCACTTACTTGTTGTCTTTAGAAATGTGTAGATATAATAACAAGTTTTGCATCCCTTTTATGTGTGTACTTTAACGTGTAATCATTCTATTCCAAGATCACAACAACAATCTAAGCAACATCTGCCGCTGATAAAACCATTTAAACTCTGAGCCAAAGGGAAGTAAGCATATACTGAAGATCCATTAGAACATTAGAATTCCTCAGTTTAAAGTATCGTATGAAATGAATCCAAACTACTTGTGAGAACTTTATACAAAACATCTGTCCCATTGCAAATTGCTTTAAATGAAACTGGAGGAAATAAATATATTTTTCCTTTTGTTTAATTTCCCACAATGAATAAAAGATCAGACTTAAGTTCCTGACGTTGAAGTTTCTGCAAGTTAGTCAATAAAGTAACCTACTTTTAGATTAATTCATCCCATTCCGTAAAGGCTTGCGGTAGTCTTCTTATTAAGTGATTCACTCTTCATCTATATGGAGCTAAGACCATTGCCTGTGATGGTATTCATTAATTGAAGCAGACCTTAAATCTAAATATCCCAATTATATAACATTTGTTAGCGATAAATATCTGTATCAAGTTAGTTACCTTTCATAGAAAAGGCAAATATTGAGGCAGTACAATTTTTCGTTATAAAATATACATTGTAAATCATATAATAATAATAATAAGCCTTTTTATTTCTTGTTCTACAATAGTTGGTAAACTTAAATTTGATTTGTATTAGTAATTTGCTTAGATTATGTAAGTAATAAAGTAGATTTTAAGAATAAAAATAATATTTATGTATTAACAGGAACCCCGGTTTGGGTAAAGGCCTCCTCCAAAGATGCCCATTTTTGTCGGTCGTGTAAATTAATATAATCACTTAATATATATCTTTGAATAAGTTATGCAAAGATAGAATACGAATCCATTTAGGAAAATCCGATTCAGAAATAACTACAATTATTTATGACTAATACGGGTAAGAAAGCCTTTAACGAATAAACATTAAAAAAACTCTATATTATTTAACCAGAGCTTTTTTATCGGGGGAAATCCTCTTGGATGTCCCCTGCCCTGGGGAGACTTTTACTGACTAAAACTCCCCGGTGTTCCGTCTCTCACCTAAGCCAGGGATCATGGGAACTTAAAAGGCATCCGCAATCCCCGACTGGTGCCGGCCCTTTGCTGCAGGCTCATATCTCGTCAGCGAGAGGAGTGAGATGTTTGACTCCCCTCGAGACTTCAACAAGGGGCGCACGGAATACGCGCCGACACCTCGGGTCCGATCGGTTGAGGGGCGACGAACATCCCCAAGTCCACCGCCCCTGGACATAGTCAGGGGGCCGGTGGAGGTCAACGTATGCCCTCCTCCGATGCCCAGTGCGCCTTCTGCGGGCCGAGAGAGAGGTCAGGATCTCTCCTCCCTTTCCGCAGCCTCCTTCTGCGAGATGACGGTTTCGCAAAAAGACACTACCGCGTCCCAGGATTCCTCGCTGTCGACCATAGAATGAACTACGCCCGGCAGCGAGAGGTCACTACCTACTACAGAGATGAGGCGTGGCCCCTCCCAAGCGGCATACTCTGCCAGCGTATGCCACGCCGTGTCCTTCCGACAATCAACGCAGTGGTGACACCGAGCGTCTGGCTCCCTGCCTATGCGACACAGGAACCTCCCGAAGCAGCCATGCCCCGAGAGGACCTGCGTCACACGGAACGAGAGGAAGCCGTGCCTTCTCCCGAGCCACAGCTCGNACAGAGATGAGGCGTGGCCCCTCCCAAGCGGCATACTCTGCCAGCGTATGCCACGCCGTGTCCTTCCGACAATCAACGCAGTGGTGACACCGAGCGTCTGGCTCCCTGCCTATGCGACACAGGAACCTCCCGAAGCAGCCATGCCCCGAGAGGACCTGCGTCACACGGAACGAGAGGAAGCCGTGCCTTCTCCCGAGCCACAGCTCGAGCACTGGCCGGATGGTCTCGATGGCGACGAGGCCGGCGGAAGGGCTTGAAAGCCTGTCCTGCCATTCCACCACTAGGACCACCTCGCGTAGCTGTGATCGACGCAGCTCGATAATTCGCTGCGTCAGTCCCTCGCCGCGAGCCCGCGCGACCTCGCGCCACCAATGTAACGACGTAAGGACTTTTGCCTCCAGGTCTCTGGGCGGAGATCCGGCCAGCACACAAGCCACCTCATAGGAGATCGTGCGATAACCCCTAACGACTCTGATGGCCATCAGCCTCTGTGGCTTCTGCAGAACGGTGATTGAACCGGCCGTCAGGTCGGCCGCCCAAATCGGGGCCCCATATAGGGCCATTGACCACACGATCCCCTCATACAACCGCCTACAGGCGGCGTTTGGGTCCAACCCGTTGGAAAGCAGCGTTGACAGCGCCCCAGCCGCGCCCAACAACTTAGGCGCTAGCCGCTGGAAGTGGGGGCCGAAATCCCACCGGCTGATAAGCACTAGTCCCAAATATTTTAGGGTGGGCTCGACTACGATACGAACCCCCCAACCACCAGGTGCAATCCCGGCAGCGGCGCCCGTCGGGAGCTATGAAAAGCTATAGCCTCTGACTTGTTGAGGGCCACCTCCAGGCCGAGGCGGCGTATTCACCACCTGTGAGACGGCCGCCGTCTTTAGCAACGCTGCCTCCATGTATGAGCTCCCCCGGGTCATCAGCGTAACACGTCAGGTCCACACCGGTTGGAGCTCGTCCCTCAGCACCCAGTGTTCCACAGGAGCGGGCCCAAGACCACTACCAAGGTAGGGAGGCACTCGATGATAGCGCAGTCGCTTCCGAATACAACTCCAGGGCAGAGTGTTGAAGGCGTTGGAGATGTCCAAGGCCCCGCTAACATCACCCCGCCCCGGGACACCGCATCCTCCGCCAGGTTTCTCACTCGCGAAATCGCTGTAATAGTGGAGTGCCCATGCCGAAACTCGAACTGGCACTCGGCCAGGTCCGGCCCCTCCTCGCACAAGTGGCGGACGAGGTGGGCTGCGACTATCCGCTCGAATAGCTTTCCCTCCTCGTCTAGGAGCACTATGGGGCGGTACGCGGACGCCTAGTCCGCCGGGCGCCCCGCTTTCCTGAGCAGGACCAGACGACCAACTTTCCACATTCCAGGTGTGTTTTAATTAATAAAAAATGTTTAGCAGAATTTATTCTCGTATATTCTTAATGTCCGAAATCTTCATTTACGTAAACAAGTTTTTATTTATATTTTGTAAACTGTATTTGTAGCTCTCCAGGGTACAATTTTACTTACATTTTAGGGCTAACGATCTGTTGCAATTTTAGAAAAACAATG
>PKRV01001010.1:0-16791 GCA_003709505.1 Hyphantria cunea
CAAACAACCATCATTCGAGGACCCTCCGGCGTCTCGTCGGGGATCGAACATCTGAAAAAACACAAAAGTTTGGTAAAAATCTTTAAGTTTTACAGTTTTTGGCGAATTATTTGACACCCTCCAAGTTAATACTCGAAATTTTTGCATATTCCGGTAGGGCTCGTCTAGCCTTATCTAACGACATCTCGTTTGTTCAAATCCGGCTCGTAGAAGTTCCAGAGTTTGCCCTATAATCTTGTGTTCTATTGATTAGCTGCACTGTATAGAATTGAAAATTTTCAATACAAAAACCAATATATTGACCCATATAATATATCATTGACTCAGCAAAAATTCCTTTTTTACATTATTACATTAAACCTTATATATCGTCTTTGTTTATTTATATATTTATATCGCTTAGGTCTGGTATCTTCGGCGCTAACGTCGCCTGTTTTGGTGTTCTTCGTATTCGGGGCCGCACCGTACAGTTATAACGAGAGAATTCAATTTATTCTTTAATTATATTATAAAAGCTGCGATACTTACCTTCAAGGGTCACTAACCCAGCGCTCGGAGTGCTTTGCTGTTCAAAGCTATGCCGTTTCGCTGCGTCTACACCCTCGCTGCAAACCACCATCGTTCGAGGACCCTCCGGCGTCTCGTCGGGGATCGAACATCTGAAAAAACACAAAAGTTTGGTAAAAATCTTTAAGTTTTACAGTTTTTGGCGAATTATTTGACACCGCCCAAGTTTATACTTATAATTTCTACATATTCGGGTAGGGCTCGTCTAGCCCTATCTACACACCCACCCTCGGTGCAAACCACCATCGTTAGAGGACCCTCCGGCGTCTCGTCGGGGATCGAACATCTGAAAAAACACAAAAGTTTGGTAAAAATCTTTAGTTTTACAGTTTTTGGCGAATTATTTGACACCGTCCAAGTTTATACTCATAATTTCTACATATTCGGGTAGGGCTCGTCTAGCCCTATCTAACGACACCTCATTCGTTCAAAGCCGGCTCTTAGAAATTCCAGAGTTTGCCCTATAATCTTGTGTTCTATTGATTAGCTGCACTGTATAGAATTGAAAATTTTCAACACAAAAACTAATATATTGACCCATATAATATATCATTGACTCAGCAAAAATTCCTTTTTTACATTATTATATTAAACCTTATATATCCTCTTTGTTTATTGACATATTCATATCGCTTAGGTCTTGTATCTTTGGCGCTAACGTCGCCTGTGCTGGTGTTCCTCGAATTCGGGGCCGCACCGTACAGTTATAACGAGAGAATTCAATTTATTCTTTAATTATATTATAAAAGCTGCGATACTTACCTTCAAGGGTCACTAACCCAGCGCTCGGAGTGCTTTGCTGCTCAAAGCTGTGCCGTGTCGCTGTGTCTACACCCTCGCTGCAAACCACCATCGTTCGAGGACCCTCCGGCGTCTCGTCGGGGATCGAACATCTGAAAAAACAAAAGTTTGGTAAAAATCTTTAAGTTTTACAGTTTTTGGCGAATTATTTGACACCGTCCAAGTTTATACTTATAATTTCTAATTACGGAGAAAGGAAAAGACCTTATGGTGGAAGAAATAAAAAACAAGGATCCCCTATTAGTGCTGTACATCGTCCTAAAAACCAGAAGGACTAGGACTTAATAAATGCCGTAAAGTGCAGGAACCGGGAAATATTCCGGGACCTAACACCAGACTAAATCAGGCTGACAGTACTATACAGGAGAACAGCAAAGAACCCTCACACGTGGCGTGTGGTGCTTAGGGTCTCCCCGGCGTTTTAGTCCCGAGCCCTGGACATAGGGAGGTGCGTTGAACGTTGATGTGCAACCGATCAGGGCGGCGGACCAATCTCTCTTAGTGCAGTGCTCCCTGTGTCTAGGATACGGACACAGTAGGAAGTTCTGTGCCACAACAGAACCCAAATGTAGTCACTGCGGCGGGCCCCACCTAAGGGCCGAATTCCCAGACTTTGCTATTAGTACAGAACCGAACTGCCGCAACTGGCATGGGGAGAGGCTGAGCAGCACGGGACACAACGCATTCAACGACCTGTGCCCGGTGAGGACGAAATGGGACAACATTGCGAGATCCACAACGCAATACCGGTACTGAGGGCTCCTCGGCAAGCGCGATCTCATACTCATCCTGCACTTGTAACCTTCAGGTCACTGAAACTTTCCCCCAACCCATTGTCGAGCGTCCTGCACAGAGAAAACGACCTTAAATTAGAAATCATATTGTACAAAAAAAAAACAAAATAGCAAATAAGAAAAAACAAGGCAACAAATTACTATGATTAAAAAATAATGATTTATTTTAGTAAATCATAATATAAAAGTCAGCATAAAAAGTAGCAAGTAAGTTGTACCGTACTGTAACAGAAAAAAATAGTGATAATTTAAGAGCTGCAATTTATTTTTGAGAATAGTATGTAAACACATTATAGAAGTAAGGACGTAGAATATCTAATTAACGACAATATTTAAGTAGTACAGTACTGTAGTAAATATATTCAGTCCTAATTTAACATGTATATATAACTCAGAAGTTAAAATAGCATATAATATATGATGAACCAGGGTCCCTGTAATTATTTTTAAAAAGCGTGACACCAGCATTGCCGGCGTCACAACTTACATGGACAGGGCTATCGCTCATATTTGATAATCAAATTAAACACAAGTTATACCTTTTCTTGATTTATTCTTGAACTTCTGAAGAGGTCCGATCGCTACGACAGTACAGGTGAGAATGTGTAAGACCGGCGTGCGCTCGGGTTTTTATAGCAAAACTAGGTGGTGAAAAATTACACCTACCCTCGCACAATAAAAACAGTTTTTACATTAAAAATTGTTACAATTTGATAATCAAACATTTTGAATTATTTTAAAAGCTATTAGCATGTGTAAATCTATTTTTAATATTAATTTGTGATAAAAACAATGACCACATGCTTTCACATCAGAAATGCAACTCTCTTACAAACAGAATACATAAAAATAATAAGAAATATTAATCTATTACTCATTAATGTCTTACACGCAATCTATTACCTAATCTTAATAAACAAGTCTGATTTGATATCGAGGTTATTCCGGACACGTGTTTTTGTTTCGTTGTGGCAGCCCGCCGACATATATTAGGAAGTAGGATATTAAATAAAATAGATTTATTGATATACCCCCTGAAATAAAAAAAAACAGATAAATTACAAACTTAGAGAATAGAGAAGCCAGGAATTCCACCTGGTGAGTAAGAAAGGACGAGTGGAAGATGAAAATATATGAGGAATAACGTACGAGTACGAGCAGCATACGAGCGAGAACTGGAATGAATGAATTTTGTTAGAAATAATGTTGCTCCGATAATGTTGGAGGTGGCTGGAAATAAAATAAAAAAAATGTGGTGTCGTGGGACACCAGGTAGGAACGAAGTTCCTTCGGCTAATGTAGAATCGACACAAATTGCAAAAAAAATCGTGCTCAATTTTATGTAGGTTTTCTTGATTTTTCTCTTAAATTTTGCTGATTAGTTTTTATTTAAGTACAAGAAAGTATTTAGGAAATTCAGTATTTTAGGAAATAATAAATTACTTAAAATAAAATAACATCGTAATTTAAATTATCAACTAAATTAACAAACAAAAGAAAGAGGGAGAAAGAGAAAGGTATTATACACTACTCGGTTGTGTATAATACCTTCTGTCGCGCCTGCGCACGTCTCTTTTAACGGTGTTATTCCATGCATTTTTTCTTACGGTTTTACTATCACATTTTTTTCAGTTCGGTCGCGCAGCAAAATCCCTATCCCCTCCAAGCCTGCCGTAAGGAACTTCGTTCCAAAGAATACCTAACTCTGACTCAAGACTCCAAACTATGAATATTGGAGGTGCTAGATATAAAAAAAACCGACTTAAACCACACCGTGTGTTGTTCGTTAAGTTCGGTATTAAAATTGAAAATTTTAAAGTTTTTGACCAATAATGGGACATCCACTAATATTATATTCAAAATTTCTTCATATTCAGATAAGGCTCGTCTATCCCTTTCCTACGACACCTCACTTATTTAAATCCGGCTAATAAAAATTCGAAAATCCACCTGCCTACCCTACCTTTTTTTTCTTGGTAAGTAAACATAGCAGCAGAGCAGGGGCAGTAAATCGGTGGTCAGTCGGATTATAGTAGCCAAGGTCCTTCGATCTTTAATTCGTAAACAACCCGTGACTCGAGATATTGACATTATAAAGAGACTAACTGACAACGAGTTATATTTTTATATATTTACATCATTGATGTACCGGTCTATTGACACATTTGTTTGTATGTGACCACGTCTGTTCGTGTTGCCCCTGTCAATTTATCCGTTTCATTCTAATATTAGTCAAGTCAAATTAATTATTTTATAACTTGGTTTATTGACCAAACTTTCATTTGAAACGTAGGTTAGGCTTGTGTTGTTCATAGGGTGTGTAGCTCTGAGCAGGTCTCAAGCAAGCAAGCGGATTGCAGAAGGAGCACTCTGGACAATTCTTCCTAGTAAGAAGTGTTTCCCTGCCAAGTAGCTCACACGTGACTGAGCTCTGGGACCTGCAGGGACCTTTTTTATTTAAGTGTTTTAATTGTTTCATATTCTAATTTATACACTTTTTAACACTTCCACTTGTTTAATTTTAAACTATTTATCCCCAACCTTTTTCAATAAAACTTTCTTACCCTTCTTCCAACATGCTCGGTCTCCGCATCCCAATAAAGAAACAAACCCCCTCGACCTCTGATTCCAGGGTACTACCACTGACGCCATACCGGACACAAACCTCGCAGAACCTAAGGTGACTCAGACAAAAGTCAGAAGGAATATCGGGGAATCGGAGATTACTAAAGTCCCGTCCCCGGGTTTGGTGCTCGTCGCTCCCACGAAGCCTAAAAAAACCAAACACATGATAGCCTTTAGCATACCAGCTGTTCAGATGAACTCTACGGAGCTGGCGGACGGCCCAACGACTTCAACGCACCTAGAACATCAGATAGAATACAAGAGGCAAGAAACTGGGTGACGAAAGCAAACAATTTACTAAAGAACTCTCGCAACCTTCGAAAAGTCATCTTCAAGGGCGTCACTTAGGCCATCGACCGCCTCTACCTGCTTTACTTGCGCTGTATGTGGAAGTCGCCACACTCCCATCATCCTTGTAAAATCCCCGTAACCAATAAATGAGGAGTTTTCTCAGCTGCTCTCCTCACTTACAGATCAAAGTGCGCTAATGAGAGAGAGCAGTAAAGAATTACAGGGGCTAAAAGAGGCCCTTACCCAAAAGTCAGAAGCGACCACCTATGCGGATGCAGAGGCGCGGGCCAAGCCGTCTGAGGCCGCAACCTGTATTGCGCTAAGTGGGGGTCGCCTCTAAGGATGATAATGATACCGGGGAGGAGGTACTGGGAAAAATTAGGACTACAATTAAAGCCAGAGAAGACGGCATGTGCATCGACTGAGTCAGCATAGCAAAAGATCAAAATTCATCTTCAGATGCAAGAGTGAAGAGGAGAGGAGTAGAGGCCAGGACAAATTGAAAAAAGAAAAATTAACTATATTTGTGTTTCATATTTTTGTTTTTAAGTAAATAGCTAATACACTAGCCTTTTTTTTACGAGTGGAAACCTCCTCGGGCCTCCACCCCACCGGGGTTTACGGCAGGGCGGTGTGTCGGAATCGAACCGACTAAAACCACACGGTGTGCCACTCTGCACCTGCGCTTTCTTACGCCATCCGGACCCCTCCCAGTGCCTGCCCGTACTGAAGCGGGCCCCGTCATCTGATGGTAAACTCTCAATTTAGGCGAGTAGTAGTGCATGAAGACAGTGTAAGGCGGCAATATACAACGAAGCTTCCATAACCCTCTTCGTAACGTCGCCTCGTATAACATCCTGATCCTTTGAAGCCATTTCCTCAGCTGTCCGAATGTGTAAGCGATACAGACTCTGTCGCCCTCCTGATACTTCTCAACTACGGTTTCTATTTCCGTTATAAACCCTCTGGAAAAATGTATCAAATACTGCTGGAATTGTAATATTCCCACTTTGAGATGCTCCCCGTTGAATTCCTGGAATTTGTTTGTATGCCTGTAATTGTAATTAAATAAATAAATATTTAGGACATCTCAACACACAACACATCTAGTCCCAAATTAAGCAGAGCTTGTACTATGGCTAGTAGGCAACGGATATAAATACATAATAAATTAACTTTTTTTGTAAATACATATATACTTTACACAGAAAACACCCAAACTCCGAAACAAACCTTTGCAGATCGTACTAATATTTGGTCCGTCCCGGAAATCGAATCCGAGACCTCAAGCACAGTAGTCGCGTATGCTTCCACTGCGCCATCGAGGCAGTGCAATATGTGTAATTCTAGAATAATCGGTAAATCGAAGTAGTTATTGATGTAATAGTTTCTTGCACCCACTAAGGTGATGGTTAGTAAAAGAAAAAAAGCGAACTTACGCCGGGTGTTGGCTGGCGATACATTAGGCTTCGGTTTTAGACCCAAGGAGTTCTCCAGTGCCCTCAAGTCTGCGAGGACGAAGGAGGGCGGCGCCATGCGTTGTTTCAGCAGCCGCTCGAGCCGCTCATCGGGACCGACGAACTCCCTGTCGCGCTTCGATATGAGCTGTGGTGTTGGACGGCCGCGCACGCCGCGCACACCGCGCACACCGCCACCGCCACCGCCACGGAGGTCCCTGGCGTCGACGAACTAACTTTAACATTCACCTGAGCTAAACGACTAGCGTGCTACTACCATCTGTGTTATTAATGTCTTTTTTATGTCTGGATTAGGTATGTACAAAAGAGAACCGTTGAACAACCAAACAACGTGGGCATACATAAATTACAATCGATTAAATGCAGAGGATGTATTTTATGTCGGAAGTGATCGATTATTTATGCCAATATTATTGATAACAGCATTATAAAACAAACATATATCGAATCTTGTGGTTCGAACCATATGCATTTTTTATAGATTAGCTGCCAAAATGACTCTGCCCTGCCTGATTACTCATTGCGAAGAAGGACAATGCAGCATGGTGACCCACACTATGGCGGCCTGGTGAGATGCTTTTTCACGCCCCGCTTAAAGGAACCGGGATCATAGTGAGATGGAAAAAAAACCTTAAAAGTTCTTGCCAGCCTCGCACTTTTGCACTCACTCGTACTCTAAAATTACTTTATCAAAAACTACCCACTTGATTATGCAGCTGGAATTAGAGATGGGTCGTATTAGGTAAATCAGATATTAGGTCCACCTGTTCCCAATTTAAGGCAATACCTAATCCAATAACATAATTCACATAATCTTCCTAATCTCATTCACAAACCATTACTTGATACAATCTCAATCTGCCTATTCCATATCTTAAGTTCTAATATCGTTATTATGATTTGATAAATGTGAACTTTGGAGCGTCATTTTACTTGAATGATTGGGATTAGGCATGCATTAGCAGACTGTGAAGAGTTATTTGTGATATTTATTTATATCTTATAGAGTTTTTTTAAAATTATTTTTTTTATATTAAAGCTGCCAAAACGACTCTGCCCTGCCTGATGGAAAGCATGAGCAGAATCCAAGAGTGGTAGTCACTATCCTCAATGCGAAAAAGAACAATGCAGCATGGTGACCACACTATGGCGGCCTGGTGAGGTGCTTTTTCACGCCCCGCTTAAAGGACCCGGGATCATAGTGGGAAGGAAATACGTGCGCTGGTAGTGAGTTCCAGGTTTTGACCGCTCGGCACAGGAAGGAAGCATCGAAGCGATGAGTACGAGAACGTATGTCTTCCATTTTAAAGCGGTGACTTCCAAGGCCGGCACGTGTTGTTCTATAGAGGAAGGGAGAGGGGGGGATCAATTGGAAGAGCTCTTCAGAACACTCACCATGGTAAAGGCGATAGAGGACTGCCAAGGAGGCGATATCTCTACGCAACTGTAGAGGCTCAAGGGTATCGGTGGCTTCGGGACTATCGACAGTACGGATTGCTCGCCGCTGCAACCGGTCAAGAGCGTCAAATAGGTACTCTGCGGCACCATCGCAAAGGTGAGAACAGTACTCTACGCACGAGCGAACCTGGGTCTAGTAAAGAAGACACAGATGCTCGGGCGAGAAGAACCGTCTCACCCTGTTTAACACACCTAGCTTCCGTGAGGCCACTTTAGTGACACTCTCAACGTATTCGCGTGAGTTGAGGTCTCGGCAGATATCCATGCCCAGGATAGCGAGCCTATCTTGTAATGGCATTTGAGTGCACTAAAAAGTGGGAAGGGGAAGGGATGGAGACTTTTTGGCTCAGAACGCGCACACCTGTATTTTCTTGGTGTTGAACTCGACCAGATTCTTACATCCCCATTGAAAAATGCGGCCCAGAACATGGTCAAGCTTAGCGACAAGTTCTTGTCGTCTTCCTTCAACATCGGCTGGTTTGTCAGAGGGCTGTCCAAAATATTTTCCAGGAACTGTGCTGTCATCCGCATAACAATGAATGTTGCCAAGGGCTAACATGTCATTGACATGCAGAAGGAACAGTGTAGGCGATAGGACGGAGCCTGAGGTACTCCGGCACTAATCCGCTGATACTCGGAGGCCGCACCGTCGCAAAGGACTCTGATGCGAAGTGAAGTGAGTAAGATAGCTCAGGAACAGGTGGGAATGTATGCTGAACATTCGATTTTATGTTTTATGAATATGAAGATTAGGTGGAAGAGGTGGATTATACACATTAACAAAACGGGATTAGGTGCAGCCTAATCTCGTAGAATACCTAATGCTCGCATCTGTTCTAATAAATACGACTCATCGTAAGCTGGAATACTTAAAAAAAGTTTGTAAACAAATAAGGTAACACCAAAATAACTTCAGAACGCATAACATATAAATTATCGCTACCGACGTAAAGAATAACAAGTGGCCCTTATTTGGTTTTCAAAAGCTTTTTGTTTATGATGTGTTCCAATCCTTAATGATTAACTTGAATTTATTTTATGGTCTTCAGCTGTCTCAATCTGATTAAGAAAAAAGAACGGGTTGCACTCCGGGAGCGCCGGCAGAAGTGAAAACTTGAATATTAACGTTGTGCTGTTTTGATATTTTAGAAAGGTTACGGAATAATTATGCACGAATCGCTTTAATTATCAGTATAAAAGTACTATCGTTTATGTGGTAAAATACAATACTTCCTTTGGGACTGTTTTTTGAAGAAAGACTTTATCAAGAATAGCCCCACTTGTTCGATGAAGTTAAGTAGCATGTTCCTATTACCTATTCGCTGCATTTTTGTACTCCCACTTTGGCGTTGGAGTCACCCATAACAATATTGTAGTGGCTTTTAGTAGTGTATTGGAGGGCCGAGGTGAGAACGTACACTTCAACTATCTTGAGGCTATACCTCTCGGCGAGTTTGCCAATGGGATACGCTACCCTGTTCGACACACTAGACCCTTCCACAGCTCTGCTAGAATGGGACTTGTTAACCAGATTGTTGGTCTCCCTCACGGAAGTACATGAGATGGCCTGAGTCAAGGGTATGGTGTCCTGCCCCTCTCTTCGGACTTCACCCAACCCTATGATATGCCATCTAATCTTTTAAAATTCCACCTTTAGCTGTGCCAGATGTGAGATTAGCCATAACGCGTGGCCATTGTACGTAGTCAGGATCAGTCGGTCGTGGTGGCATGCCGTATCCCGGAGATTCTTAGCACCCCCTGCCTCGCTGTTACAGTTTTACTTTGATTTTTATTTTATTTGTCGTGATCAATATAATAATATTTAAGTCCTGGTAATAAAAATAGCTGATTGTTTTAATTATATGAGGACAGCATGAAATCTATTTTTTATTTTACCTGCTGTTTTCTCGTGTTTTTTTATCGCTGAGCTGTTGTTTTTTTTATTTTTCTCGGTGTTGGCAGCACTGATGTCATCTATCATTTAACATGTGCTGTTATGTCATATGTCACATATCGTCAATTGTCAAATTTTGTTTATGTAATTATCAAATAAAAATTCTAAATTATAATTATTACAACCTAATATAATTTGTTTTAACTTAATATATGTTTAAAACCATCAACAGAATTTGAGAATTAATATAATTAAAGAACGATGGGCACTGTGCACGCAAAGGTGAGCTATCGCTGGGCACGGCCAGTCGGCGGCGTATCTTGTAGCTAAATAAGTTATATTCTGACTGGACTGTGTATTTTGGTTACAATATTACGATAATATTGATAGAAGCTAATAGGTAAAATATGATTTGTCAACATATACTTGTAAAAGAGTTGCTGTTGGTAAAGATGGAACGAGATCATTACAAGATATAATCAATGACTGCTGTAATACTTAACTTTCCATTTTCATAAAGTGCTAAACTCACTGTAATATGACACTAAATGTGTGTTTAAATACTGTCAAAGCAGGCTCAGTCAGTGAGATGTACCTATAATGTTTAAAAGAGGACCATTACCTACCTAAGTCCTTTGCTGTTTGCTGCCAGTCATAATCTGTGAGTAGAACTTATAACTTTAGTATGACTCTGAAGTGTGTGTTTTGTGTGGCACAGTTGGAGCCGAGCAGCAGAGACAGTGTTGGAGCAGGGGCGGGACTGTTTGAATTTGACGAACCGTTGGAGATAGATGATGAACCAGCATCCAAGCCTACCATCAAGCTCAGTGGAGTGCGGGTAATGTAGTAAACTGATGTAATATTGTTTATCTATTTGATTTGTTCTGAATTGAGTTAAATGATTAGGTAGGCATCTGGGGAACTCTTGTCTCTATTAAACAACACTAGTATGGTTGACTAAACGCAAGTGAATTATAATTAAAACTTCAAGTTGGTACTTTAACAAAATATTTAATAAAGTATAACCACATTAGGTTACTACTTCTTAAAGAATGTATGTGGCCATGTCATACAGTCTATTATTGCGAATCTGTTGACAAGCGTCAACAGATTCGCAATAATTCATTCGAATGCATTCTTTAAAATCAATTCAGTAGTATGAGTCTTTCATACAAACATACATAGACTGCCAAAAAGTACACTTGTTGGGCTGGTAAGTGATAAAAAGTAGTGTGTGATTCATTCAATATGTTGTTGTATTTCAAGAACAACAAATATTACAATACCAGCCAGTAATAACAATAAATATAATATTTCTACCAGTTTACCTTAGAGTGATGCAGAGCTAAGCATGATGTTAGCGAGAAGTGGTCCACATCAAGGCTCCACACTCGATGTGGACACTGTCTGCCGCTCCCAGTGGATATAGGATATTCAAGAGAATGGTACACATGTCAATAGTGTTGTTTTTACATAGCCATGTTAATTGTTGTTAACACAATGCCTAGGTCGAAGGGTGTTACAAAAAACAAATATCAAACTTGTGTGACCATTTTGACTGTTGTTAACACAATGCCTAGGTCGAAGGGTGTTACAAAAAACAAATATCGAACTTATGTGACCATTTTGACAGTAACCAATGTGTGCAATGTGGCAGGCGGGACTCAATTTCCTCCTGGCGGCCGAGTGCGGGTACTTCCCGAAGCAACCATGCCTGGAGAGCATCTGTGTCAGTCGGAAGGAAAGGATCGAGTACTTCCAACTCCAAATCCCACGGGGTGTTCCGGCTAAGGCGCACGACGCCTCGGCCCATACAGTGCGGTAACCGCGTATGGCTCTGACTGCCAATATCCTGTGACGGCATCAGAAACGCGACTTATTCTGGGCGAACAGAGCCGCCACCCACACCGGTGCGCCTTACAGCGCCATCGACTGGGGAACCAGATTGAGCAAGAGTCGCCCATAGCCAGAGGCAGCGTCGACCAGCTTCGGAGCAAGCTGTCGGTAATGCTCGTCGAAGAGTGCTCTACCTTCGAGTATCAGACCCAGACACTCATCTGGGCCGGAACCGGTACGAGAACCGAGGTGATCTCTATAGAGGCGCCGGGGCGCGGCCCACGACTTGACACAAATGCTATACCAACCCGTCTGGCCAGTGTTGCAAAGTAGGCCAAAACCCTCTTCTACGGAGAGGTCTCTGTCTAAGATATGAAACATCAGTCTATGGTGTGCAGTCGCGGACAGTAGTGAGCACAGTTTGAGTGCTGGGTTGTGTTGCGCAGGCTCGCGTGGACCGCGTGCACGTTGACGGTCTGTCGCGCACTAAGGACGACGTCATCCGCTCCACCGTCGACGAACTCTTCCACGCCACCGACTTCGAGGACGTCATCATGCGCGCGCACAAGGTACGTAATACTTTTATCATCTTACGCTCAGATTACAAAAAAAATCCCCATGGACCGCAAAGAACACGACAATGAATCTAAAAAAGTAAATACTGATTAGAAAGAATAATATCTCGCGGCAGTATTGACGAACTGCCATATTGTGTTCACGACACGAGCGATTTTTGATTTTATGTTCAAAATGCCGTCAATCTTCAAAAAGAAGTTGGAATATCTTATCACAGGCAAATAAAGACTACTTGCTTGTAATAATTATTAATTTACCCGATAGTTCTTCTTTTGATGATATATATGGCAATCAGCCGGATCAGCTATTTCTGCCAATGTCAAGTATTTCAAGTTTTCAATTCTAAGTCTTCGACTCTTCAAGTCTTCGTCGTGATGGAATTATTGATAAAAAATATAAAAAATGTAGATGACATGAAATGGGGACCGTCTTTCGCAAAAACAAAAAACGATCCTACCCGATAGTTATATTGCTGCATCGGGACACAAAACTTCAACCGTAGTTCGATTGTGACATCAGATTATGTTTATTTTTTCCCTTTAATCAGGGCAATCAATCACTTGCTGATCCAGACATTGGTGAACCTCATTTCTGCATTTAGCCAATTGGTTTCGAACCTCATCTGAAACTGTTCTTTACATACAATTATTACATATGAACGATTTTAGATGATTCTACAAATTGTTATTCTGTATCTGAATGTGTTTTTCTTCAACTTGTACTTGAATGGTTGAGAATGGTCGATATTACGAAACTTGATCCCCAGGTTATATTATATTATACTTACCACTTAACTGCAGAATGAATATGATATGAACTGCTGAATATTAAGAAAATTGATGATTTTACCTTTTTTTTCCATACTTCTTGAGAGAGGAGAGTCTTATCGATGAGAGGGCATAGTCGAAGTGTAAGTACTAGTCTCTAAAAATCGCGTGGCACCTATTAAAAAACTAAACTTGAACTCTCCGTGCGTTATTGGGCTCCAGACTGTGTGCCTATTCTGATATGACTCGACTATCATATTGAGTTGGTTATCGACGTTATCCGACACATTATAACCTTTTGTACGTAACCGAATGAGATCCAGGAAAGCACTGCTCGGTGCGCGCTGAGCTATGTGCCGTCTAAGTATAATCCGGCGGATCTTGTTTCTCGCGGGCTGAAGGTTGACCATATCAGTAGTAGCTCTTTGTGGTGGTCAGGTCCTGGTTTCTCGTTAAAAGATGATAGTCACTGGCCAAAGCTGCCTAGTCAAACATTGGGACAAGACCTACCAGAAATCTTGTCATCTCATATTAATGATGCGAACATTCATTCGAATTTACTACATCCATCAGTTAATAACAACTAGCACAACATTACATGCACGCAGATGTACTGTTCCTACAGTGCCGCTGCCGGTAGACGCGCACACTTAAATAATAAAAAGCGTCAAGTTATTTGACAGTACGTTCCATCTGGCTTTCTTTTGTAATCGGAGATCTTACGATATTGTTTACTCCTACTGCACAAACACGATAATGGCTGTTTGTCACAAATGATGATTAGAGGCTATAAGCGTATTCTATGGATGTTTTCACAATACCGAGTTTATTAAATGCATTTGACTCCTACGACCGTTTTGCTAAAGACATGTGGAGTGTTTGTAAGAATTGCAGGCACGCGTATATGACAGCGGCACGCGTGCGAGGCAGTAGCGCGTGTCTTGTCTAGTGTAGTGTTGCGCAGGTGCGGCACGCGCTGGATGCGATGGGCTGCTTCCGCAACGTCGGCGTGCTCATCGACGTGTCCTCGGGGCCAGACGCCACGCCCGAGGGGCTCGAGGTGAGCCTCCACGCTAACGCTAACTTCACACAAGTCATTTCGTCAGTGCTTGTTGTTGCCTCAGACCACAATTTCATATTTTTCATGATATTCTGGCTCTCTGACATATTAGTTTCGTAGTTTCGTTGTTTTCTGTGCGTTTAAAACAAAAATAATGATTATTAAAACTATAGCCTCAACTCAGATGTCCGAAAGGTTTATAACTATTGATGAACAATAGGAGAACAATTGCGTGCTAACTGTCCACCGGTGTGCGCCTGTTGCCAGGTGACGTTCCAGGTGCGCGAGCTGTCGCGAGTGGTGGGCGGCGTCAACACCATGGTGAGCGAGAACGAAGGCAACCTCGTGCTCGGTACGTATACACCGTGGCCGGTGTGGGAGCGTGCGCGTGTGCGTGCGCGTGCGTGAACTGACGAGTCACTGTGCAGGTGTGCAGATGCCGAACGTGCTGGGGCGCGGCGAGAAGCTGCAGGCGGAGTACAGCATGGGCTACCGTAGCTCGAACAACTTCAGCGTCGCCGCCACTAAGCCGTACCCACACAAACCGCTAGTGCCAGTGTGAGTAATGCGACACAATACGACTTACGTGCCGGACGGGGCTGGTTGGACCACACTTTTTGTAATGTATAGTGACGGGTGTCCCAGTGAGAGTGCACATTTTCATAGTGAATAAAATTCGTATTTTTAGGGAGTCGTGATTTCTTTATTGGATTGTAAAGAAGACATGTTCTCATTAAATATAGAACAAAATATACCTCAAATGATGACGGGTCATTATTCATAATATTTTCCGTCCAGATAAGCATGTAGCTGCATTTCAACTTCAGAAATTGTTTTGGGTTTATCCTCATAAATCTGAGATTTCACAGAATCCTAATGAAAAAAGACGCACTATCTCGACTGAAAACTCTTTAAAGTGTACCAACCAGCCCAACATACCAAATTTTTGTAGTAAGTTTTCTCAATTATAACGCGTTGTTCTTTAAAACGTTCTATCTTAGATAATCAGCACAAACAAATAGCTCACCTGCTAAATCACAGATTTGACACACACAAAAATGATACTAAACTCATAAAGTGCATTCTCATTGAGCCACACTATATGTACATGTCATTTAGTAAAAAGCGTACGCGCGGGACGGCAGCGTATGTTTGAATGACTATCGCTCAGTGTCTTTTATTCGCATGGTACCTAGGTATTATGCTCGACGTCGTGCTCTGATGGCGGACTAGCGTCGTTTGTATTTACATACTAGCTGAAGCCCGCGATATCATCGACGGTACGACAATAACCGCGGGAAACGCCGCGTGGTGAAGATAGTCTAAAAAAAGTAGTCTAAGTTACGCCTTATATCACCAGTTACCTATCAGCGAAAGTCCCGTCAAAATCGGTCTTTCCGTTCCAGAGATTAGCCGGAGCAGACAGACACACACAAAAAATTTAAAATTGAATTTTCGATGTAATAATAATAAGTTTATTGTCTCAAAATTATTCACAAAAAATAAAATGCATATGTGCTACATTATTTCACGTAGGTATCGTATATACTTTCAATTGCATTTATTGAGAAGCTGTTAGTTTAAAATTGTCAACAGACATTTCAATTTTATTTACTTGTATAGATTTATTGAAAATTGTAACAGGTAAATTACACAAAACCATGTCGCGAGTAACTTTATTCTAGGATAATAAAATACATGTTTTAGCTGTGTAGTCGCTGTAGCGAGTGTTAGCTGACGTAGTGATGTGTATGGCGCAGGTTGTCGGCGAAGGTGTTCCAGCAGAACCACGAGTACCCGTGGTCCGGCTACCGGCTGCTGGACCGCGGCCTCTTGCTTGACGTCGCTTTCAAGACATCACCTGTCGTGAGTCAAACACCATTCATCATCACGTCGTACCATGGATCAATCATTTTTATTGATTTAATTTATTTACCACGATTAGCGATCGGTGTATGTGAACATCGTATTTTGTGGTCCTTCGAGCCAGATGCTCTACAGTAAGCTCTTTTTATTCATATTTAAAGAATGTAGAATGTTTATTCGCCTCTACTAGTTCGAAGCACTAGTTCAAAGGCCTCGGCTCAGTTTTGCTCCCATAAAACCGTGGACCCCCTACACAAGCCATTAAAAGTGCAATGGGCGTGGTTTATTTAGATGCTTTGTGCGTTATGTGATTGCAGACGAAACACAACATACAGTGGGAAGGTTTGGTGCGCGACACGTCCGTCCTGGGCAAGTCGACCAGCTTCAAGGTGCGGGAGAGCAGCGGTGAGTGTAGGCGTGGGTCGTTCTCGCGCGCGCACACGCACGGCACGCGATAACGGCTCCGACAGGTCCACAGATGAAGTCGATCCTGCGGCACATCGTGGAGGTGGACCGTCGCGACGAGCCCATCTTCCCCACGCGCGGCACGTGGCTGCAGTTCACTTCCGAGGTGGCGGGGCTGGGCGGCGGCGTCGCCAACCTCAAGAACGAGCTGCACGCGCAGGCCAACGCGGAGCTCCTCCGGGACGTCGTGAGTATGGGCCGGGGACTGCCGCACGACGGTAATCGAGCCGCCCGACGTCAGCAGTGAGGTGTGTCGCGTGCAGGTGGTGCAGGGCAGCGTGTCGCTGGGCGTGCTGCACGACGTGTTCGGCAC
>PKRV01001010.1:19045-156484 GCA_003709505.1 Hyphantria cunea
GTGGCTACGTAAATCTTGCCGTTGGATGTTTTTAAGCCGCCCGAAGGCCTCCAACTAAGCTTCACGACTGTTATCGTATGATAACAACCGGGACCGACTGCTTAACGTGACCTCCGAATCACGGAGACGCTCATGGTAACATGCCACCAGCGGTCACCCATCCAGGTACTGACCGCGCCATCGTTGCTTACCCTCGATGATTGTTTCTAATCACCGAGTGCAACTGGGCTATGAGCGCCACAATTCATTTACTTAATTAAATATAATAAGCTTACAGTTCATGCACCAAGTTGCTAACATGTTATGTCAAAATAATAGTTTTTGAATATGTAGACAATAAAAGAACAATAAAATAATTGATTTTAATAATCACTAATAATTTATGTCAACAAAATATGATCCTAAGTTTATAATAATGTTGGTGTTTTCAATGAAATGTCCATGATATATCAGTAAATGTCACAATAATTCAGAGTTATTTAGTGATGTCATTATACTTATAGGGGAAACTCAATCACCTGTTGATTGAGTTTCCCCTATAAGTATATTAATTGTTGCCAATAGGGATTCGAATATTGGCAATCTGGTTATTCAAATGTATGAAGAAAAGTGTGTTTTGTGCATATGTAGTACATATGTAATGTGGTTACACCTTCTTTGTGAGCTAGTTTTAGGACTGCTCTCTACTCTGTTGTAATTGTTATTTAGTTATTTACTACTATACCATACACTATCACCACAGTATATATCTAATGCAATAGTGTAGGACTAAAATTAACAATACATACACACAACATAGAAAACAGTACAGAGAATAAAAATCAATTAGAAATAATTTATGTTTGTTAGTATGGAACTTTGGAATAGATGAATCAATTTTGATGATTCTTTTTTATTTGAAAGCTGGAGCTTCCTGTGTAGTCCTTTTGTAATTTGGTTCAGTTCTCAAAGTCATTCTTCTTTTTTTAAAGTAATAAAGCAAAGCTTGTACCATGAGTACTAAATTTGAATTATTAATGAATTAATAAGCTCATACTTGCAAAAAGTGGACTTGTAGTACATATTTTAAGTGTTTAGTAACTTGTCTCAAAGTGACATTGTTAGTCTACTACTACTTAATACACCAGTCTTATAATAAATATGTCTGCATTTATGCTAGCTTTCAAAAGATCATTTATTAGATTGATGGCTGGAGCGTTGGGCCTATTACTAGTTTTGGTAATATGCCAAGTGAGTGTTACGACCACAACCGCACAAGGAATTGTCAGGCACATAGAGATGACCAGACACGCACACATATGGATTGTCCATTATATTTTTCAACAGCAAGTAGTAGATAGAAAACTAGAATCTCCATCTGAGTTCCCGAGTATCGAACCCATATTTAGTTAAGAGCCCTGATAACCCAAATTTTAATAATGTAACTAAAACTTAAATGCAATAATTTAAATAACTTATATAAAATGCAGCTTGGAGCTTGAACTTTACCTATTATACATATCTTTACAAAATGTCTGTACTGAGTTTACTAAACACAATGTGGTTACAAATAATCTTCAGTGGATTTAAACCTTGATTAGAGCCTACCCTCGAACTCTGCCACATTTAAGAAGTCATACAAACATGTTTAATGTTATGTGTTACATGGTATGTACAGCACTGTCCGTGGCAAGGCAGCATATGAGGGTGAAGGCAAGACTACAGTACGGGTGATTAACCAGGACTATGAGCTGGGACTTATGATCGACTCTTATGCAACAGTAAGTGATCAACCTACAAGCAAATAATCAGCATATCTGTTAGCTCGGAACTATGTTCTCTGACATAAGATTTTGGACAAACATGGTTTTTGAGAGAACAATAATTCTCTCAAAAACCATGTTTGTCCAAGATCCTATGCCTTAGCTTATTTTTATTTATTAACTCCAATCACTTCCTCGGAGCGGTGCTACTACAATCCCCGCGTCACGGTAACAACCAAAAGGCCCTTAAAACGACTTCTACGCATCTAAGAAATCTAGCCAAGTTACGTGTCCGTCTCTCACTTTGGCCCATCAAACGCAGCGTCTTAACGTATTTCTGCTGCAGCAACAACTTCGTGTTGTTACAAATGTAGCAGTAAGTGACTACTATTAGAAGATTGAAGGAACGTAGACTGTTACCACATAAGCCCCCAAATGGGCCGAAATTAATAGCAGACTACTGACAAACGCGCCTCAACTTTGCACGTGACCACCTTAACTATTCTCAACACTCGCCAGCTAATTGAGATATCATACGAGTTCATTACAGCAAAGCCTTGGCTGGGTTATGTGGTCGGACCTTTGGGAAGTTTTGAGAAAGATGGGAGTACCCGTGCATTTGGTGGCACTTATTAAGATATTGTGAAAGTTTACGAGACAGCATCGGAACCCTTTAACTTTGAAAAGGGTATCAGGCAGCGCTGCATGCTGTCGCCCATCTTATTTAACGTGTATGGAGAGCATGTCATCAGGCGGCCATGTGCGGATTGGAATGGTGGATTGTAACTTTGGAGGAGAGCACAATCTTCAATCTACGATACGCGGATGATACCACCCTTCTGGCTTGCATCGAAACTGAATAATGAGGATAACGACGCAAGTAGAAGAGGAAACCGTTTATAATGTCATTGATTATATCGATTGTGCTATGAAACATGTTGTTACGTGTGAAATTTCAAGAAGTACCATCAGTAAACAGCAGATCTTTGGGTCTCATCAAGTTGGCTACCCCTGCCCTATGGTCATAGACCGACCAACCGACCGTGATTTATAAGTTTTACTTCGATACATTCTAATCTAATCGCGTTGGCTACATTTTGGTTACAATGTCGTTAGTACGTTAAATTGTAAGCAGTATGTCACAGTCGACGATCATTCGATATTTTGCACTCTGGCCAGGTAGATTATAATCTAACAGTTTTTGCAATCTTACTTGTACGGTGCTACTTGATTTCAAATTAATTAAATGCAATATGTTGTTACAGTATGGATTTAAGCTGAACAATGGTCTGACGGTTCTCGGCCCCATGGCCATATTCCCCAGGTAAGGGTTTGTTCTGGCTAATCTCTGGAACTACAGGCCCAATTTCACGGGAAGTTAACTGGAAAGTAGCTGGTGATGTAAGGAGTAACTTCCGTTCTTGTTTAGACTAACTTCGACCCACGCCGTTACTCGCTGTTCTTTTTTTAAAGGTACAACATTCTTTGTTCCAAACACAAATAATACCTGTTGTGTCTCCACACGGAACCTTTGGCCTTCATCAATTTCCTTACTTCTGCTTTGGTACAGGCGGCCCATTTCCCACTTCGAAATGGTGCTGTTTTCTTATATTGTTAGGGGCAAACGAGCTGACGTATCGCCTGATGGTAAGCGATTACCGCACCTATGGATACCCGCAACACTAGAGGTTCCGCTTTGACTGGGGAGGGAGGTGGGCCTCCCGCGTCCTCACTTGCAGTTGTTCGCTGTTTCACACCAGTTTTCTGTGAGGCCGTGGTATCACTCGTGGCTCTCCCACGTTAAAGATTGATAGAGCTGTGTTTCACGTACGACCTCCACCTTTTTCTTTATGCGGAAATCCCTTCGGATACCACCGACTGGTGGTTATGTCGGACTCGAACCGACTAAAAACCGGACACCGTCTCGGGTACTAGAAGCCGGGGAACCAGGTGTATCCTCGAAAGGAAATCCCTGGAACCCCGACGTACGTGAGTAGAAACCCTATTGTGCCTTTTCTATTTAAAAAAGGCTCCCGTGATGCCTCTCGAGACAATACTCCATAACGGATCTTACCGCCGCAATAACGGCTGCCCAACATAGGACATCGTGAAACACGAGAACAATATCCTATTGAGTCCCCGTGTTTCACTCGTGCCCAACTGATGACGTTATTGTCTCGGCGGCGCAGTGATAGCGTATGCGTCTGCTGTGATTGAAGTCTCGGGTTCGATTCCCGGTTCGGACCGAATGTTTGATCTGCAGATATTTGTTTCGGTTTTGGGTGCATTTGTTTTATATATTTTTATAGATAACCTATAACCATAAGTGAGTCACAAGTATACAAATGATACAATAGGCGGTGTTATCGCTCACGGCGATCTCTTCCAGGTAACCACAAAGTATATTGTAGGTGGTGGAGTGGAGGAACACTGTGGAGAAACGGGTCACATGTTCACTGGGCTACTTCTCAACGGTTGATGTTGGGAAGTTGTATATATGTTAATCGGCGCGAGAACTTCTATTGCGCGATTTAGGATTGGTAGTTTCTTAGTTCTTCTTCGTTGCTCCATAGTTCGATGTTTCTTCGGTAGATGGCGCTGTCATATATTGTGTGTGAGGGATGGGTTCACTTCGAGATAGACTCGTAACCGAATTGAAACTGTTTAACTGTCACACGTTTGTTACCATAAGTGAAACTTTATGACTATTAACTTTGAGTACATTATAACCCCAGCCTCAGCCGTTATTAAAATATTTCAAATTGTAATTATCGACACGTTCTGCTTCTAAACAGCTCCGAACGACGATCTATAACATATAAGTCTGGATGACGACGTCGATGATATATTAGTATGGATTAGTTAAATAAGAGATATAAAATGATCGCGAGAAAACGGGCTCTTTGTCTTTTTTTAGTAAAAAGACAACTCCCGCGTTAGGAATATAAATCATGTGTCGCGGGCGATTTTACAAACATACATTTTTACAGTAGGAGGACCACTTACGAGGCTCAGGCATGCATAGGTTGACTCTACCGGAGTGATATCACGGCCTCACATAAAACCGGCGTGAAACAGCGCCTGCGCTGTGTTTCACCGAATGTGTGAGTGAGTGAATGGTGAGGATACCAGAAGTGCATACCCCAACTCCCCCCCCCCTTCCCCCACATTCCCCAACGGCCGGCGAATCACTTGTGACGCCTCTGGTGTTGCCGGTGTCCATGGGCGGCGGTAATCGCTTATGCCTCCTAGTCCATAAAAAGAAAATACATGAAACGAACACAAAGAACACTCAGACTTAGAACAACTTGTTGATTGGAATGACACTACACTCGGCGCAGTAGAAAGCGGCGTGGCTACCTTTTAATTACAAGGCCAATTGTAGCAGGCAGTGAGTTGAGATCGCACTGTTTCCAGGACGGTGCTGTCGTGGCAGGTGGAAAGCGCGGCCGACGTCACCGAGGAGTCGCTCGCGCTGTTCAAGCTGCTGGAGCCGCGCGTGGACTTGCTGGTGAGGGAGCTCCCTCCCCTCCACCTGCCCCTGCCTCCACTCGTGCTCCCTGACTGACCAGTGATACGGTTTCAGGTGTTGGGCTTAGATTCGAAGGAGCCGTCGGTGGTGAACAGAGTGTTCCGCGCGGTGAGGAAAGTCGGCCTCAACTCAGAGATCCTGGCCACCGAGCACGCCTGCTCCACGTTCAACTTCCTCAACGCCGAAGGAAGGTGAGACAACGACGCAACGGCTCACGTTCCATTATATTTTGACTGAACTGTTTATGTTCCTTATATTTGAAAACGTTTAATTTCTTTAAAGTATTCATTGCCCGTGGCTCCGCCTGAGCATGTGTCGGTTGGAACGACATAAAGTGGCCTATGTTTAAGTGTCCTATCTATACCATTATTCATCTCATCATAATCATCAGCCTGTCGTAGTCCACTGCTGGGCATAGGCCTCTCCAATTGCACGCCAATTAGTTCGATCCTTGGCTTCACGCATCCAGCTCTTGCCAGCCGTCTTGCGTAAATCATCATTCTACCTGGCCTGTGGACGTCCTAAACTACATTAACGTGACCTCCACCATAACATGCCACCAGCGGTCAACTATCCAGATACTGTCCGCGCCGTCGTTGCTATGAGCGCCTTCAGTGTAGTGACGTGTTAATGTGGCCCTAGGGTCCACATTTTTGGGTTCAGGTCGAGATGCATCCAAAGCGTACAAACTGCCATAGAAACTTACCACTTTCGAAAGGACGGTCTACTGCTGTGGTCAACTTGGTCAAATGGCTTCTTCAAAGAGTCTTAACCCGCGATTCTGTTCCATTGCTCTTTCAATCAAAAGAGTTTTGGAGCATCGGAGGTCGTGTCGTACACGCTTATGTCGTATCTCTGGGCTTAGAGTCCGCTTGGCCGACTAAGTGAAAGGCGGATTCTCACGTCGTTAACCCTAGTGTCGTCTGTGAAAGCTTCGGCTTCCTGCTTTTACGCTGCATCCGAACTACACATTCAAAGTTCTGGTTTACGTCTCTTATGATTTCCATGGCCGCAAATTGGTTTTCCAGATTTGACGGGTATTTTCTAGATCCCGTCGCGGTTTGGAGTTGGTCGGAGCCTGGATTTTATCAATCGGACACGTTCAGCCTTTAAGTCGATATTCAGAGAGTCGGAAAAGTCGGTGATCACCACCGGTGTTAAACCTATTGATCACTGAAACGTATCTGAATATGTGCTTTCTGTCCGTATTGATGATATCAATCTAATTTTTGGCCATAGCGTCGGGGCTTTGCCACGTCCACTTTCATTGGGGCCGTTTTTAGAAGTATGAATTCATGGGATCCTATTACCGATTCGCTGTAAGTTTTGTAAGTTCGTACTCCGACTTTGGGGTTGAAGTCACCCATAAGAACGTCGTAGTGGTTTTTGATTTTTTTTTTATAAAAGACTATTCCCGCATTAGGAATATACATCCTGTGTAAATCCCACACGGGCAACACTTCGTGTGATCGACGAATTGTCGTTCCGAGTGTGGATTGTTCGTGTCAGCTTCATATGCGTTCGTAAGTCCTCCGCGACTCGGGACGTATATTCCTAATTCGGTTGTGTTCAATGAGAAAAAGTAACGTGGTTGCGGCGCAGGCCGGTGGCGGCGGCGCTGCTGCCCCCGCTCACCGTCACCAACGTGTCGGAGGACGACATGCTGGCGCACAAGCTGCACTACCACGACGTGTTCAACGCCTCCAAGTACTAGCCCCACCCGCCGACCTGGGCTACCAACTATTCGATGTAAATACTAGCGACAGATGTTATTTAATACACCTCAGTAAAGTTGTTATTTATACTTTTTATTTTATTTCATCTCAGTAGTGTCCGTCTATTCCTAGTCACGTGGCGAGTTAAAAGTACCTATATTAATTAATGTCAGTCACGTGAGTCCAAAACGCGCTATTCGTCACGTGGCGTGTGCGAAAGATCTTTCTGATGTTTTGTGGACCCAAACGTCCTGCCCAACCAACGCAATCGTCCTTGATATTGTTAAATATTTTGGTCGCCCTTGTGAGGAATTCGGGCACTCACGGGCTTTGTTATATTGCGTTTGTTTTGACCTTGTTATTTACAATATATAACTTCTCGTGTCCTGATAATTCAAGAAAGATCACCCATCGGTTCACCCACTCACCCACAGCTCACGACACGTCAACCTGACGAAACGTTGATCCGGTAGGTGCATTTGGAGATTTGCACCTACCGTGTGAGTGTTGCCAATCAAGAGCGTCCTGGCTGGAACGATACACGGTTCCAGGGTATGTGTGTAAACTGGATACCTGCCTGCGGGTTCTGCCCAATAATTTAAAGCTACTGTCAATACAAGTTTTTTAGACAGCATTGCTCGTTAGATTTACTCCAAAACAAACTAAATTTAACTTTAAATACAACAAAAACTTGGAACGATATTGAATTAGGTAAAAATAAATGGTTTCTTCTCGTAACTTTTGTAATATAACTTATATTAAGCTTCGCCGATCCGTGCGACTTAGACTTTTTTATATATGATCTGCCAAAATGACTACTTTGCCTGATGGAAAGCAGCAGAATACAAGAGTAGTGATCACTATACTCATTATGAACGCAGACACTGCAGCTCGGTGACCCCCATCATGGCGGCCTACTGAGATGCTTCTACGTCATGCACTCACCAACGAAACACGCCAGCACTGCTACGGCATTTTACGTAGATCTTCTGAGCGAGGGCAGTTCCGCCCCGGTGGAGCCGGCACAGCTGAAGTCAGCGCGTGGCTCTACTACCTATCATATCAAATATCTATATACTCAAATAAATATAAATAGGTAATGATGAGGAGTATTTTTTACTCTACTTTTTATTGTGTATTATTTTAATTTCAATATTGGTTTTATGAAATATATATAAAGATGATATATAATATACCTTTTTTTGTGCGGAGATCCACTCGAATGCTACCGGTGGTTTTTTTGGATTGGAAAAGATTTGCATTCCATCTCGAATGGTTCCAATGTTAGACTCTAACGGACTAAAAACCGTACACTGTCTCGAGTACTAAAAGTCGGGGAACCAGTTGCACCTTCGAAAGGAAACCCTGGAACCCCGAATTAATATAAAATTTAATATACCTAATATGTTTTTGCTGTATTCATTTAGGTGCCAGCCATTTTAAGTAACAGTGTCTGTTATAGTAAAGGCAACTTTAATAATGAAACTTATAATAATTGATGTGGGTCGTATAATTCTGCTGTGCTGCGAGTTGTGGGCTCAAACCCCACATGGGACAACAACGTGGTATACGCAACTTGTTGTTCTGAGTCTGAGTGTCGTTTATACATGTTTATAATATTAAAATTGTTAATTGATTCAATAATAACTACAATGTTGACTTAAGTATAAGAATCAACTGAACATTGGGATCGAGCTACGATGTCAACGAATCAAACCAGGTACCGCAACCAAAGCTGTTGTCTGTTGATAAGAAAGAAGATGAAATAATCGACATGATCAATATTTATCAGATGGTTAAGTTTTGAGCGATCTCCATATCGACATTCCTAAAAGAACGTTAAGAGAATAGTGCAGCATCGTTGACACCGCACTGGTGTAATGCATCGAGCGACGCTATACCACTCTCTGTGGCGGTGACGTTACACCAGCTGCAATGGCTTTCTTACATTGGTCAATTGTGCGTTGTGGGTAGAGATTGTACTGTACCAAAAAAAACCTTGTTTGTATACAATTGTAAAATGCAAATAGAGTTACAATCAGATCACAAAATGTCTCCTTACGCTTTACATTACAGCCGTTGTATTAGAAAATTATTCCCCAGAACTTATGTACTCACTACTAAGAGTTCTAAGATCATCACCAGAGGAATATTGTGGGATCAGACCAATCAGTCCACGGCCTGATTTTAAGAGAAGTCTACAATTGCGACTAAGAGTTCCAAAGTGATCAGAAACCCAATGGGTTATCACCAGATCGACGAGGGTAACTATAACTGTACGAGCCAGGACCGCTATGACTGTGAGACCCTCCAGGATGGCCCTTGCCATTAACCCAATCACGCCAATTTCCACCAGGACTTTTCGAACCACTCCTAATTAATATCCTAAAGATCTGTCTATTAAGCTATTTAGCTATTCCTTTGTTAAACCAGCACATAAACAAAATTGCGGATATAAACATAAGCCTTAGATGCAGAACCGTACGATTTGCAATGAATAACGCGAAGAGAGCGGTCGTAGCTAAAGGGAACTTCTGTGGCACAAAGCCTGTATTAGTTCCTGTCAGATAGAGTGACCTTCACACCTGGCTCGGACATAAGCTGGGTCAGCAAAATTGCGCTCTTATTACCTTGACAAATTAATTTCAATAATTTATTACGACAAAAAATCTGGATGAAGGATCTGATTTAAAAAAGAAGTGTAGACAGCTATGAAGATGTAATAGGTTTAGAGGTATATCAAAGTGCCAAAAGCAATCACTTCTTTAAGCTCTTCAACTAGAATCGTCCTACAGGAAAAATATCTTTTAAGTGAGATTCGAGAACGTGTGGAAATGGAGAAAAATATCGGAATCACTGAATCTAAGACAAAAGATCTAAATGAGCAACAAGCTTGCAACAAGAGGGTAGTTAAAAAGCAATTGGGATGTGTAACTGAGAATGAAATGCAGCCATTAAAAATAAGAAGACTTGGCGAATACAAGACTTATAAAGGTTTGTCTGGAAGAAAACGCCTGTGGTATCACGTCAATTTCGTCACTTTGAAGGGGAGTGATGTGATGAATTCCACATACAGCACAACAAAAACATATGACAGCGCCATCTACCCAAAATACGTCAAACTACGTATCTGGTATGTGTACAGTACTATAGCTACACTATAACTAGTCTGCTGCTCTTTTTTGGTGATATTGTCTAAAGAAAACTGCAGTGAAACTCCTCCGTTCGAGACTGTTATTCTGCTTTCATTGGTTGCATACACACTACGCCCACGGCGGGCTTGAAGGTCCATTTGTCATAATTAATATGGTTAAACAATACGTAGTAGGTAAATAGGAAAATAACAGGGCTAACTTTGGCCGTACGGCCATGTTACTAATTAGTCAGTCATTATTTGAAATACCAAATTTATGTTCAAATGAAAGCGATTTAATGGCAGGAGGATGAAAAGACGTCACTTTCATTCTCAGTGGCCACCTGGCTCTAGTATAGAAACAGAAACTGAATGCAACATAAATTCCTCAACGCAAAGCTCAATAACAACCAATAAATACGATGAAAGTACATCACGTACCTCAGAAGTGTCCGCAGCTACGGAGGAAGCAACTAGTTTACTCAACGTCTACTGAAGTGCAGTCGTGCAGAGTCCGTGGTCCAATTTTTGGTTCTTCGTATCCATCCGGTCTCGGTATGAGTAGCTAGAAGATACAATTGAGCAGAATTTTGAATTGCAGATTGCATTGATAAGGGCGATTGCTGAGTTCATCGATCAATACAGTGGCGTCGTTACAAGTGAACATGTAAAACGGGGCCACGGCAAATATTTACTGGATTCTTACAGATAGACGATGGTTTGCTCTCAGCCAGTCTCTTTCACATCAACTACATTAAAACCATTAAGTAGGAGGTAATACATAACAATGTGACAAAACATGTTTGAGATGTCTAACTGCACATTTTGTGTCCTAATTAATACCTTTTATCTCAACAGGACTATGTCTCTGTCCAATCTTCACGACTTTCTCTTCATACTGTTTAAGAACGTGGTCCAGAAACGCCTCAGAGTCTGTGCCTCTTGTGGTTGATACTGCTAGCAAAATGACACCAACAGTTGTTACCATCATCTAAAGACAATTATTAATATTATGTAAAATGCATTTTCTGTACCACAACTTAATTCGTATAGATACTAACACACGCATGGCGTAGAATAATTCATGTTGTGATGGATTAAGAGTGTTAAACCCCCATTAAACCCCATTAAACCTATGGGTGTCGTAAGAGGTGGCTAAGGGATTAAAACGTAAACACAATGAACAATCGTACAAAAATGACAGATTGCAAATTTGTATAGAATAATATAAAAGACTAAGAATGTTAAAAATCAAATAGTTTTAAATTATTATTTTGTGGAGGAACGAATATCGTGTCCCTCAACACAAAGGGATGATCATCCAACTAGGCGAGGTGGTCACGCCTGGCGGGCCACTGCTCTTGGTTGACGTTGGGATGTTATACTCGTATATGCCAATCGGCGCGAGATCTTCTATAGCGCGAAGTAACTACCAATTTTGCAATACTATTACACAGGATACATTAATAATATTATGAAGTTATAAGCTAAAATAGTAAATCTAAAATGTTGAAATTTTTTAGTAAATTCTTATTATTATTAATTAGTTTCTACGTACACTACATTACTCCGTGCTTCAGTGAATCTTCGTTCGTTGATCGTTGATGTTTGGAAGTCGTACACATGTTAATAGGCGCGAGAACTTTTATTGCTCGATGCAGGGTAGGTTATTTCTACGTTGCTTTTGTTACTCCGTAGTTCGACGTATCTTCGGTAGATGGCGCTGTAGTATCATTCTGTTGCGCTGTATGTGGAAACGCCACAATTTAAAGGACCATTAGTTGTACACCACGTGTGATGATAACTCGAAGGGGTTCCCACATGTCAAAAACACTGTGGCCAGCGAAACACGACAACTCTGTTTCGGGGCGGAGTACATAAGTATAGAATTATTAATAGTTACACCTGTACTAATGTTTTAAACTTACGACGACGTTCAAGAAACGTTTTAGTTTGAAAAATAATTTCAGTCCCGTGTACCCAGTCCAGCTATCGAGGACTATATGTCATCACGCTATGACCAAAACAAGCGGAGTATCGTTAAAGTATGTTGCAAAAACAGGGGATTTTTTTATTGAGTAAGCGTAAATGGTTCTAGCTTTACTAAAACAATGTGTGAAAGAATTGTGCCCCTTTTAAAGTTTTAAAAAATGTCTATCTTTTAAGGTTTTTTTAAGGGGCAAACGAGAATACGTATCGCCTGATGGTAAACGATTACTGCCGTCCATGGACACCAGAGAAGTCACAAGTGCGTTGCGGGCTGAGCGGAGGGGTTGGTGTATGGGCCTTCGGTAACCGTGAGGTTTGAAAAACAGCGCAAGCGCCGTTTCACATCGGTATTCTACGAAGCCGTGGTATCACTCAGGTCGAGCCGGCCCATTCCTGCCGAAGCGTAGCTTTCCCACGGTTGGTTCAAGATAAACTTTTTTAAGGTTAACAAATCTGTTCACGCTTCTATATCATCACCACGCGGTCAAGAAGAGGAAGCTAGATAATTATAGTTGTGAGTGCAGTTCCACGTTGCTATGTTTCACAATCTCGTGTATTCGTGTGTTTTATAGCTAATTTTCATATCTACCATTACAAGCGATTATGTAACCATAGAGAAGTAAAATTTGCTAGTTAAGTAGTCATTAACAATATTACAATAATTTAATTAAAAACCTAACGATTCGTAAGAAATTAGGTTCTTAAACGCGGGAAGAAGATATATATTATACATTTTTAAAATGCATTGCCAGGTGAGTGTTTTTCCCATAAGTTGAGGAAAATGTGACAAAATTACACACATCTAGATGATATGATAGAGACTGACGATGTGAAGCACTTTGCTACACCAGTTATATGAAACCTTTTTTGCTTTTAGACAACACTAGTATGGAGCGCGTGTCTGATGATGGCAGTCTCGGCCACTGTAAGTGTAGATCCTGAGACATACTTGAAGGTTGTCATGAAACTATATGAAGAAAATATTCCAAAAGACGAGTGGAAAAATCCACCGGTCCCTCTGAGCGGTATGATATACTCCAAGTTAAGACTATTATGAGTACGACAGAAATAAAAAAGCCTTCGGCCATATTCAGGAATATCATTTCTGAATATGGCATGGCGGAATATAGGGTCTGAATAGTTAAAACTAATGTCATAATGATACTTTATGTAAGCAGGTTCGACCTTCGTCTGGAGACTTTCCTGGTGGGGAAACTGCCAACCAACCCATTGAAAGACTGGTAGTAAATTCGTAGTATAAAAGATGCAATTTGGCACCATGACCGGTTTTTAAACTTATACTCCTTAACTCTACATAGTTTATCTAATTATGAGTTAGATTTTAAAATAGGCCAAAGAGGTTAAAAGGTTATTGTGCATATAGTACCGGAGTGTTTGGTATTAATTTTCACGGGAATTAACGCGATCACTTATTTAAAGGTATTACATACATCTGACTTGCTTGACGTTTCGACCAGGTTGTGTGATGTACCTTGACCTTTAAATAAGTGATCGATTCCCGTGAAAATACCATGAAACGCGATAAATTAAAAATAAGTATAGAATGTTTAGCGGCGAGATCTTTCTCAGTTCAGATTTACACGAGATTCCCGCGAGTGTCATCTCCATGGAGCTAGCAATTTCCTTTCTATTCTAGTTGCGCTAATAGGACGATCTGATGACTTCAAGAACGCTGCCAATTGGAGCACAGTGGCCGCCATGCAACTGATGCATCTCATAAAGAACAGCGAAACGGCGGCTTCGGTACAGCAAACGTTGGCTAAGATGTTGTCGTCCTCAACAACAGCCAATGGGGACAACAACAACAACGTGGCGAGTTCCAGCGTAAGTATAACAACACGGGTATAGGAAAATCTTGAATTTAGAGTTGGTGACGGGCGCAACACAGCTTGCTCGTCATCACTTTCAACAGCCAGTTTAACTGTTCACTGCTGGACACAGGCCTTCCTTAAAGAATAACACCTTGGCCTACTTTGGGTTCGTTTGTTCTTCTTTTCAGTAATGTTGCCATGCATGGTTTGCTCCCTTAGTCGCTTCTCATGACACCAACCCAGGATAGCATAAGGAGGGTGGTGGTCTGAGGGCCGTGACCGAAGAGGCGGTGAGCTGTGGCGGCGTGGTGTAGGCGGTGTCTCTGGACATTGCCAACGCCTTTAATAGTCTGCCATTCAGCTGCACCAGGGAAGCACTTCGCTACCACGGGGTGCCAAAGTACCTGAGGCGGCTGGTGGCAGACTACTTGGAGAAGCGTACCGTCGTGTACGAAGATCAAGATGGCGCCTTGAGACGGCGACCTATGTCGTGCGGCGTTCCGCAGGGGTCTGTCCTAGGACCACTACTGTGGAACGTGGGGTACGACTGGGTTCTTCGCGAGCGTCTCCCCTCTGGGCTGGGCATAATTTATTACGCCGATGACACATTGGTCACAGCCCGGGAGGCGAACTTCCAGGAGGCGGCGTGCCTGGCCACCAGGGGAGTCTCTCTGGTGGTCGGGCGCATCGAGGCGCTGGGCCTGCGGGTGGCCCTGGACAAGACGGAGGCCGTACTCTTCCACGGGCCCCGTCGTGGGCCGCCCCCCGGCGTCTCCATAGTGGTCAAATCGGTCCTCGTACCGGTACCGGTACCGTACGCTCCATGGCCGGCGGCGAGAGCAGTTTTACCGAGGTCGCGATCTTCTGCGAGGCAGTCATCTCGCGGGAGGAGGCGGCGGAGAAGGCCCGGGAGGACGACCTCCACTCGAACCCGATGCGTCGCCGGCGAACCGGGCGGCGGAGGCGCGCCTATCAGCGCCTCATGCCGCCTTGANCGATGCGTCGCCGGCGAACCGGGCGGCGGAGGCGCGCCTATCAGCGCCTCATGCCGCCTTGAGTGTGGCCGCGGATGGGCGTGACGGGTTTTCCCCCCATCCGCTTCATAGGCCAGCCGCGAGGGGGCGACATTACGCGTGTGCCGTACGTCGCCTAAATTGAGAGTTCACCATCAGATGACGGAGCCCGCTTCAGAGCGTGCAGGCGCTGGGAGGGGTCCGGATGGCGTAAGAAAGCGGTTCCCGGGTCTCTCCCGTCTCAGGCGCAGAGTGGCACACCGTGTGGTTTTAGTCGGTTGGATTCCGACACACCGCCCCACCGCAAACCCCGGTGGGGTGAAGGCCCGAGGTTCCACAGGTAAAAAAATAAGGGAGGGTGGTGATACTACGTGTTCTTAATTTGTCACCACACGGACATTGACGTACGTTCATATTGCTTATTTATTTCTTACCAAACTAGAACCTACATAATATTTGAAAAATTTAGGTATTACTGTTGACATTCACTTGAACTTTTCTATACATACTGAATTGCTGACTGGAGAAATTCAATTGATCATCATCAAACTGAACGTAGTTTATAAAAATATAAGAGACGTTGTGGACTATAATCTGGTTACGCGAATTTATTTGGCGTTTTGCAAGTCTTAATTACATTCTACATTACTATATAGGGTGGAGCTTCTTTTTGATGATATAGGTGGCATACGAGCAGACGTATCGCCTAATGGTCAGCGATTACCGCCGCCCATGGACACCCGCAAGAAGGAGTACGCCGGCCTTTTAAGAAGGAGTACGCTCGTTTCTTGAAGGCTTGAAGGTCGTATTGGTCCAGGAATACCGCAGGCGATAGTTTATTTCACAGTTTTGTTGAGCGAGGCAGAAAGTTCCTTGAAAAACGCACAGTTGTGGAATACCAACCTTCTAGATGATGGGGATGAAATTTCTGTCGCGGAGGACGATGGTGAAAAGAGACGACAGGAATCAGACCGAACGATTCCTCGGAGCACTCCCCACGTTAAATGCGGTAGAAGATGCAGAGTGTTGCCACAGCTCTACGCAACGAAATGAGTCTAGCCGAATTGAAACTTTTTGGGAATCGGCGATTCGAGTCGCTCTCCGTTGAATGCGTTCCAAAGGGAGGAGCTGGTATTGGGGTGCCTCCGCCCAAAAATGGAGAAAGTATTCCATGTGAGGCCGGACCTGCGCCTTATAAAGCAAAATACCGTGGTCTGGAGTGAAATACTGTCTCAACCTGTTGAGCACACCGAGCTTCTTCGAGGCTAATTTGGCCTTAACCTCCAAATGGTCACGAAACTTGACTTCGCTCGATATGTCGACACCGAGTATTCCAATATTGGGTGAGGCAGATAGAAGAGTATCTTCAAAACGAGGACATACGACCCACGGCAGTTTTTTAGCAGTAAACGCCCAAACTTGTGTCTTTGTATAACAATGAATACCGCTGTTTGGAGCACGACATTAATATGGAAGAGGAACAAAGTAGGCGATAGTACACAGCCTTGCGGGACACCGGCATTCACAGATATGGAGTCAGAGTATTCACCTTCGCCTGCGTCCTTTATGCTTCTATCTGCTAGAAAGCTGGTAACCCAATCGCATAATTATGGGTGGGATCGACAAGAACTTATGGGTGGGATCGTAAAAACTTGTATTAGGCAAACCTTAGGTCCCACCACTAATACAGAACCTGGACTCCGAATTTGTGGGAAGAGTAGTAGATACCCACTTTCCCAGGGACAAGGGTAGTCTCTCACGCCCTCCGTTACCGTTCGAACCAATTAAATGGTCTGACGAGTTTGAAGTGACGAAGGATGTGTTGGACCGAGCCATGAAGCCATCTTTCTTTCTTTCAACTCGCTGCGCGCAACACCACCCCAGGCCCTGATGCCATACCGGGTCAAGCATAGGTTCGTGGGTCAAGCGGCTGTATTCCAGCTGCTTCTGTAATAGATTATTCTCTTCCGGTTGTAAGGAAGCCCGGGTGGTACTTATACAGAAACTTAGTAAGGTCGTAGCTTCTCCCTCATCGTGTCGACGATACGTCTCCAATCTAGGCACTAACCACGCCGTCGTTGCTTACCCTCGGTGATTGTTTCTAATTACCGAGTGCAACTGGGCTATGAAGCGAAACGACCTAATAATATTTTACTTAATTTAATTTAAGAATAACCATTACATTTAAACTATGTACTAAATAATCGCCGAAATAGATGAAATTGACTGCGCCACCGTTGTGCTGATGTTACGTTCACGAGGCTGGGCACGAAGCGCGGCTGCAGTTCGCTGACGGTGAAACACGATAATCGATGTTAATTTATGTTTTTGAATCCTGTGGTTTCTCTCTTCGTAATTCACTAGCACGCGCACACATACTTCCACTTACACATACACCCACATACACATAGGGAAGTTCACTTCACACTTTTCATTATGTTCTTCTTACTTTAGATTTATTAAAATTTATTTTTTAATTAATATTAGTTAAGTTGAAACTCCTGTGGGCAATGGCGCCGTTGACCGAAATACAAGTTCGTCAACTTAAACAAGTTTTAAATTGAACAGATTTTATTTTTTTACCTTTCGTGCAATAAATGTTATTGTCATTATACAGTTTTAGTACGGTTATTTGAGAAAAGCTTTACGGAATTTATGGGCAATCGACTATGATACAATACAATAAGCTTAGACTTATGATTGAATGCCAAGCTTCATCTAATTACGTTTTACTCCGCCAGGTGAAGTTTCGTGTGGTGGGGGAGCAGCCATTCCTTGAGAATGATGTCCTCCACATCACCGATCACCTCAATGCACATCTTCCGAGCGGGGATATCAGTCTTGACCTGATGGCGTAATGTATTATTTATACTAATATGAAGGAAGACAATTTGTTTGTTGATCGCATTGATCTCAAGAAGAAGTTTGAATTGATAAATTACTTTAGTCTTGGATAGCTAATTTATATAGAAAGGTCAAGCATCAACTATTTTTTTCAAAACCGGAAAGCTTTTATTATTTTTAAGAAACAGTTTTGGCAGTTTATGTGTGTTCGTAAGTTGGATTGTAGCGACAAAATCGCACCACGTCTACAGCAAACTTGTAATGAAACGGCGAGTAGATGAATTGATCAATATCAAATATCATATTTCAATGTCTGCTTTCAGGGATCTGCTTCTGCCAGATAAGGTTGCAAGCTTTCTGAGGACCATAACGTCTGATGAGTAAATATCATAACAAGTTTTAATGATAGACTAAACTAACCTATCGCCTCGCTTCGTGTGACTGACCACCCCTATTTATCCCGTGGGTGTTGTAAAAGCCGACTAAGAGAGTAAATTATGTCTAATAGCACTTTAAAGAGAAATTGAACTTGTCACAATCCCTATCCTCCAACCTGCCTGCCCACTGTGGTCAGCTAAACGGCCTAGACTCCTTTCTGAGGAGAGGCCTATGTAAAGCACGGACAGGTAAAGGTATGTGATGTGATAACGTGAAGCTTAAAGTCGATTTCTTTCATAATTTCATCTTTGAACATACATTACTTTTCCCTACATACCCTCCATTCTAAAAACTGGCCCGCTCACTAAACTGCTAGCAATCTCTGCCGTGTTCTTTTCGTCGTGTCCTGGGAGTTGGATCGGCCCTATTCCGATCCTTCTTCTGTACTATAATATCCTCACAGAAAGAGACATCCTTTGTTACTCTAGAGGAAAGATTTATCCGACCTAGCCAACCAGGATTCGATGCAACTCTCAGACTTCCATACAGAGCAGTCATCTAACACGTGCTGTGGGCCTCCCACTGTCTACCTACTGACTGAGCCCCGTTTTAGAAGACAGCGCTTCAATCGAGTATAGTTTCGAGTGTCTTGCAAATATTTTGAATGGGCGATAAGTCACTAGTCACCCAAAATGAATTCCGGACGAGCGACGAAGCTGTCTAACCCGTGTCGGTAAGCCTCATACTGGGCTACGCTGCGATTGCGGGTGAAGTAGCAGCCTGTCAACACAGTTATTAAAAAAAAAATAAAGTAAATCGCATTTATTCGTATGTTTATTAAGTTAGTCTACAAAGTGTCTGTTTTCTAAAACCTGCAGTACACAATATTCTTAGTTCGAATCAAAACAGTTCTCTAAAATGATATCTATAAGTGTTCATCTATTTATTGTTTCAGATCCATTGAAAGCTTAGAGAGAATGTTGCGTCGAGGTATGTTTTTATTGGATTAGGAAAGGTTAGACACTGCAAACAGTAAGTTAGGGTACTTAGCTGAGGCTGGTTATACATTTATGGAGCATTCCATAACACACAAGCCACTAAGGCCGTATAGCTAGAACTTCACTCATGAATTATATTACGTGTTTGGGTTCGAATAGTTTGAAAATAGTAACAATGTACGTAAAGCGTTGAGTGGTATGCTATTGAAGCAAGATTGATAAATATGATTAGTAACTATTGTATGTATTACCATGCCTATTAATTTTAGTTCAAACATTGTGTTCAGTTTTTAATTATTTCTGAAAGGCAAGTGCAATAACTGTTGGGTACGTAATAAAAGAAAAAAAGGCATGGATAGATATAACACTATGTATCCAATGTTATTGCGTAGAAATAATTTATTCAGAGCCGATAAAACAGAAACGAAAAATATAAATAAACGTTTATATTTTACTTAATACCGAAATAGATTAAAGAATAAATATCGACAGTCCGGAATAATTAAATGTGATGGGGATTTTAGAAAAAAATGGGTTAAATTAGACTCTTGGTTCGGTCGGCACAGCAATAGTTTAGATAGTGTAGTTATTGTGAAACATTTGGGTAAAGAGCAGAGCATAAGTAACATATGTAATAAGTTCTCATTAACATTTACCGGTGAAATACGAAACATCAAACATACATGTAAACACATGTTTAACCTTGTGATACCTCACGAAGTTTAAGTGACGAATTATTATGGGAACGAACAAATAAGTACGTTATGCCCAAAGTGTTCAACAAAATAGATTTGTTCAGGCTAAATCCCAAAATAAGTAGCGGGAAACTTAAGACAAAATAAAAGGAGGTTTTATTGAATGAGCTGATGTGGAACCGTAGGCCGATGGGCTATATTCTAAGTGTAAGCGTGTTTATATATGTGTATGTATGTAAATATTTGTAACGCAGTTGGTATTTGTCTCATGTTTGAAGGGGCTCAGCAACTTCAGCAGAGGAGCAAGGATTACAATGAGACGGATGCTGGCACACCAGATCACCCTGATACGGGCAGTGGGGACGGCAACAGAGAGTCGGATGGACAACTCTGCTCATCGTAATGATGGGAAAACGGGTGATTTGAAGTTATGGAACTAGAAAATCTCTCACTCCATATACTTACGACTACATATACGTTTACAACGGACATAATAAATACATAATTGATATTAAACATATTTATTAATACAATTTGTTTTTGTATCATTAACTAGCTAATTCCCGCGGTGATACCCGCGGTACTTAGCAACACTTATTTAGCCGCGCAAACGCGGGTAACGCCGGGGGGCTCATCTAGTCTAAAAGAGTAGCCTAAGTCACTTGTTATATAATTTTATACTCTCGATTGTATTTTAATTAACACTCTCTCTCTGTCTCTAATTCTAGAGTATACTTCAAACATCATGTGTTAAAATGTTCGAAAATATTTATTTATTTTCTATTTTTATCTGTAGTGGACCGTCATGGACGTATAACAGTGAGTGGAGACCCGAAACTAGCAGAGGAACAATATGGATCGTTGATGAATCCCGTGGTGCTACCCGCGGTACGGCAATGAGCGCGGGTAAGGCCGCGGCGCGAAACTAGTCTTATAAGAAAGTAACCAAAGTCTCCATCATTAGCTACCTAACACAGAAAGTCCCGTCAAAGTCCAGCCGTTCCGGAGATTATCCTAAACAAACGGGCAATGAATAAAAAAATTTTGATGTACCGTATATATAGCCTATTCGCCTAGATAGTTTCCATGCACCCACATGGAATTATAATTATTGTTGTGAAATATGAAAACATTTATTCATACAACGGCGTAATCTGACAAATCATACTCGCGTGTGGGTGAAAACGACGCAGGCTTTGATTTTTCCACCGTGGGAGAGCCACCCTTCGGCATGAATGGGCCGGCTCGACCGGAGTGGATACCACGGCCTCACAGAAAACCGGTGTGAAACAGCGCTTACGCTGTGTTTCATCGAGTGAGTGAGGATACCGGAGGCCCATACCCCAATCCAACGCCCCCTATCCCCCTCACCATTCCCCTTCCCCCCAGGCCGCCATAGTGTGGGTCACCATGCTGCATTGTTCTTTTTCGCATTGAGGATGTAACCACCACTCTTGGATTCTGCTCATGCTTTCCATCAGGCAGGGCAGAGTCATTTTGGCGGCTTAAATATATATAAAAAAAAAAAAATTGTGGCGGCTTGCCGCACATGAGACGGCGGCGCGATCAAGGTGACTGTATCTAAGCGAATAGACTATACTTTCATTTGCATTTGGTGAAAAGTTGTATGAAATTACAGAAACTTCAATCATAATTCGTATAGACTATATGATTATTGGTCTTTGGTCGATTTCTGATTATTTATAAGTCGTATGTGGTCATCGAATCATTAGATCACTTGGGCCACGCATCAAATTTATTCGGAGAGTAACTGACACAGTGACGTCATAATTAGATGCTGTCCACCACAAGGGTATAAGTGCAGGTTGACAAGACGTCTCTCACAGGCGGGTAAAGCTGTTGGTGTCACTCACCGCCGCAGGTCACGACGCAGCCGCCGGCCGACACAACTCGACGCGACGTCGCTCCCGTAAGTGTTACTCAACTCAGCTCACTCCGGGCCGCACCGGCCGTGAGGCGCCGCGCGAACCACACAACATTTTCAGGTAAAGTTTGCATCAATTTTAGTATTTTCAATCGAACTTTAACTTTTAGATATTCTAGTGTTTTAATAAATATTTTCTAAATATTAAATTTTAGTAATAATATTTTATATGCCTGTTTGCAAAGTAAAGCTAAAGAGTATTTACTTATTTGTTTGTTTTATTTATTTTATACATAATGCACATTTGTGCATTATCAGCCAAAGGGTGATGTTGACAAGGCAGAAAGTGGGTGCATTTTGGTAGTAATGTGTGCGAGAATAGGAAACTAAACAAATAAGGAACGAACGAATTATAATATATATATCTAAATACTATATATGTACACATATAGACAACATATACTTAAACCTATACACCTGATCGAATACATATATATATATATGTACTTAAATAAATACAAACATATAGATTAATTATAATGGTAGATGTTAATCATGAGGCAGTTGATTCTGCCAATAGTTTTAAAAGGTATTGCTCTACTTTTGTTTTGAACGTAAAAGTGTTAGAGGCCATCCTGATCTCGAGAGGGAGCTCATTCCAAAGATCAGACGGATTATTTCAACTAGAAAAAGTTTAGAAAATTAACCGACTAAGATAAAACTAAAAAAACACAAATGTATTGAATTAACGACATTGAACTTCATTCTTTAGAATTGGTTCCATAGCTTGAGCGCTGCGATGGGACGTATATATCGACTTCTAAATCCATTAAATACCCCCCTTCTATTTTGCCGTTATCGGGTAAAAATCAATAAATTTTGAACATGTGCGGTCAATTGCTGAAAAAGTCTCTGATAGTTATTAACCATTAATACTGTGTTACAAATAACATTGGTTACTGAAGTGGTGGTAATTCTGTTGTTGTCTTCGCGAAACCGAAATTCGCTAAAATTTGTTGATGGATTTTATGCTTTAACGTCATCTCTTCACAGTCCATTTTTGAATATGTCACATTTCAGCTTTCACAATATTTAGTTCCGTACCAACTAAAAATTGTTCAGAAGTACGCGCTTGTTTATTAGTAAATATAAACTAAACTCTAAATGTAAAAATTATAAGTAATACTTACGTAAGTAGTTTAGTTTAGCCGGCATGTATTTAGGCGACGTCTAGGTTTAGAGCGACCTGTCAAGTTTTCGTCACACGTTACTCGTTTGAAACGATCGACACAAGAATAGCAAACGAAAAATTATGGCCTACACTGAGTAGTTTAAATAATCTTGGTTTTGCCAAAGTACATTGTACTTGTTCAAGTGATAAAGAAGCGTGTCTCTGATCAACGTTTATTTGGTACTGAACTAAACACAGCGACAGCTGTGATGTGAGATATCCAAAAATATATCGTGACCGGCTGAGATTAATGTATAATACAACAACAAAATTTAGTGGATTTTAGTTTTATGATGATAACTACAGAATTACCACCATTGAATGTCTAACTAGACAAAGAGAAACCGTCGTCTTGATGACACGAGACAGTCCCTCAGTCAGCCTCTAGCTGATGTAGAAATATCTAGCTTTATTTTATATTAGTACCTACAGATTTTTTTTTCCTTTTTAGGAGGACATCTCCCACAATAATAATAATATATTCCGTGACGAGGACCTTAAAGGTTAGAGTCACTTATATCTCAAATTTTACAAATCACTTTATATAATATATTTATTCAAACGTACACAAAGAATAACCAGATCATAATGACATTGTGTGGAGCACATGCATGGCTATGTCATGTGGAATCTAACTCACAAAACTCGGCAATAGCGAATATTATTGCACCATGCGTGCAATCAGTCAGTTCACTATTCCAAGCTACTCGCCAATGTCTTCTTATGCACCAACCTCGGGTTTGCGACACAGGCCTTTATTACAAGAGCCCTGCTTCGGTTGTATTCAGCAAAAGCCTTTAGTCCACGGCTGGATACAGCCCTCGCTTTAGTGAGGAAATTTTGGCCAACTGGACCACGCTGACCAGACGGGTTTGTGTCAAGGTTTCCATATTTCTGCAGTGAAGTTGTTATGCGTAGTTATTAGTAGCGACACCCACAAGATAAATAGAGGTGGTACGCTCCGTGTTGTTAATACGTGATAACACGAATACTATCGAACAGGATGATTCAGTGAACTATCAATAGCATTTCACGAAAAGTACCCAATTTTAAGTACCCAATTTATTTTCCTGGCATTGGCAGTGTACTTGTGCCAAATTAAGTGCAATTTGTTTTTGTCAAGGCGATGAGTTGATCAGAAATTGTTAGAACTACACTAACTACCTACATTACTAGATATTATACGTTTTTATTGTCATTATTATTTTTTATGAAAGGAAAAGATACTAAAATAAGTAGGAAGTGGAAGCAATTTAATCCGATGAAGACGCTTGTCATTCGCCATTATGTAATCATCACGTTGTTATCATTAATGTCGTTAGTGAAATTAAAAAATATATGCTTCGTGTTTTTCACTGTTTTTGAATTATTTTTTGTTGATGTTAAAAAACTACTCTGTGTGATTGATATAGTGTAGTTTTGAGTATAAGCCGTACTCGGGTTTTTTATACGCGAATTTGAAATTACAAGATTGTTTCAACACTAATCCATTAATAACGACTCTATTTATAAAAAAACAACAACGATGATAGGAATCATTAGGTGATACGTCCCCGTGGAGCCATCTGTGCCTGTTCTTTCCAACTGTGCGCGAATGGTTACCGAGCACGTGGCTTGAGGTTGATCACTGTATCGCTCTTTTTCTGATAAGCCACGGTAAAAAACTACACTCATTTAAGTTAATCAAATAACCCTTGTGACAATGCCCAACACCTGACTCGCGTGAAGCGTGAAGAGTCTGCTCATCATATCCTCTGGAGGCGCAGTCTTAGGATATTGTGTCGACTAGTCTGAATACTGCCATACAATTGATAGAAATCAAGTATAGCTCATTTAAGACCCATAAAATTTAATGTTATTTACCTATGTTATGTTTAACTGCCTCGGTGGCGCAGCGGTAGCGTATGCGACTGCTGTTCTTGAGGTCTCGGGTTCGATTCCCGGATCGGATCATATTTTTGTATGATCTACAAATGTTTGTTTCGGAGTTTGGGTGTTTTCTATGTATGATATGTATGCATTTACAAAAAAAAGTATATATGTATTTATATCAGTTGTTTAGTACCCATAATACAAGCTCTGCTTAGTTTGGGACTAGATGGCGTTGTGTGTTAAATGTCCGAAAATATTTATTAAAAAAATATTTATTATTATGTTAAGCGTCTGCCTATTTACCGACTGCCTCGGAAGGAGGGATAAACAACACTTTGTAATCTGCGGGCAAAGAAAGGTCTACCAAAACTGCGTTTATCACCGCATCCGGCTATCCGGCATAAAGTACCGAGTTTGACTAATTTGAGCAAACATTTTATTAGAGCTTACGGCACAATCCCTTAGTCATTCGATGTTTATGAAGATATTGTGATAATTGTATTCCTTTTTTTGTACATTCATGTTAAGCAGTTGGGCTGTTTGTTTCTAAAATTGTTTGCTTTGTTAAGGAGTTAAGCGAACTTATTATATTTCTAGCTCCCCTAGTTTTCGTCTGATAAATTTTGTTGCGAGTTCAAGAGAGTCTAATATTTCTTAGGCTTTTCCGAGTGTCATAACTCGGTGCATTCGTGTGTCCCTGCTGTTGACCCTGCTGTACAGGAGTTACAGTAACGGGCGGTCGGCTGTTATTAGTCTCTTAAAAAACTCATCAACTTCATCAACAACCCACGATGTCCTACTGCTGGGCTCAAGTCTCCTCTCAGGAGACGGTTAAGGCCATACGTCCTCATGCTGGCCAAGTGCGGGTTGGGGACTGGTAAGACTACGTTGTGGCTACGTATAATCTTGCCGTTGGATGTTTATAAGCCGCCCAATGGCCTCTAACTAAGCTTCACTACTGTTATCTATGATAACAAACGGGACTGCTTAACGTGACACCCGAGTGCAACTGGGATATGAGCGCCTTAAAAAAACTCGCCCAGTAATTATTCAGAATCTTGGCAGGTTTGTGTCTACGCGGCTAGTAACTCCTCCATGCAACTCGCACTGTCGATGACAATATGTATTGCGTAATCTGCCATACTTACACATCGCATGTCAGCAGTAGATAGATGTAACTATACTGACTAATTTATTTAAACTTGATCATGGAGAGACGGTGACATATGCTATTATGGCTTGAATACAGACCTCAATAAGCTAGACTTCTCAACAACTGCATTCAATTTATCTTTAAATTTCGTTTGCCCAAATTTACTGTGTCTATTTATTCTTGAAGGCACAAAAATTCGCGTACTTACAATCCCGTACACTATCCCCAATTGCATATCTTCTCTATTAAGGTGAAGTTAAAACTTTTACTGGGTGAATTGGCGGAATAAACGAGATCTTGATGCATCGCATAGGCATGGTTTTAGGATGGTAGACATACATCTTCCTTCCTGTGCAGAGCTAAAAAATCTGCTAGACTACCAGCGTACATGTTCGTATGCCATTTTGATCGAGGCTACATTAGCGGAGCCGCTATAGCGGTTGTCACTATGTCGCATTGTCTGTCTTTGCAATGAGGATGGTGATCACCAGTCCTGAATTCTTTTCGCTCTTTTTATCAGTTAAAGTATAGTCACTGCTCATATATCTAAAAATAATTTAACGTAAAAAAACTTAAAGGCCTCTTACGGCATATCACACACAGCCACACTTCAGCAACTCCCTTCTGTTCAAAGTGGACATATCAGTTGATGGCCTCTTATAAAATAACTTGAAAGCAACACTAAATAATAAATAAAAAGTTTGTTAAACTTCAAGCATCACCAAGCATTAAAATGCACCAAAAAAATTAAATTTTAAAATTTCTGAGCAATATTTACAAGACGCCAGTGTCAAAGTTGCATATTATTCGGCATGCTGCTCTCAACATCTTTTTGCCCTTTTTCCGAATTCACTTGTACTGGGCGCAATGACATTTCTCCTCAGTTTCTCCTTTGCCATTTCAGTTCCCTGCTCACTCCCTTCCCATTCATATCCGCTGTCATCTAGTACATCCACCTTTTCCTTGGTCGTCCTCTGTTTTTAACCCGACGATGCCGAAAATGTATACAAGGTATATGTACCAAGATATTTTTGTATGTGGTCTGTTTGTTCCGGATAATCTTTGGAACGGTTGGACCAATTTTGACAGGATCTTCACCGGCAGATAGCTGATGAAGTTAACGAGTAACTTAGGCTACTTTTTTTAATAGCTTCGACCCGCGGCGTCACCTGCGCTTGTTGTTATACCGCGGGTACCACCGTAGGGCTCAGCTAGTGTACTATAAAAAGTCTTCTTTACTCTTTTTGTTGTAACGTAGAAATAAATTAAATATATTCGCACATTTACTACGACGCTGACCCAAAGACGCTCTGTCAAGGCTACTTACGTCTCAGATATTTTAACAACGATGAAATAATAAATTAATGATCTTTAAAATGTTACAAATCTTATACATAAAACTCGTGTCGTGATGTTAGTTACCAAACTCCTGAGAAGTAGCTGGACCGATTTTTATGAAATCCAGTGTGCATAACGGGTAGGTCTAACCCATCAATAATTTTATTTTTTTGACAGAAAAGTTATGTATGGCAAGACAAGTTTTGCCGCACAGCTAGCATATTTATATAGTATTTGTTTCGAACCGCGGCTCCGCCCGTGTGTGTGTCACTTATCGCGGTAAGGTCTATGTCCTTCTGTAAGAAATAAAACATTTTCATGCCGAATTTCATTGAAATCGGTGCAGATTGTTTACCGTTGAAAGTGAAAAAGACAGACAGATAAACATACAGAGAGAGTTACTATCGGATTTGATATATTAGTATACATTTAGTCCCTATGGTGCCGGAACCATGTACTATCTATGATTTTTATCTGTAGCATCAATTTAACGTTCATAAATGTCACTTAGTGTCTGAATTGAATAAAAGATTTTGAATTGGAGATCGTTTTTTGTTTTTGCGAAAGACGGTCCCCATTTCATGTCATCCACATTTTTTATATTTTTTATCATTAATTCCATCACGACGAAGACTTGAAGACTCGAAGACTTAGAATTGAAGACTTGAAATACTTGACATTGGCAGAAATAGCTGATCCGGCTGATTGCCATATCATCAAAAGAAGAAGAAGATTTTAAATTTAAATATATACAAGTTAACGAAGTGCGGTCGCCCATGTTCATCTCGTGGGTGTCGCCAGAGACGACTGAAGAGGGTAACTACGCAAGGAAAAAGAACCAACCCGTGTGACCTTTTTTACGTGTAGAAACCCGCACCGGTGCATCGGTGGACCACGACGGGACCTATGGAATAGCAGGGCCTCCGTCTTGTTCAGGGCCATCCGCCTCAATGCGTTCGACCACCAGAGAGACACGCCCAGTGGGTAGGCGCGCCACCTCTTGGAAATTCGCCAATTAGCTGTGACCAAAGTGTCGTCGGCGTAACATCAGTTCGTCTCGAGAGACTTAAGAAGACTTAACGCAAACTCATAAAGCTGTGATGGATTAAGAATAAGGAGTGTGACCACCCCTATTCTTTATTTTATGGAATAGTGGGCAAACAACTGGCGAAGTTCTTACGTGCCGATGCCGAGACCCTCGTGGTATACCACTGGTTGAAGATAAAGTCCAGCCCAAGTTTCAGATGCCAGTGTAACTTAACTTCACTCTATTGCCGTCTACTGCTAGATGAAGCGCACCCCCAAAAAGCACTAACCATCCTAGCCTTGGGCAGCCGTCATCCAACCGCTGCCAACCGTTTACCTCAATTCGCTGAACCATCGTGCTCAAACTAGACTAATAACTGAGTTATTAATTGACAAAAATATATTAACGAGTTTAAAGTCGTGGAGAAACCATGTAGTTGTAATATAAATTATTTTTGAACAGGTAATTGAGCTGCCTCCACGACAATGGTACCTCGGCCAGCTCCGCTGGCGTCTCCGCCTCTTATTCCCGAATTCTTCGCTGGGAAGGAAGTGTTCATCACTGGAGCTACAGGTTTCATGGGAAAGGTACTTATTTTCAAATTACCTCATTTTGATGTGAAACGGGAGGCCCAGTGATGCAGAAGCTTTACTAGGTCGCTATGGTGTGATCACTGTGCTCAATGGTTGCATTGTTTGCATTCGTAATGAGTATGATGACCACCACTCTCGGATTCTGCTTGTGCTTGCCATCGGGTAGAGTAGAATCACTTTGGCAGGCTCATAAAAAAACATGAAACGATAATAACACCTGTTACAGCGCGCAGACAACAAAGTACTTACTATACAGTTAAATTCAATGAAAATTGTCACACTTGTATTTGTGACAGACATTTATACTGCGTAATTAATAAACAGTGTGTAACCTTAAACGAAATTTGAGAAACTTTCTGTATATTTATATCATTCCACTTTAGCATTACTATTTGTAACGTCCAAAAACGATAACCTTCGTAAGAAAGTCTGGTATCAGGTAACGGTAGTTACACTTAGCCCTACTTATTTTCCCTACCAGTAGGGCTTAGTGTAGTTTATTTATACTCACCCATACCGGTGTAGCGAGTAAGCCAGTTGAAAATTCATCTAGATGCTCCTTAGAACTACACCACAGTCAGCGCGTGTTAGGGATTAATGAGTTGGCTCCTCCTAGAGCAAGATGACCGACTATTCGCAAGTACTACTGGCGGCGACGCCTGCGCCACAGAGGGATGTTCGCGCACTGTTACCTGTGTCCCTTCTCCGCTACATTAGTGTCGGGTACAAAATATTATTATGCTTTTTTTTTAACTTTGCAATATGAAACATTACAGTGATTTAGATGTACAACGGGTAATACTAATATTATAAAGATAATATCTCAGTCTGTATGTTTATGTGTGTGTCTGTTACGCTTTTACCGGTAAACTACTGCACCAATTTCAATTAAATTTGGCACGACGATATTTTGATTAAATCCTAATACGTTAGAGGCACAAATGTGTAAACAATGAACACCGAGAGTCATTTAACTTGTAATGTAACATTATGTTGTGTACGGAAACATGTCGGGAAGAAAGTTTTGCGTTCCAGGTGTTGGTAGAGCGTCTACTGTGGACATGCCCAGAGATAGCCAAGCTCCACCTGCTGATGAGACAGAAGAAGGACGTCCTACCAGAGAAGAGATTGAAGGAGCTGAAGCAGTCCCAGGTTTCTATGATCACGAATATCAAATTTTCGTGTTTAGAAAAATCTAAGCAAAAGGGGGCAAGCAGTCCTATCGCCTGATGGTAAGCGATCACCGCCTCCCATGGACACCGGCTACAACTGAGGCGTCACAAGATTTTGATTATATTTTTAAATTCAATTAGTAGGCAATTTAGTGTTCTTTGTTCATTTTGGTTTTGAAGATTGCTTGGGGCCGATTTGAAATTACGTAGGTATACTTACATTTGTTCCCATAATCCCACTTTAAATATTTTTGTGGTATAATAACAATACTTATTAAAAACAGGCTTTATATATAAGTATAGGTAGTCATACAATCGCTGCGAATGAGAAAAACATATTTAGAAGAATCTAATTATGAGAAAGAAAAAGAATTAGGTTAACACATTCACAGGAGACTTTAGATAGGGGCGGTAAGATGTCGAGGAAGAGAAGCTACATTGACGAGAAGTTATTTAACTATTATAATGTAATGCCTTATGTATTTCATATCTAACTCACCATTAAAATCTATGAGCAAAAAATAAATCACCCCATTTTCCCACCCTTAGGGTAGATTTCTTTTCCAAATCCACATGGGATCAATTTCGAGACCTATCCAATAAAAAAAGAATTACTAAAATCGGGCTAGGTTGTAAGAAGTTGCGTTTCATACATATAAAAAAAATATACACGTCGACTTGAGAATCTTCTTCGTTTTTTTAGAGGTCCAGACGCCATGGCTAACTGGCTGAATAAGTGGAGAATAAAAGCAAACGAAACTGATCCAGTAACACTAAACAATATTGAAATTTCTAAAGCAGATAACATGAGATATCTAGGGTTCCATTTGGGCAAAGTACTTATATGGCAAAAGCATATTTAACAAAGAGCAAGCAGCTTGGCTTTTAAACACAAAAACTTTACTGGCTGATTTGCCGGAAGTCTCAATTATCTATTGAGAATAAAATACTTCTAAACACTGAAAATTTGGACGTATGGGTTGAAATTGCCGGGCGCTACATATCACTTAAACTCAAAACAGTTATATTGGGGTTTTCGTTCATAGCGACAATAATTTCGTCCATCGCTCTGATAAATCGGAGCTCTTTTCAAAAACCACTCACCTCACACAACCAATATGAAGATAAGTTTCTGAACTGCAATATATTTTGCTTATATTGATTTAAAAGGCGGGTACATACTTTTTACGTTACTCATAACACATATGCTGTGCAGTTAACTTAAATTTACTATGTTTTTTTTCATCTGCAGGTCTTCGATGTAATTAAAAAGCATTGTCCAGAACAACTGGAGAAGCTCAATATCGTAGCCGGAGACGTAATTAAATCCAAGTTAGGACTTAACAAAGATGCTGTGCAACAATTAAGTCAGGTAAACTCGACATCAAGTCAAGGCGGAGGCTCTAGAACCTTGAAGCAACTGTTGTAACCACGTTGTTTATATGACTATTGGTCCTTGGGCTTTGGCCTGCCAAAAACGAATAACAGTTCTTTAAACAGTGAACACGCTGTTAACCAGTTACATAATTTTTAGGTGTCTGTGGTGTTCCATTCAGCAGCAATCCTGAAGTTCGACGAGCCTCTCGCCGAGGCGGTTGAACAGAACTTGAGATCCGTTCTGAAGGTGATGGACCTCTGTGATCAGCTCCCTTTGTTACAGGTACGGTGCTCTTCCCATTTCAGCCTATTTATTAAATTTTAAACCATATTCTTTTTAAATTCTTGTTTCTACTTTTTGATCACATAACCAATCATCTGTGGACAGTTTTTTGTTCAGACCCCATATTTCTCTTTTTATCCGACTACGTGACAAGGAGGATGTGGAGGAACGGGTGTCATGTCCCTCCAACACAAAGGAAGGATCCTCCGAACAGGCGATGTGATCATGCCTGACGAGCCACTGCTCAACGGTTGATGTTGGGAAGTTGTATATATGTTAATCGGCGCGAGAACTTCTATTGCGCGATTTAGGATTAGTAGTTTCTTAGTTTTCTTCGTTGCTCCGTAGTTCGATGTTTCTTCGGTAAATAGCGCTGTTATATATTTTATGTTGTTGCGCTGTATGTGGAAGTCGCCACATCACTCCCCTCCAAGACTTGAGGTCGATTGATAAGTCTGTGCTCTGTGTGGAGCTTGCCAGTGCCAGGATTGAATAGTTCCGCCAAAGAGGATAATGTTTATTTTAAGGAGTCAGAAAGCTACTTTGATCTTAAAGAGAAAGAAAACAATGCCTCGACTTTAAATAAAACTAAGGACCACCCAGGAATATAAAGATTATGACTTTTTTATCTAAAGATTGGCATCTACCAGGTGTTAGTGTATGTTTCAACTGCGTACAGCAACGCTGACTTAACCAGCGTGGAAGAGCGCGTGTATCCCGCGCCACTGAATCTGCAGCATCTCTTTGTCCTTGTCGACAACCTACCAGAGAACGTACTCGCTCAAATTACTCCTCAGTAAGTAGCTCAGTTACCACTTGGTTCAAACTAATTCAAATGCATACGTTCAGGCTTAAAAACCGGCAGCTGTAGGCAAAAACGCAATTAGTTAGCACCAATATTTTGCTAACATAGATTGATCTCACTCTCATTTGTTAGTGATCTTGACTGCCGTGTGTTCAATGTCCACACAGGACAAATAATTTTATCAGAAGCATGATCATTAGAAATGTCTGGGTGTAGTTTATCTATAATATGTATGTATTTAATATTATAGCTATGTATATACGTCAGTAGTTGGTTGGAATACTAACTCGGGCTAGTCCGGGATCAGACAGCCCTGTGTGAGATGTATAAGTTTATTTTTATAAAACGTCTTTAGTACAATATCTTTGTATTCCTTTCACAGCTTAGTTCCACCGAAGCCCAATGTGTATACATTTACAAAAGCGATGGCTGAGAGCGCGCTGGCGGAGCGAGCCCGCGACTGCAAGTATGCTACGGCCATATTCAGACCCTCGATAGGTACCTAAATTAACTTCTAAATACTCTGCTTTCAGCTTAAATATTTCCGTCTCTGGAAAGACACAAATATTATTCAGATCAAGATCCAATTTATGCGAAACCTATCCCTAATTTTTCATGAATTCAAAACTTTTTTTTTCTGTTTCCAGACCGTTTTTTATTTTTATTTTGGGATTGCAAAATTATTTATTTCAAGTTAGAAAATTCCAAGATAGTGTAAATTTTTTAATGGAATTTTGACCAGTATTCATTTTCCTCAAATGTATTTCATGTTCATCCAGTTTCTACTTAAGTAAGACATTAACTTCAGAAATATTTTGCCTCCAGTGGTATCATCAATGCGAAATCCTTTTCCTGGTTGGATAGAGAACCTGAACGGGGCTTGCGGCGTGGTGGTGGGCACCGGCAAGGGACTCCTCCATGTCCTCAACTGCTCGAAAGACAAGAGAGCTGATATGATACCGGTGGACATTGTCATCGATACGCTGATAGCCGTCGCCTGGGAGACAGGAGTGGATGAGTAAATTTCAGAATTTCAAACTTAACTTATCTAATGTGATCTGAATTCATCTGGTACTTTGGCTTTTAGTAAGTAATTCAACTGTTAACCCACACAAATAGACAAATGTTGAGTCATGGGAACGATTCTCTGTTCTGTGTAGCTATAATCTATAGTCAATATCTATTCACTAATACATATGTTTATCAGCAGCCCAGTTTTTGTAGATCAGGTTCTGCTTCAATTGGCATCGGATGATTGTGAGCATATATCTTATGTGTAATAAAAGAGTGGAAAAAAACACACAAACATTTAGCTAATTCATCGCAACAGAATCACGTTAGATCCTTACTTCTGAATTGTTTTTATGTTGATAAAGACGTAGTTAGATATTCCCATAGCCCACAGTACAAGTTATGCTTGGATTGAATCCCTGTGCGTGTTTAATAAAGTCTGTGCCTACCACAGCTTGCGCAAAGCTCGCGTGTACAACTGCTGTTCGTACGACAACCCCACGACATGGGGGGTGTTCAAACGCCGCATGCTCCAGGGGGTACGAAAGTACCCCTACGATATGCCGCTCTGGTACCCTTCCGGGTTCTCCATAGAGAACAGGTTAGTAGTAGTAGTTAATAGCCACCCCTATCTTTTTAGTTTATTTTGAGCAACGATGGTTCTTTGCAATGCCAGTCTATTACTGACGAATGAATGAATGATAATGCAATACATGCATAATTAGTACACCACATAGTATTAAAAAAACATAGTCTCTAGAAGATTGACTGTCTTGTTGGTCTAAAGGTTAGCGTAAACGACTGCAGATCAAAAGATCTCGGGTTCGATTCCCGGGTCGGATTGCTGTTGGATTTATCTTACAAGAAATTTTAAAATGCAGCCCGGAGTATGTAGGATGGGAGATGTTTCCCGCACGTGCCTCAGAGAGCACGTTAAGCCGCCGGTCCCGGTTGTCATGAACAATCTATGGCAATCGTTACTGGGGAGTTAGTGCCCTCAAATATACTGACAAGTAGTTCTACCTTCGAAATCAGTTCACCCTCAGGGTTGCGGAAGTCAGATGCCATTCACAGCGATTCACTTACTACAATCGCTATTGCATCTATCTCTTGTATTATTGGCTAGTATTTGTTTTGATATCTAAGTGACTTATTTTTGAGAGATGTCGTTTCCATACATTTGTTAATTCTCTATAGGTCCTTTGGTTTTTATCAACATTAAAGATACTGTTTAGGTGGCTGACGAAGTTGAGCCAGTTGGTACTGCAAACCGCCCCCCTCCATACTTTGGACTTCATGTTCAATATATTCGGGATCAAGTCACGGTAAGAAATTTATATGACTCTCCTCTGTTAAAGAGTTCCTTCACTCATTGAGACTCTTAGTAGAAGAAAAATATTATTTCGTCCGAGTAGCCGACCGAGGGGTTAAAACGTAGCAGAAACGACTCCTAATCCATCGACCGGTTTTATCAACAACTTGATGTGCTCGTGGTTCTCTATTGATCTTAGTATAAAGGCGTTACAGAGGTGAACGTGTGGGAGTAAAAACCTTCTTGTCACTCTTGCATTGCGATAACACATGTTCAACATTTCCCCTAGCAAAAGAACTGCTGGAGCACGAAAAATATTCTATTTCAGCATTATCGGGTGCATCTTTAAACTCATGTTTAGAGGTCAGCAGTCGCTATACCTCAGGATGATAAGAGCCCTCTTTTAATTGGTGATATTTTAATCCAGTCCAGGCCCTGATGTCATCTAATTACTATTTATAAACTTCTCAGTCCAAGTCTGTCGACAATAAGCGATCGTCTGCAGGCGATGAACGACGCCCTCAGGTACTTCATGACCCGCGAGTGGAAGTTCAACACCGAGAACGTCCAACGGCTGCGGGACCGGCTGGCTCCAGCCGATGCTGCCCTTTACAACTTGGACGTGCGAACTATCGAGTGAGCACACATATACCATTTCTTAAATGCCTCCGAATCTTTGGAAGGTTTTTAGTAACTAGGTTGGAGTCGGCTTTCAACCTCCTATGATACGAACTTGGAGCGACTGCCATCAGATCTCTTCAACACAAGTCGATCGCCAGGCCATATCGAAGTCCTGTGAAAAGACTGTTGTCGGACTTTTAAAGTTTTAACTATCCGAAATGATTGCAACACATTCTCCGAGGCACGGAGTACCTAGCAGCATCAGTATTTTGAGTAATCTCAGCATTTTGAGAAATGGTCAGCCATTCATATAATTATCTAATTAGGATTGTTTAACTTGGCAATGTGTAATTTACTCGATTGACACTTCGACATGAACCCCAAAATTTTGTATCGTAATTTTGAAATGCCGCTGGAAGAAAGTACCTGAGAACTATACGCTTCTAGACCATACATAGAATATTACATTAAAACTTGACTGCACGGTTGGCTTAGTAACTTAAGTGGTCGCCACGCCGCTTTATTCTGCGCCAAGCGTTGATGTGTATTCCATTTTCGGCTTGTCATTAAAAACAAACATTTCAGTTGGGAAGAGCACTGCGTGAAGTTTGTGCAGGGCACGCGCCGCTACCTGCTCCACGAACGAGCGGAGAACTCGCCGAAGGCCCGCTTGAGAATGAGAATGTAAGAGATATACTCTATAGGTGTTTTCTATCTATAATATGTATGTATTTACAAAAAAAGTATATAAGTATTAATATCAGTTGTCTAGTACCCATAGTACAAGCTCTGCTTAGTTTGGGACTAGATGGCGTTGTGTGTTAAAATGTCTTACATACTCTATAGGTTTCGTAAAAACTCGACTGTCTCGATACCCTCTAAAACATTGTTTGCAACAATAAACACACTAGGCCGGCTGAATTACAACATAAACTTATACTGTACTATAATATGATAAAAATTGTGTCGGTGCGGACGGTGGTAGTGTATATGACTGCTGTGCTTGAAGTCTCCGGGTCGATTCCTGGCTCGGACCAAAAGTTTTGATTTTATGATTTCCAGTATTTGTTTCAGAGTTTGGCTGTTTTCTATATATAATATATATGTCATACCAGTGATTAGTTTGGGATTAGAAGGCATTTTGTGTAACATGTCAAAAAAAATCGAGCACATTGTTCAAGTAAAGAAGCTTTTATTTAGTACAAAAAAAAATATTTTTCTTAAACTATTATGAAAAATTGAGTGTTGAGTTGGGAAGAGACAGCAGAAATTACTAGTGAGTTATTAATTTATTCTCCGCTAGATATCACTGGCAGCTCTAAGTAATAATAATGATGGATTAGTGATTAATGAGGATTGTTTTATTTTTAATATTTAATGATACAATTGTAAAATCATTCTAATGATATTATGACCATGACAATATAATAATATTGTTATTTTTGTGTGTTACAGCTTGTATGTGATTCACCTATTGATGCAGTGCTTGATATTGTTCTTCTTGTATCGCCTTGGACAGCGGTCAGTTCCTGCCATCTTGTGGACAATGTCTAAACTAAACCCTACATCAAAAGCATAAATAACGGTTCACATTAAACTAGTATTATCCGTTTCCTTGGGTATAAGAGTAGACTAAGGCTTCGAATCTGTTATATTTTAGGATTAAGTTAGTTAATTATATATCGGGTATAAGGAAATAGATATTTGTAAATGCGATTTATTTCAAGTCGTGAAGTTACCGGCGAGAGTCGCCTACTTTCAAGTATGTATTCAATTTCATCATCATCATCATCATCATCAGCCTATCGCAGTCCACTGCTGGACATAGGCCTCTCCAATTTCACGCCACTTAGTTCGATCTATGGCTTCTCGCATCCAGCTAGGACAAAGTAATACCAAGTCGAAAAATCTTCACAAGTACCCTCAAGAACTATATAATAATATACAATGAAGTGTCCTATATCTAACAATGGACTATTTGTAGTACAATATTAAAATATTGAAATTGGTTAACGTCACAAATCTGAGATTTTGTTTCTTTGATAATAACTCAAATCTCGCCCACTTGCCCACCACTGCAGCACCGGGTTGTGACACTCGGCAAGCCGCAGGCAAGCTAAACTATCTTAAAACCTGTTACGAAATTAATCAGAAGAGAACTAAAGGAGTTTTTAAATATAAAGCAACACTTTCCTACTTAGCAGATCACGCAGACTGACAGAAATTGAAGTTAAAATAGGCACTTAAACAGCGTAGTACCACGGACATACAATACTATGGATCTCGATGGGATCTACATCATCATCATCATCATCAACTGCCTTTCGCAGTCCACTGCTGTGCATAAACCTCTCCTTCGAAAAGAGGTTTGTGCCTTCTAAAGCACTCTGGCCAAACGAGTTGGTATAGAGTTTGTATTTTGGTTTTCCTACTTTTTACCCAACTGCGAAAGAAGGAGAGTTATGTTTTTCTTGTGTATGTACCTATGTATTTCTTTAACACGTCGTATATTTATATAAGCGGTGTCAATAGATTCACCTTAGTCATGAGACTGTCACTGGGTACATCAAAATTAAAAAAAAAGAAAATTACGGGTTTGGCGCCAAAAGTAATCACAATTTTTTTTTTTCAAAATACATAGTATGTATCTCAAAATAAAGAATTTTTAACAGTGAAGACGAATGTGTGTATAACTTAATTTTTTTATAGAAAAAAAATTGAATTTAATAAAGATGACAAATATTGACGCAGTCGGTTTTTTTAATAATTTGACATTTCGCTGTGATGTGTTTCCTTAGTCGGCTCCGACACGCCCATTGGATGAGTTGGGGTTGTGACACTTTGTATTCTCAATTGGCCACCACACGGACATCTAATAAGATGTACATTTCATCCGTCTACAATATGTATGGCAGAGTCACCCAAAACGTACGAAAAACAGTATCATGAAAATTTAAAGTTCCCTCTCCGACTAGTAGTTACACGCAACTTTGAAACATCAACGGTTGAGCTGCTTCTCTCTCTTCCGATTATCTTTCCTATGTGTTGGAGGAACATGGACACTAGTTGCAGTAGTAGTAGTAGTAAATCCATGTATTCTCTCACACAAAACTTTCTTAATTTAAGAAAGTTTAATTTCGTGAGATACTCGTGCCTGAAATAAGTTTCAGAAGTGAAATTACAGGTCATCAGAATTCTTTACAGTAACAAATCTATGCAAAGCTTCTTGTGTATAATTAAGGTATTTAGATGAAGAAAATTTGGATACGATAATAGATTTCAAACAAATAGGTGTGTATGTCAGATCCGACACACGACTGCAGTTTACGCCGCCCGCGGCCGCTGTGCGTTGCGCACTTGTACTACGTTGAACGAAACGAACATTTTATTCGCAATAAAACTATCTCTAATAATAAGCGTTTAAGCACTGTCTGTTTTAAAGGTTTGTTAAACGATATAACTGACGACAAAGCACTGCAGCGCACGCCTCACTTTTAGTTGACGCATGATTTTTCATAAAGTGTCCATACTGCGCTAAATTTGAAAATCGTTTCATAAGGAATAAACTCCAAAACTTCCGGGGTAAAAACATGTAATCGAATTTAGAACATTCAGCTTTTTGAAAGTAAGAGTGTTATATTGCGCGCGCAGCGATCTTTCTTGGGAGAAGAAAGGACTGGTCCCTTTATCTGCGTGGCGTACGCGACTGCTGTGCTTGAGGACCTTGGTTCTATCCCCGTGTCGATATGAATGTTTGTATGATATGCAAATACTTGTTTCGGAGTTTAGGTGTTTTTATGTATAATGGAATGTATCAATCAACAACCCATAATGTTCCACTGCTGGGCTCGGAGGGTTAAAGCCATACGTCCACATGCTGGCCAAGTGCGAGTTGGGGACTAGATATGTATATGTATACAAAAAAGTTTGTATGTATTTATTTCAGTTGTTCGGTACCCATGATAAAGCTCTGCTTAGTTTGGGACTAAAAGGCGTTGTGTGCTTGATGAACTGACTGCATACACCCAATCTATCTTAGCAGGATCTGAATGAAACTTCTCGAAAGTGTGACTTAGTCGAAATTTAGGAGTAAGCTTAAAGTTCCAGAATGTAAGATGAAGGATCAAGTCGTAATGAGAGAAACCAGTATTCGATCTAGTCAGTTATCGTGGGAGAGCCACGCTTCGGTACAAGTGGACTGGCTCGACCGGAGTGATACCACGCCCTCACAGAAAACCTGTGGAAACTCCTTTGGTGTCCATGGGTGACAGTAATCACTTACCATCACGGGATACGTCTGCTAGTTTGCCCCCTGTTACATAAAAAAACTCAGGTAGGTGCCCGGAATTATGCTGAGTGGCACAAAGGGGAGGATGTGAAGACTACCGGGCTCGGGTGATCTAGAGAAGGTTACATGTATGAGGAAAGTTTTGGAGTAGGAGATCGGTGTCTAAATTGCCCATGATAATGTGATGTTAGTGTTCCGACACTAAAGATTCTAACATATTTCCAGACTAGACAAATAGTTAACAGATGGACGGCAACAGTATTCACCAAGAATAACGTTATATTCCTTGGTAGTAGAACTCTGAAGAGGAAGAGACAGGTGACACCCTCTTCGCTCTAAACGGTTATTAAATACAAGTATTAAGCTAGAGAGTGAATATAAGTAGAGGATAGGTGGGGTTTGAGCCAAATCTCTGAAGTCAAGATAGCCTTATGTTATTGGCAGAGAAACTTGGTTTAATTACATTATTTTTGAATATTTCAATTTGATTAAACATTATTTCTCTTTGTTGCAATTCTGTTAGCGGTAACCGAGTCACCACAGTGGGTGTTGTGATGGGGTAAGATGGTGCAAATAGCAATGAACAAGTCTCTATACTGTTTTATTCTTTGCAATGAAAAAAGAGAAGATAGTTCAGAGTGAGGGTATGATTCGATCTCTCGGACGTCCAATCTTCTAATGAGTGATGGATTGAGTATCAGTCAGCTGCACAGTGTTGGCCTTGTGCCGTCTCCACGTGGAAACAATAATTAGGTAAAACATTATATTTTTAACAAACTGTAACGTAATTATAATTATAAACACTTGTTTCCGCTATAAATTTGTGTTTTTATGTGTTCATTGATAATGTACTTACCAGAGCTTATGATTATATGCAATTCGCGCAAACACAATGAGTAACAGGAGAGGACAACTAGGATCCAGTCGTGCGCCTGCGCCTGCCTACAATATGTTCTGCAAAGTAAATAAATATACATATTAGCTTTAACTACATTATTGACACTATAATTTTAGTACAACATTTAACGTTTTCTGTTCCGACGGGAGTCACACCCACAGAGCACTGCGCCATGGTATGCAAGAATAGGTCCTGCTCACAGGCACTTTTTTCTGTTGTGGAGGAACGGATCACATATCCCTCCAACACAAAGGGAGAGTTCTCTGACCAGGTGAGGTGATCACGCCTAGCGAGCCACTGCCTGCTGGCTGGCTGAGACTTGTTGTGGGAGTGAACATGATGATGGCGGGGTGATGCTGCTGCTGCGGATCTGCTTCTTTGAAGGCAAGTCTCCAATCACATCGGGGTCACTTCGGGAAACTCACGCAGGAGCTCGTGAAATCCTGTAGTTCAAACTACAGTCTTTACGGATGCCACGTCGTCTGGTACTCTCTGGTAAGATGCGGGGACGGAGAGAGATGTAGTACCATTTATCTGCCTGTGGTTACGGCAATTTATAATGAGATTATAAAAACTTAAAAAATCAATTCCTATAATCGGCTTTGATATGTCCGCTATAATAAAATTCCAGGTAAAGGCACGTCGCAGACTTAGGTGCAGGTTAAGTTTTATTGGACCGTATGTATTTATGGCGATTCCGTTGGCAGCTGTAAGGCCATATTTCGTGGGCGCGCAGGGTATACGAACTGCGGAGCGTGGAAAAACACATAAATCCGTACCAGTACCGATTAAAAAGGGAAACACAAAGGGCCGTGGCCCGCCAGTCAAGATCTCTGCGCCTGGCCGGATGGTCCTCTCTTTGTGTTGGAGGAACATATGACCCGTTCTATATAACACCTTAATCCCTTACACTCTCTACAATCTGTTTTTCTGGATCCCCTAGACTATGAAGTTCGAAAATGATGCCATTACAGGAGCCAGGAGCCTTGTGCTCGGTCATTAGCAGCAGACACAGCATTCACTACAGTAAAACCAACTGTCACACTTGATGCGTTTGTGTCACGAAACTTAGCACTTAAACATTTGAGGTACTCTTGTCTAGACTGTTCTCCTTTCCAAGCTGTTCGACGGTAACCTAAGCTCTTCCTAAGGCCGATATCATCTATAGACAGATTGTAACTTAACTGACAAATGGATTTGTACTTGGTGTATATTTTGTAACAACAATAATAAATAACAAATATGAATGGTCACCGAAGTCGCAGGTTGATAACTGATATCACTTATCGTACTATAGCTCAAACTAAACTGAACTGCAGCCCGCGAGAGATCGTATTTATTTTCATTTTTACTATTACTAGCGCTTTCGAGAAACGTCTCCAGGATATGAGCGGTGCAAAAACCAATCGATACTCGACGCTATGTGTATTGATATAAGCTTCGTTATTTCGTGCCTCAAAAATCAACTTTTTTTTTTTTTTATATTTAAGCTGCCGAAATGACTCTGCCCTGCCTGATGGAAAGCATGAGCAGAATCCAAGAGTGGTGGTCACCATCCTCAATGCGAAAAAGAACTATGCAGCATGGTGACCCACACTATGGCGGCCTGGGGGGAAGGGGGATGGTGAGGGGGCGTTGGATTGGGGTATGGGCCTCCGGTATCCTCACTCACTCGATGAAACATAGCGTAAGCGCTGTTTCACACCGGTTTTCTGTGAGGCCGTGGTATCACTCCGGTCGAGCCGGCCCATGCATGCCGAAGCGTGGCTCTCCCACGGTTAAACTAAACTTTTGTTGTTCACGAATAATTTAGAACTTTCTCGATCGTTGTTCGCGAATAATCTTCCTTCGTAACAATATTCTTTTTAATAATATGTAACATAATGTAAAATACTAACGTCTTACTCGAAAACAGGATTATAAAGTGACACACCAAACGAAAATTCGTCCTTCCCAACTCACTGCCAGTGGCCGGCACAGTGGGTCACTAATTATTGTTATTTTTCGGAAACGACCTTTCAGTTCCTTTTTATAACAAATCAAATCTCTTTTTTTAATAAAAATTAGAAAGAGAGGTTCGATGGCGTCTCTCGCCGACACGCCTGTCGAAATCTACGTATGGCCCATGCTTAATTATTAATCAAATGAAGGCCTTGGCTTTGGATGATACTCTAAAACTTGTCTCTAAGCCTATATATCGCAAGGTGACCGCGTCAACAGATATACCAAGGTCAAAGGGGAAAAAACGATTTTTAAAATATTTATTGCAAATATATCGTTTCCTATGGGTTTTATGCTATTTGTATAAATATAATATAATAAATTCTGTACGATTTTTGTTATTTTTTTAATTTTGTGAAACTCTTTTTTTCTTCTGAGTTTTTACTTGATTAAGATTATCCTATTTTTTTTTGTTTTTTATTATTGAAAAACACAATTTCATGCATTTATGAATGTTGAAATAAAAAAGTAAATAATAAAAAAGATTATTTATATTACTATCCTTTTATTATCTCATTTCTCATTCCGAGGTGAAACTTCTAATACTCCAGGACTAGTAAGGACTATTCTTTATGCAGTCAATACGCGATCTATTAGAAAATCTCATTTTTCTATATTTTTGAAATACATCTTTTTTGGCGACATATAACTATCTCTCACTACTTTACTACGTCATAAAATGTCTACTTCTTCACACATACACTAAGTGTCCTTAGTTGTATATTCAGTTGACATGAACTCAACTTAGTTAATCGTTGCAGTAGGCTGATTCCATTTAAGAGAGCGCCTCCCCCCCGGGCTGGGCGTAATTTGTTACGCCGATGACACGTTGGTCACAGCCCGGGGGGCGAACTTCCAGGAGGCGGCGTGCCTGGCCACTAGGGGAGTCTCTCTGGTGGTCGGGTGCATCGAGGCGCTGAGCTTGCGGGTGGCCCTGGACAAGACGGGGGCCCTGCTATTCCATGAGCCCTGTCGTAGGCCGCCCCCTGGCGGCTAGGTGGCTCTTCGACGAGCACTTCCTGCAGCTTGCTCCCAAGCTGATCGACACTGCTTCCGCCCTAGGGCGACTTTTGCCCAATCTGAGTGGAGCCAGTGTCGCAACGATGCCGTGGGAGAGCCACGCTTCGGCAAGAATGGGCCGGCTCGACCGGAGTGATACCACGGCCTCACAGAAAACCGGTGTGAAACAGCGCATACGCTGTGTTTCATCGAGTGAATGAGGATACCGGAGGCCCATACCCCAATCCAATGCCCCCTATCCCCCTCACCATCCCCCTTCCCCCCAAGCCGCCATAGTGTGGGTCACCATGCTGCATTGTTCTTTTTCGCATTGAGGATGGTGACCACCACTCTTGGATTCTGCTCATACTTTCCATCAGGCAGGGCAGAGTCTTAAAAAAAAAAACGAGAAGCCTCTTCACGGGGGTTGTCCGGTCGATGGCGCTGTACGGCGCACCGGTGTGGGTGTCGGCTCTGACCGCCCAGAATAAGCCGCGCCTCTGGCGCCCTCAGAGGGTATTGGCGGTCAGAGCCATACGCGGATACCGCACGGTGTCAATCGAGGCGGCGTGCGCCTTGTCCGGAATACCCCCATGGGATTTGGAGGCGGAAGTACTCGCCGAAGTTTATCGACGGGTGGCTGAATTCCGGGCTGAGAGTGGCGTGCGCCCTCCGCCTGAAGAGGTACGCGAGTGGCGTGAAGCCGCCCGTCGAGCCACGATGGCTCGTTGGTCTTCGCGGCTGGAGGCTCCACGTGCTGGCTTCGCCACCGTGGAAGCACTCCAGCTGGTCATCCTCGAGTGGGCAGGGCGGCAGCACGGGACCCTTGCCTTCCGACTGACGCAGGTGCTTTCCGGGCACGGTTGCTTCGGGAAGTACCTGCACTCGGTCGCACAGAGGGAATTACGTCCCGCCTGCCACCAGTGGGACTCGGCCCAGCACACGCTGGCGGTGTGCGCCGCAGCGTCGGGCCCTCACTACCGTCATCAGAGGAGATCTCTCGCTGCCGGCCGTCGTACGCTCCATGGCCGGCGGCGAGAGCAGTTTTACCGTGGTCGCGACCTTCTGCGAGGAAGTCATCTCGCAGAAGGAGGCGGCGGAGAAGGCCCGGGAGGACTACTTCCACTCGGACCCGATCTGAACCGGGCGGCGGAGGCGCGTCTACCAGCGCCTGCCGCCCTGAGTGTGGCCGCGGATGGGCGGTACGGGTTTTCCCCCCCTTCCGCTTCACAGGCCAGCCGCGACGGGGCGACGTTACGCGTGTGCCGTACGTCGCCTAAGTTGAGAGTTATTACCAACAGACGGTGCCCGCTTCAGTGCGGGCAAGCGCTGGGAGGGGTTCGGATGGCGTAAGAAAGCGGTTCCCGGATCTCTCCTGTCTCAGGCGCAGAGTGCACACCGTGTGGTTTTAGTCGGTTCGATTCCGACACACCGCCCCGCCACAAACCCCGGTGGGGTGAAGGCCCGAGGGGGTTTCCACACGTAAAAAAAAGGCTGTTTCCATTAAAAAATACGTGGTACTACATATGAACACATTCTTTCGCCTACACATTAATTTGTCTGTCTCATTAGTTCGCCAGATACTTTATAACCCTTGTTTGAAGATCTTTTATCTCTTTCATCTTTTTTTCGATCTTTCACTTAAGTTTTAAACGCTGATCGGACGGGTTGGTATAAACATTGATTCCGGTTTTCGTTCTCTTTGCGGTGAAGTTGTCCTACGTAGGTTGGTCCCTCAGTAGCCAGCCTCTTGGATGGAGTTAATAGTATTTTCAATATATCACCACACGAATTGTTTACACCGTGCGTGTGTTGAAATATATATCGACTCAGTTGCTTATAAAAGTTACTTTGTTTTTATAATATTAATATTTTTCTTCAGTTAATAGTAGCAAAAGTTGGTGTGGTATTGATGGCAGTACCAACCACAACAGGCACAGATTCTGAAGCGTATTTGGACCACGTTCTTAAACAATATCAAGAAAAAGTCGGGAAGATGGGACTGAGACGTATTCCTAAGGATATAAAGGGTAAGATCCATAAACAGACTCTGGTGTTAGGTACTTTAAGTTTGATCTGTGACATATCAGTTTTAATGTATTTTAGTTGATTTGAGAGAGACTGATTGCAAATGAAATAACCGAATCTTTGTAAGGAGGAAATCTTTGCCGTTGCCCCGTTTTAGATCGATCAATCTCACTCGCCAATGCAATGTGTAATACAGAAACAACAACAAACAAACTGAATACTCAATTGTGTCTTCTAGCCAGTCTCATACCGAGACCAGAACGATATGAAGAGCCAAAAAATTGGACTACCGACTCTGCACTGCGGTTAATGTGCCTTATAAAAGAAAATAAGGCGGCGACTGCACTCCAGCAGACTTTGAAAAAAGTATTGGCTTCCTCCGTAGCTTCAAACAGTTCTGGGGTACGTGATGTACTTTCATTACATTTATTGTTTGATTTGTGAGTTGTGGAATTTACGTTGCATTCTGTATATACCAAAGTCAGACAGAAAATAAGATTTACTTCCGTTCTATAATGTGGCCGCTAATCCGGATTTCACTAAAATATAAATTGTGAAATTCGACAAGGTGAATCACAATATTTCACAATATTTCAATCGTTAGGTCTTACTAAAGTAATATGTGTTCTCAGGTTAAGCTTCGCAGGTCTGTAGAACCCGTTCTTAACATCGACAATAACTTGCAGATGGATCTGCCGAGCGCCAAGGTCAACCTCAATACGGTCATGTAAATAAAACGCCATTTGTTTCCAATTTTTCGATTTCAACTTATAACTAACTTATAATAACACCTAACCATCAAAAATTGCATTTCCGGCGGCATCAAAAAGACCAACCCACGACCTAATCCGACTGAAAATGGACGATATTAGGAAGGTTATTAGTATGCTAACTGAAAATTGTCCCCTAGACAAGCATCTGTTCACTATAGATGAATCTAGAATGGTTGGAGTAGGAAGATGGCAAAATCCACGTACAATGGCCGAATCTCCTGATAAGGCCAATGTAAATTGCCGGCTAAATGCGGAAGCAGCCAGGGAAAACATAACCAAACTAACACCCAACTATATAATATATTATCGAAACTCAACTATCTAATATTACCGTACGGACAAAGTGTAGTAAAGCTACCAGTGACAGCAGAGCCACGAAGTCACGAACGAAGGAATTTGCTGCAATTTTTCAGACAGTACTTTGTACAGTCTCCTTCCACCAGAAAACAGAAACTTAAAGCAAGCTGTATTCCCTTTAGCCACCACAGATCTCTTTTTGTCTTCACAGTAATTTGTACGGCTTTGTATTTTCTGTTTACATCTTCAATTCTGTTCATTTACTACTTGAACAGAGGGTTAACTAAATAAATTATTCCATAATCGACAGATCTTTATTGTATAAAATAACTTGTATCAATCATTGATTTCTCAAAATATTAATTCGAAGATGTATGTTTCAGGGATCTCCTTCTACCAAGCCAAATATTATCCTGGCTATCTTCGTCTGGGTGAGTGTCTAAACGTTTCCTCGTGTGCTACGTGCGTGTAGTATGTATCGCCATATTGTCTTCCATCACATACCAACTACGTGTCAACAACACCTTAGAGCTCAACTTTGGGTAACTCAGACAATGAGAAAAATTTGAACAAAAATTAAACTCACACATACAAAACAAAGACTGGTATAAAATAACGAATACGTATATTTAAACAAGGTGGCCAATCTCAATACAAATGTTATGATTCAAATGATTGGAAGCTAAATAAATGTGCAACTTAATTTTTTTTCCCAGGTTTTCGAACTTTCCACCAGCAGAAGGTATATATTTTATATTTCAATATTTCATTTCATAGATCTATCCAGAGCCTGCGCCTTGGTCTTGTGAAGAAGACTAAATAGGTCTTTTCTTTAACAAAGAAGCCCGCTCTTCTGGCAAATTGCTCCAACTTGGTATTTGACTGATGTTTGCTTTATTTGAATGAGCAATCGTTGCTGTGACACATCAGACACGCGTACAGTCCTTATCTCTTGTGTCAGTAATAGCTAAAGTTCAGCGTCTTAATATGATGTATCTAAACGAAGTCGCTATTTGTTCTTGTACCTACGCATAGATAGATCTTTTAAATACAGTTTTCACTATTATTTAGGTTTTGTTTTAAGGGATATTTATATAATAGAATGCAATTATATCAATAAAATATATAAAAACGTTAATATTTCGAAAAAAAAAATTTTTTTTAATACTTTTATAACTAATATGGACGAAAATTTATTAGATTTAATAAAAAAAATTAATCTACAGTCTAAAGAATTGTATATCATAAACATATCAACAAAAAATATATGTCTATTTCTTACGGATAACCCACATTATCCGAAAAATTGCTATCGTTAAGTGGCAGTAGGCGGGGGACACATTGCTCGCTGGAACGAGGATCGGTTTGAGTGGCACCGCGTATCAGAAAACGCAGCGTTGGTAGACTGTCCACAAGGTGTTCCGAAGACCTGGTGAATGGGATGCCGCTGGATGCGGGCAGCACAGGCCGGTCGTTGTGGACGTCTTCCGGCTGAGACGACGATGATGACTAGTATACTAAGATTATTTAACTTTTTTTTTGTAGATCTGGGTAAAGTTGACGAGCGAAGCTATAATTTTGATCAAAGACCTTGTGGTAATGGTGTTGGAGAGCCTAGTGCTAGTGGTGGATGGTCAGGAGTACCTAACCCTCTTGGCCCCCCTGGCCCACCTGGCCGCCCTGGCCCCCCTGGTCCTTCTGGCTATCCTGGCCCTCCTGGCCCCCTGGTCCTCCTGGCGCTACAGGCCGTCCTGGTCGTCCTGGTCCTGCAGGCGCTTCTGGAGCTCCAGGCCGTCCTGGTCGTCCTGGTCGCCCTGGTCATTCTGGTTATTCTGGTACTAGCAATTCTCCGTAAGCGCCGTCCTAGTTCTAAAGACCGTCGTAATACTAAGCGCTGTGCTAGATCTTCAACCGTCCTAGTACAAAGTAGCGTTATAGTTCTTAAGACCCTACTGGTAATAAACGCCTTCCTAGTTCCTAAAGATGTAAAGTACTCCAGACCATCTTAGTAGCCTAGAGAGTTCGGCCTTCCTCTGTTAGATGCTTGGTCTAGTTGCTGATGTACTACGCCTCGCAGAAGGAGGCGGCGGAGAGGGCCCGGGAGGACGATCTCCACTCGGACCCGATCCGCCGCCGGTGAACCGAGCGGCGGAGGCGCGCCTACCAGCGACACATGCCGCCTTGAGTGTGGCCGCCCCCTCGCGGGTGGCCTGTGAAGCGGATGGGGGGGAAAAACCGTCCCACCCATCCGCTTCACAGGCCACCCGCGAGGGGGCGACGTTACGCGTGTGCCGTACGTCGCCTAAATTGAGAGTATAAAACATCTAGAGACGGTGCCCGCATCGGTGCGGGCAGGCGCTGGGAGGGGTCCGGATGGCGTAAGAAAGCGGTTCCTGGATCTCTCCCGTGTCAGGCGCAGAGTGGCACACCGTGGTGGTTTAGTGGGTAGTCTGGCGAGCCAGTCAGGAGTCCCACACAAAGCGAACCTTCTGCCCCCGCGGGAGGGGAGCGAAGTGCGTAAATGCATTCCACCACGTAAAAAAAAAAAAAAAAAAAAGTTGCTGATTTCCTGGATTGATGTTGTTGCGATTCCTGGCCGTAAATATGGTCTGAAGATCCTTGTCAGTCTGGCAGTTTCAACCTCAGCGTTCCTGAAGACTTTGAACTCTCTAAATAACTAACGACCTGAACGACTGTAATGTAAGGCGTAACGAAACATTTTGTAATGTAACCTTATTAAATAAATTTATTATTTTTTTCTTCAATTCTTTTTAAAAGACAACCCGCAGCGTAGGTGCAGTAGACAACGCCGTGGAACCGTAACATCTAACCCTTGCGTCTGCACCTTACAGTCCGTTCTGTTACAGTACAGTTTTGATACACAATGCACAATTGGCCAATATACCAAAACGACACTGTCTGTAGGCGGGCAACACTCAGTCACGCAACTCTTATGTCAGTGGATAGATGGCAGCACCGTATACGTACTAGTGACACACTAAATAAACAGTCAACGAAGCTGCACTATTCTCATTATTATTTTTTTGACATGCCGATACGTAGTCAGTTGCGAATGTAGTCGACGTTAAGTAGGCAAAACTTAATTGAATTTACATAGCCACATTGACTTTGTCGATATTTCACCTTTTTGAAAAACAACTACCCCATTAGAGATAGCCTGTGACAGTCCCCTACTTTAAAACCTTCATGAATCGAACAAAAACAATTCACTATCACACTTTGTCCCATGTGTTGATCAACCCCACAACACTCAACGCAGTATTTAATTCAGTTCATTATATTATTTTCCGAGCCTTTATTATTCCTAATATTAATTGCAGTCGGCTACAAATTCATCCAGCATTACCTGAATATCAGTTTTTCCACTGAGCAACTGGCAGCGGACCTCCGCAACAACGTCATAGGTGTTCAGTACAATCGGGACCGACGGCTTGAAGAGCTCTCCGAAGCGCAAAACCACTTGTCAGTCCCGAGTATTTTACAATTGACAAGATTTGCAGTTTAATTAAAGTGACTGCTTTCTATTGTATTATTCTGACTTTAAAATGTTATTGAATATTTTCGCTCACATGTCAAGAAACGATTTTCATGATTACTCCGCGGTAAGAACATTTTGAACATTTTTTTTTCTGGCAGGTGCTGGATGCGAGTAGCCATAGATTAAACTAAGTGGCGTGAAATTGGAGAGGCCTATGTCCAGCAGTGGACTGCGATAGGCTGATGATGATGATGAAGAACATTTTTCAAAGAGTAAAATAGAGCGTTAACTAAAAGTGAGGCATTACGTTTTGTTTTATGTTATGTCGTCTGACAAACTATTATTACAAACACCGCTAGAATGCTTATTATTAGAAATAGTTTTCCTTCAACCAGACTATCACAGGCGACTTCTGGACATTAGCCTCTTTCATCTTTGAAATATATACACGTACTTATGATAGCATATACTATAACGAGTATATAGGTGATCGAGATGTTCTGAGTACAGCGTATGAAGTGGCACATGCATTGTTGAGATAAGGTGTAAAACTCCTTAGATCCCGTAATAAGCCTTTATTTTTTACATTTGTCCCCAACCAACACAACAATATGTCGTTGGGGACAAGTGCTTTTACTACGGTAACTATTAATATGAATATTCTCAAACGATGGCAGAAGATGATTATTTAAAAGCAAATATATGTAACGCACGTTGTCAAGATGGCGGCACAGCAACACATTATAGTAGCGCAAACTTATGATATTCTCCAATGGATATCAAGTAGAACGGTTAGCATATAAATGATATTGTATATTTCTAATAACGTGTTGTGTCGAAACGCAAAACCTCAAACGTAGTTCGACTGTGACATCAGTTTTTGCTAATTTTTTTTTTACTTTTAATCAGAGAAATCACTTGCTAAGCCAGAGATTAGTGAACTTCATTACTATATTAAGGAACTTTGCTTCGAACCTCATCTGAAAGTGTTTTTGGGTGACACACAATTATTTCTGGTAATTATTACATGAACAATTTGTGAATGATTCTACAAATTGCTGTTCTGTATATTGATGTGTTTTATGACTTCAACTTGTGCTTCACATCATATTTGGATGGTTGAGAATGAGCGATATTACAAAACTTGATCCCCAGGTACTTACCGTATAACTGCTCAATATTGAGAAAAATAATTTAAAATAATTAAATACCTTTTTTTCAATCTTAATATTTATTACACTAGTAATGAATTATTTTAAAAAAAACCAACTGCGTCAATATCATATATAAAAACATATAAGTTATATATTATATTCGTAATTACAGTTAAAAATTCTTTATTTTGATACCACACTCGATGTCATTTGAAATTTATTATTTTTTAAATTACTTTTTGGCTCCAACAGTCCTTGTTTTTTTTAATGTTTTCATGTGGTTTCCATTTTTACCCTCTTTCTTTCGCAGTCGGGTAACAATAGGAATTTTTTATCCGACCGCGAAACAAGGAGGGTTTTGTTTTTTGAATACGATGAGCCGTTTAGGCTCTAGGGTGTGCCAAAGAAATATACAGTATTTTATGTGTATGGTGTAAATAAAAGAGAGTGACACTGGGTACATCAAAATTTTAAAAAAAATACAAAATTAAGGACTGTTGGAACCATAAAGTAATCTAAAAAAATGGAGGTAGGAAGGGCGACGGGGAAAGAGGTTGGAGTAAAGGCCTCTGGTACCCTCGCTCACTCACACTCAGTGAAACATAGCGCAAGCGTTGTTTCGCACCGGCTTTGCGTGAGGCCGTGTTGTAACTCCTGTTGAGCCGGCCTATTCATACCGAAGCGAGCTTTCCCTGGGGTGTTATATAATGAGGTCTACTGAGTGAAACTTTGTTGGTGTAGTGCCTGCTCTTTTAAAAATACAAAATGTGTTTGGTATTAAAGAACGAGACATAAAGGGGAAATTATTTCACTCACTTGACGGTAAAATATGGTAGTACATTACGTGGTAATGAAGTAGCTCCCAATATAATATTGTTATTTTAAATGCTATTATTTTCTATACTAAATAATATGGCACAGAGTAATATTCTGATGCTATCAAATGAGACCCTATTATACACACTATTTTACCCAACCTCGGAGCTGGTCCACCGCTCATTTAGGTCCCGCGTAACGGTTTAATCGGACATTTTGAAAAGGAGTGTATATTACAGTTGAGGATATACAATGGGGCCTGTATAATATGAAAACACGATTGCTAGAGAACTGTCGAACGATAGAATCTACAAACTTGTCTTTGAATTTTACAGGGAGACCGCAGAAGTCAACCGAAATTCTTTACCAATACTAGTTGGACTTTGTAAATAACTAGATAAATACGGCTTGGTATAGTGCAGGCACTATGTGATCTCCTGACTCCTGACTGTGACTAAGTTACTCTAAGTAAAGACATTAAAAAAGATTAAGAAAAAAAGAGAAATTTATCTAAGTTACCGGATAAAAAGTAAGTGTTTTAAAATAATTATCAAATAGATCAAATGCTGTATGCTTGTATACGACAACGTCATCTCAGAGAAACTAGAAGCTACCTATCCTACAGCGCGCAATAGAAGTTCTCGCGCCAATTAACAAATATATAACTTCCCAACATCTACCGTTGGGCCGTGGCCCGCCAGGAATGATCACCTCGCCTGGTTGGAGGTTCCTCCCTTTGTGTTGGAGGGACATGTGACCCATTCCTCCACAGTGGTGACCCCGACGTGATTAGAAGCAGCCTTCGTAGGAGCAGATCAACAGCAGCAGCATCACCGCGCCACCATCACGAAATGATCCTCCACAAAATGATCTATTCCAGTACCGATACACATTTTGTTCAATATGCGAGACTTAGTGTAGTGTGGGTTATTGTCAAATAATAATACTGCGCACTGCACGGCACTCGATGCTGTAAAACGAGTTTTGTGTTAATGAGAGCAATAGTCAAGTTTTGTAATAAGTCTATGAATTACTTTATGAATAATATTATGATAAGCCCTGTGATCAGTTACCTATATCTATTTTTTATTAATTTTATTTATCGCCTTGCCGAAATGACTCTACTCTGACCGGTGGAAAGACAGACAATGCAACAATGCAGCATGATGACCCACACGATGGCTTCCTAGTGATGCTCCTGCATCATTGGGCCTCCGGTCTCGTACTCGTCAACGAAACAGAACGAACGCTGTCGTTTCACGTTGATCTTCTGTAGGTAAGGGTAGTACCGCCCCAGTCGTGCCAGCCCGTTCGTGCTAAAATCAGCGTGGCTTTACTACCTATTAAAGGTACGTATAACTGAAGATTCAATGGATTATATTACGTAAACAGGCAATTTATTGTCCAAATTAAAACATTACGGTGATTTTCATCAAAAGAGCTTTCGTTGCAAATCATATTCAAATTATTTTATCTTATTGAAATACCTGCATTCATAATCCTTTTCTTACCAAATATTAGAAATGTCAAACTTTATTTATTACCTAAAAAATAATATTCGACACAAAGAACGTGTCAGTTATGGGTATTCAATCAAAAAAGGAAAGAAATACTTAAAAACCACTAGTAAACACTAAAGTATACTCTAACTATGCGTATTAACGTTGTTTTTTATGATAAAGACCTTTCTGACATATTCAGCTACTTTTGGTAGCGCATTATTCAGTTATTTTTGTCAGTATGTGGTTCAGTTATTCATATCATTGCGTTGTTCAGCTAATTTTGACTTTTTATGATGATCATTCAATTCTGACGCTAGACTACGTAAGCGATTTATGTGCGCTAAGTTGTTAATCAGTTTTGAAAATTTGGGCATGGTCAGCTACTTTTGAGACTCACTGTGATGACAAATTAGAAACATAGATAAAACAAATACATTAAAGGTACAGAGGGAATAAATAACGCTACACTTAACATTATTGCAATCAATAGAAAAATTTTATTTCGTTTGCATTATGCGTTTTTTTTTATTAATAGTAACTAAGTAACTATTATTTATTTGTTCTTTTCGAAAAACAGACTAGGCAATTGTAAGAACCATAGCAGTAATCCACGCCATTTTAAATCAAATGTCGAGAGTAAACTAAATATGAATATGGCAACAATATTTTTTTCCCTTTACTCTGTTTCCATCCATCTCTTTTCTATGTTAAATATTCAATTTTAGAGATATTTGGAATTCGAACGTTAAATCAATTTAAAACAATGTTTTCGTTTTTCATTTAAGGATACGCTTGACAGATGACAAAATGGCGTGCTATTTGCAAAATTAACAAAAAATTCTTTGATTTTGATGTGGTTATTGATTATTCTCCGATTCTTTCTTTTTTATGCAGAAAAATATAGTTGCAGCCACCGCCCCTGCCGCTGCAAGCAGACCCGCAAAGCAGCCGAGTATGCAGGTGCAGCATTTACCTTTCCCTTTTTTTTGCTGAGAATCTATAATAAAAATAATTATGAAGTATAAGGTTACAGTCTTAAAATATTAAAGTTAATAAAACGTGTGTTAACTAGACACTTGCTACACGAGGGAACACACGTCAGCAATGGTAATCAGACGGCTGATAAACATACTTAATATTGCTACAACATAACCAATGCTTATCGGCGGCTGAATTACTTTAGGCAGGATAAATTATAGTGAAACACACACAAATCGATGAAAAAGTCGCGAAGGGACGTTAACAATACCACTATAATGATATTGTCAAAAGTTCTTATCGATCCTGTATGTACAAAAAATTTTATTCAAGCTCAAAGCTTACAATATTTTTTTTATTTAAAAATATTTATATGAAAATACGCACGGAAAAACAGAACCGTTTAGTTCAATAACGTATTTCTAACACTCTGAGGTGGTGCCTCCCTAGGTCAGCATTAGAATAGCTCTTCAGAACACTCTCCATGGTAAAGGCGATAGAGAACTGCACATTTGTTCTAGTGGTTTAAGCGGTCACCACGCCGGCACCGCTCCCTACTGCGCTAAGTGTTGTTTGCTCAAATAGTACATGGGACAATACTTTGTGTGATCCACAAATTGTTGCTCTAAGTCTGAGTGTTATTTGTGTTAATTTCATGTATGTTTGTAAAGTCCCCGCGACACAGCATTTATAGTCTTGATGCGGTAGATAAAAAGAATGAAAAGGATGGCCGTAGAGGCGATATATCTTTCCAAAGGGAAGGTTAGTAAAACACACACCTTACACACACAATACTATGCATCTGTTGGGTTTTGGTAATATTTCAATGAAAACCTAATGTTAGGTTTCTCTTTATATGCTATTATATAGAGCACGAAATGACTTGACATTTGTCTTTATTACAAAATGAAAGCAACAGCGCCACCAGTGACAAAAGAAGGGAACGGTGATTGTTTACGAAGACACTTTCAATTACACCGTTTACAAAGACGTTTAAAAATCAATCTAATAAATTAATTATTTATTAAACAACATCGTTATGTGTGTGTCACTAACGCCATAGAAGCGTTATTTCTTTCCAATGCCAGAGGCTAAAGGTACTCCGTGGTATCATACTTACATGAATTAATACATACCATACATACGTAAATAAGTGTACTATTACTAACAAATGCCAATTATGTAGATGTTGATTGAGTGAGAGTTGTTTTATAAGATACTGTTTTACTTTTATCTTTTAAGAAAAATGCCCATCCTGATTTCGAGAGGGAGCTCATTCTAAATTAGAACGGACTGAGCAACAAAAGATGAGATAACAAACTCAGAAGTATAGAAGGGACAACAAAGAAGTAGGTTATTAATGGACCGAAGGTCTCCGTTCAGGTTTCTTCATAGAAGTTGTAAGTAGGAAGTTAAATATTTTGGTTAAGATGAGTAATTTAAAATTAAGTACTAGGAAGTCAGAGCTCGTTGTTCTCGTCGTAAGCAAATGGGTTGCCAGGCCATAACAGCACACGTTGCCATATTCGATTACGGAGAGACAGGGGCTTGCACAAGTATAGTCTTGGTTTTTGGAGACAGAAAATATCTCAAGCGATGAAGCGCCCAGTGCCAAAATACTCTTTGGCGCTGGTTAGTGCTTTGCTAACACCAGCTTAATGTGCAATCTGGGTGAAAGTCAAGATCCTTTACAAAATCGCAAAACAGGTGTAGGGTCCCATTAAAACTTATAGCTGGAAGAGTTTCAGTTGTTGTTCATCAGTCGACGACTTCCAACTATAATGCGCCGTATAATCGATAAAATAGAGAGCGTCAAGATGCGTAGATCCATCGCAGAGATGAGAACAGTTCTCTAGGCACGAGCGAACAAAACCTCACAAGTAACTTGAATCCAAGTTCCTTGTGAGTATTTGGTGAACGGGTGGAGGTGTCGTTCACTAAAGCTTTCTAAAATCTGGTTAAATAACTACGGCAGACATATATTATCAACGACTGTAAACAGTGATGGAAGAACTAGCTCCTAACAACCTGGGCTGGTCAATCGCTCTAGGCATTCAGGACAACGCTAGACCACACACTGCACAACAGACAGCCGCTAAACTAGAGGAGCTGCAGTTGGATTGTCTGCGGCATCCACCTTGTTCCCGAGTCATGGCATATTTTTCCGAAATTTTGATAACTTCTTGCAAAGAAAAGAAAATCTCCTATGTGGCAGTCCAAACCGTCTTCAGAAAGTTTATTGATAGAACCTAAAGGGTTCAATGAGCTACTTATGAGATGGCAAAAGTGCATGGAAGGCAATGGTATATACTTTGATTAATTAAATATATTTTACAAAAAACTATTTTATATTCCTTCCATACAAAACGTCAATTCCATATGTAAGCATGTAATATTCATACCTTAGCCACGCAGACTTTTAAAATAGTTTCATGATGACTTCACACATCAGACACACAGCTACCTTATAAAAATTAGGCAGAGACTATATTGCTGAAACTGCTGATAAACCTACTTATATTGATATTTTAAATACATATCATAGATAAATTACACACAGATACATAACAGGTGATCATATTTATCACACAAACTTAGCAGGATCTACGTTTTTATATAAACTATTTTATCAAAAAATTACCCATTCGCCAATAAATCTTAAAAACCCCTGTTTGCGAACTTTGGCTTTGAATCAGTTAATTGTAAAATATTTTTTTGACCACAAGCGATCGGGACTTTTTACAATTTCTTAGTAATGGTAGCAGTGGCTGCTTTTTATGTTACACCTACAAAAAAATATTTTTTGAAGATTCCGTAGCCGAAATTTGGCGATGGGAATTTCCTTGTTTCTTGCGGGACTCAAAAACTCGTGATTCTTGATTTGCAGATATCCTTATGTGACAGTAATCAATTAGCAGCAGGAAACTCGTCAACTCGTTTGCCAAAAGAGATCTGATCCCTCATCAAAGTCATAATTACAAGTAATACTGAAGTCAGTCTTCTTGGCTACCTACTGACTGCCTCACTGGCGCAGTGGTATAGTATGCGACTGCTGGCCTTGAGGTCTCGGATTCGATTCCCGGGTCGGACTAAATCTTTGTATGGCCTACAAATATTTGTTTCGGAGTTTGGGTATTTTTAATCTATAATATTTATGTATTTATTTAAATTATCTAGTACCCATAACACAAGCACTGCTCAGCCTGGGACTAGTAGATGGAGATGCGTGTAAGATGTCCGAAATATTTATTTTATTATTTATTTATTATTTCTTGTTAAACATAGTTGTCAGATATTATAAAGTTTCATCCACATGTCCAAAAATTGTACAAATCATAATATCTCCATACCTGCTGTTTGTTGAGGGGTTTGTGCTAGTGGTGCTGAAGATGCTGGCTTTGGGTGGGATTTATAATCAGGTTTTTCTTTAGTTGACGGCGCATGGTGCCCATGACCTGAATGATATGGAGGAGGTGGTGGAGGATACGGAGCAGGCGGCGGTGGATAGTAGCCAGGTCCTGGATGATGAGGTGGCGGTGGATGATACGGAGCAGTTGGCGGTGGAGTCTGTGGAGCAGTTAAAGGTTTCTGAAATAAACAAGGAATCATGACATATTTAAACCAAAGTCTAAGTATTTTATTAAGTCTAAATATTTTCCTGGAATCAAAACCCCTCGCTTCTTGATTCTGGGGGAACACTCAAATGGCAGCAACTGCCAAGTAACCCTTGAGTTGAAAATGTTCATTTGCGGCAGTTTTTACTTACCATCAGATAACCGTCTGCTTGAACACCCTGCTGTCCCCTGCACAACCACCGTTAGTAAAACCGTATATTTTCATTTTCGCAAGTGTTTCGTTACATAAGTAATGGAGGTTAGACCTTCTGTTAAATGTTACCCACATGACAAAAAGATGAACTACGTGTGAAATAAATCAAAACAAGAAGTGTAACCGCTAACTTCAACAAATAATGCTAAAGGTAAGTATCATCATCACGTTGTTTTCATTCTTTGTCTTCTATTTTTGATGAATCCCCACAGTGCTAGGGTACGAACAGATTTGCTCTTAAAAAAATATTTTTAGTTTGTAAAAGAGAAAGATTAGTTTGTTATACCGTATGTTTAGCTGATTCCTGTTTTTCTTTGACCTTAGCAGCAACAAATTCAGCTCCCGTCTGAAATGGAGAACAAAGGAAAAATTATGTTAGAGCAACCAAAATGTGAAATATACGCATATTTTACCTACTGTGTGATCATAGCTATGTCCACTCGAATATTATGCTCGAAACAAATTGCCTACTTATAGTTCTACAATTTTGAAGAAAAATGTCGAAGTATAAATATCTACCGCACCCCGTCTACACCTGCAAGTCCAAAGTCGCAAGTGTCATTTATTTAAATAAAGCCAAACTAAAATAAGTACATGAAGAAAAAATAATTACTATTTAAGTTGTTCCTCCTTGTACAAAGTAAGATTTTTTTATTCTTGAGAACGACCAATCAGGATATCGTAATCGTCGTGTGGTAGACGGTTCATTAACTAATGAGATGTCTTGGGATGAAATAAATAATTCTGTGCACCAAAACTGAAACCCATTTTTTTCCTGTTGGTGCAACGGGAAAAATAAACAGCGTGGGCCGGAAAATCAGTTGGACGAAGTAGTCGGACTACGCGGTCATAGCCTTAAACACAACTATCAACGAAAAAATATTAAATGCGCGCTGCAGGGTCAAACGATTGCTTAGTATCTTCGCTTGTTTATACTTGTTAGCGTAGAAACAAAATTGTAAAAAAATAATAAAAACTAAACATTTCGGACCTCTTACATACAACGCCATCTAGCCCCAAATTAAGCAGAGCTAAATACCTTCAAGAGATCAATATGTTTGGCGTTTGTATTTTCTGTTTCAGTTTCCCCCTTTTTAGCCGCCGGTTTAGCTTCATCTTTCTTAGTTTCCTCCTTTGAGGGTTCAGCACTCTTTGCGGATTTTGTATCTTTCTGAAATTAAAAATTATGGTTTGTAATGGTTTACAACGTCTGTATTTGCATTTGACTTATTAGGTATTTGATGGCGGCCGACGTATCCGCTCGGTGGAAATATTTGCAAGCGTTTGTTTTTTGTGTCATTTAACGAAATGAGCGACTGTGATTCATTAACGTAAATTGATAAAATCATAGTACAGCTCTAAATGCAAAACATACCATCAGTGACAGCCTTCGGAAGTCTATAGCAGTCCATACTGCCTCTCCTTAGCAAGAATATTAAGGCGTAAAATAGGGGGCAAACGAGCAGGCACATCGCCGTAGTGGATGGGGTATGAACCTCAGGTATCCTCACTCACTCATACCGGTTTTCTGTGAGGCCGTCGCACTCCGGAAAAGCCGGCCCAATCATGCCGAAACGTTGCTCTTCCACGGAGTAAATGAATGCTGGCCAGCGGGCCGGTGTTGGTTTTGTGTAAAGTTTTCTTTCTCATAGAGTATTGTACTGCACTAGGACTTATTAGGTAACGTCAGGAACAAAACCATATGAGAAAATGTTTTCTACCTCGTCATGTGCTTCATCAGGTGCAGATGTTGTGGTACTTGAAGTCTCTGATTCGTGATGCTCTTCTTCAGGGTGCAAAAGAGACGAATGTGAAGACTCACTTAAATGATCTGATGGTTGCGGTTCCTGAAAGAGACTCTACGTGTACAAGTTGTCACCAACAGCCTCAAATAATCTATTACTGGGCACAGGCCTCTTTTTAGGTTTAGTTATTTACAATCCGTTGCATTGCAATGGCAATTCATTAACAATGTACTAACAAAATATTCATCTAAGCCAATTTTATTTATTTATTTATATCAGTTTGTACATTAGCCCCAGGAGAGCTGGTGGTTTGTAACAAAGGCATTATATGCCTATCACAGACACCAGCAAGTTACATGTCCAAATTAAACTTTGATAAAAAATAAATGATAATTATTATCATGCATTATTTTACCACGTAATTAATCAAAACTTAAAAAAATGTGTTTCTACCTCTTCATGATGCTCTTCTTCAGGGTGCGGAAGAGATGAGAGCGAAGAGACCGTAGACTGACTTGAATGATGTGGTGGATACGGTTCCTGAAAAAGACTCTATTTGTACACATTGTCAACAGCCTCAAATAGTCCATCAGTGGAGTAGGCTGTCTATCCTTGAAACAAAAGTTTCAACCAATTAGTTAACGCTGGTTAGAAGGACTTCTACTAGGATTTAAGTCAAAATTTTCTTCTCTCTGCGTTTTGTACTGTATTGAGGGCATATTTTAGATTATGAAAAATCCAAATGCAAAAAATATTTTTTCTACAACTATATATATTTCATCGAATTCATCTTTTAATAATACTCTTCTTCAGGATCCAAAAGATGGGGAGCGATGGCTCACTTAAATGATCAGCCTCATGTAGATGCTCATCTAAGGTATGAGCCTTCTGGAATAGACTCTAATATAAATATAATATATATAACGTTGGTGAACCAGGTTAAAGTAGAATTTAGAGTGACTTTTAAAATTTTGCATGCTCTGCATTCCTATTCAATTTAATTTTAATTTGCTTTGGAACACGTAACGATTACATGTTCACAGTTTTGACTGTAAAATATATGTTTTTTTGGTCTAGCGGTTAGCGTATGCAACTGCTGATCAAGAAGTCTTGCAATCTATTTCCGGGTCAGGCCGAAAGTATTGTTGGTTTTTTTTTTTACAAAAAATTTATAAACAGCTAAGCATGGACGTTTGATTGTGTTTCGTACCCGTGCTTCAGAGAGCACGTTCCGCCGTCGGTCTCAGTTATCATGAACATCTATTGAAAAAAATGGAGCAGGGAGTTTTTATTATTTTTCGTGTAATAAACTGTATCAAGTACTGAAATGGTCTAAAAATGTTGAAAGTACCTGATGGTGAGTCAACAATGAGTAAAAAAGATTTGCAAGTGGTATAAAGTACTCCAAGAGAGCCCAAAAATGTCAGCGATGCACCTCACTCCGCAGGCCAAGTTTGTTCGAATGTGAAATTTTTTTACTTATGTTTTTCTTTGATTACTATGGCGTTTTGCATCAAGAATTCCTACATCGTAGACGTATGGTTGGTATTTATTGCTTACAATGTCACCCGGATTGTAATATGGAATCTATTGACATCTTTTTCCAGTAAATAGGGCCATACTTTAGGATGAAAAAATGAAAAAAAAACATTTCATTGAAAAGTCACCTTGCTTTTTATCACACCACATGCTGTACGCAGTATGATCAAAATAATTACACTATCGTACGTTCGTGAATAAAAAAATAAAATAAATGTTTCAGTACCTCTTCTACTTCACTGTGTTCCTCATCTTCAGAGTGCGAATGAGAGTGGAGCGAATGATCACTGGGATGATCAGTCGAATGTAGCTTATGATCTGAAGGTTGAGGCATCTGAAAAAGACTCTCAACATATCAAAATCAACAGCCTCTCTAATATTTCGTTAGTGAACAGAGGTTTCTTAATATAAAGGGTGGCTTCGGCATGCTGCACAGATATTTGTGTCAAGTATTTCTATAGTTCGTACTGCTGCTAGGTCCTGCGTAGTTTGTTCCTTTTACATACACGGGATGGGTACTGACACCCCGTATTCTTAATTCCTTGCCACAGAAGATTGTGCAGGTTTGAAATCAATATAAATAAAAACTTATGATTGTCTACCTGACCTTGTTCTAAACTTTTTTTATTGTAAAAAGGGCAAATGAGCCGACGTATTCGCCTGGTGGTAAGCGATAACCGCCTTCCATGGACACCTGCAACATCAGCGGCGCCACAAGTGCGTTGCTGGCCTTTTGAGAAGGCGTACGCTCTTTTCTCGAAGGTTTGAACGTCGTAATGGTCCGGGAACACGAGGCAGAAAATAACCTAAAGACGAGAACAGTATTCCATAAGGGCCCGAACCTGCACCTTATAAAGCAGAAGGCGGTAGGCCACAGTAAAATACCGTCTCGATCTATTGTGTTCGCAAGCTTCAAGGGCAAGCTCCTTCGAACCCTTACCCTCCAAATGACCACGAAACTGGACTTCACTCGATATGTCGAAACCAAGTATTCCAATATTGTCAAATGCAGATAAGGGAGTCTTCAAAACAGGGACATACGATCCGCGGCAGTTTTTCAGCAGTGGACGCGCAAATTTGTGTCTTTGTGGGGTTAAATTGGAATAAATTAAATCTATCCCGCTTGAGATATTTTCCAAAGATGTCTCAATTACAAACAAAAGTTTGTTTCGACTTTCAATGACGCTTTCCCGGGAAATATAAGAACAGTCGATGTAGAGGGCATCGCCCGTGCTGTCTTCCGCATAGCAATAAATTCCGCTAATTTGCAACAAGCCGATGATATGGATTAGAGGAGGAATATAGGCGATAACACACAACCTTGCGGGCCACCAGCATTCACAGAAATGGAATCAGAGCACCTACCCTAAACTACGATCTTCCTACCTTACCAGTCAAGGTCATTAAATAATTCTCCCTCAGAGGGTCACTCGACTTTGTGTCGGTAAATTCTCCCTAAATATGAGAATAGAGTGTAACGCGGTCGGCTTACCAACTCAAATCATCAAACAACTCCCAGCTCAATGTTGATGGACGGCCAAAACGGAGGCTCCTGGCTCTCTTCTATTAAAGTAAGGATTATGGTCATTTCAAAGCATCGGAAATCTGCTAAAGAAACAAAGACCTTTAAAAGAACACAAGTAACCCGACCCGGCTTTGCTCAACAGACTTTGAATTTTTTAGATTTAAAATGTGCATGTATGTAGAATCCTTTCTTTTGAAGCATTCTATTGTTGAAAATTGTATCAAAAACTTTGAGTAAGCTTCTAGTATCTAGTTTCAAGACAACGTGGTGGCTATTTAGTGTTGACTCAAGTTAATTCATTCATTCAAAATCAAATCTGACGCGAAAATTGAATAACAGGAAATTCTCATCGGCTGGCTAGTAACGCATAAACCTGTCCAGGTGAACCACCTGTAAAAACTTTTGATGAAAGATGACGAAGATGGAGCCTATGTTATACAATCTACCTTATTTATTAAAGTGGTTTCAATACAACATACAAACATACACAAACTATTACCCAAAACTATTACCCTTCCCTTTGGCTTCGCCGACTAGTTACTCAATACATAGCTAGGCAAATTAACAATGTGTTGAGTATACCCGACTTTTTCAAATGAAGATTAATTAATATTCATGTTTGAGTGGGATTTTGTTTCCAGCGTTCATTAATTGTTGATGATTTTAATAGTACATAAGCTTATGCTGTCATGTTGACTTATTGTCATTGCTGAACGAGTTAAATGTTCTTTTCCGTTCTGTCTTCTTTATTATTGGTTATGGTCTTTTGTTTTTTTTTCTATAAACTCATCTGTTTGTCAAACTAATTAGTTATTATAGTACTTTTAGAGGTATTTTATTTTATTAAAGCGCCATCTAGCGAAGATTAGCGGAAGTACTAAGTAATTCTATAACCGTTCTTTCGTTAATAGGCGTATGTAAGTTATAAATTACTACGCATATGAAAATTATATAAGCACTCTTAGTATCTGTTGTTGCGTGTAAAACTATGTAGTGATTTTCTTAAGAGGTACCTTTTAAGTTTGCCCAATTTTTACGTGGGAGAACCGCGTTTCGGCACGAATGGACCGGCTGCACCAAAGTGATACCACGGCCTCACAGAAAACCGATGTGAAACAGCGCTAGCGCTGCGTTTCACCTAGTGAGTGAGGATATCGAAGACCCATGTCCCAACCCCTCCTTTCATCCCCTTTCCCATCTCCTAAAGGCTGGCGATGCACTTGTGACGCTTTTGGTGTTGCGGGTATTCATGGGCGGCGGTAATCGTTTATCATCAGGTGATACGTCGTTTGCTACCTATTCCATAAAAAAGATATATTTTTATGAATATCCGCAGGCTACCGCTGCAGCACTGGGCTCAGCGTATTCTCTTAATGTGTATATTTCATTGCAAGCAATTATTGGTGTGTGTGGCGAAGTATTACAGCGTAGCGGAATTTCGAAAAAAAAAGAATCAGTGTAAACTGTAGACGAGCCCATATTTAACTAGCTCCACCCATAGCTTCAGGAAGAACATTTTGCCTAGATCAAATAACGGTAGGTTCCTCGACACGTCTCAAGCATGACTGTCTGCTGCCATATTAGGTAGAACCTATTACTCATCATTATCTTAGTAGACCTTGTTTGTGGTCGGCTGCTAGTTCCACCGGTTTTATCTTAATATCAGTTTTTCCAGGGAGCGACTGGCTTCAGACCTCCGCAACCATAAATAATACCAAGTATAGTGTATTATCTATGGCAATCTGATTTCGAAGATTGAACTTGTTGTCAGTATATTTGAGATTGTACTATTGTATTGTTAATTCAGTATTTATCTTCTTAAAACACCTTTTTAATTAAGTGGTTTTTCTTACACTTGTACAGCAAACCAAAACATAAAAAATACTAATTAGCTGATCGGTTTCTTTGCTTAAAAAGAGGGTAGTTGGATATATCTGTTCATCATCATCAACCGTCATCATCATCATCATCATCATCATCTTCAAATAAATAATATTGAAGAGTCTATTTGTAATTTTAAATTAACAAGCTTTTCACTACATGCAAATGTAAGTATATACGTTAATACGACACATACTTTATCTTGCTTGCTTGTTACGGCTAATCTCTGGAACGGCTGGATCGTTTTTGACGGGACTTTCACTGGCAGATAGCTGATAATGTAAGGTCGGGCCCGCGATTGATGTCGCATCTCGGGGCGCAGATAGTTTTATAATAGAAACCGAAATCACTCTGCTATTGTAGCGCCTGGCGTAACTTTAGCTATGGGTTCTTAGTTACAACTTGCTATCAGTTGTTGACTCCTTTGAACATTTGCTTGTTGGAAAGATGATTAGAAAATAGTCTTAACAACGTCCGTAAATTTAATATGAGTACTCAACGTTATTGTGAATGCCTTGAATTAGGAAGCTCGTGGAGCACAATTTTTTTAATACTTAGTTCAACGTGACGCTTACGCAAGTTTTGAAATAATCTATATCGTCACATACGCACTCATGGACATATTTCCGCTATCAAACAATTATTTTAATACTGCAATAAAGTTTAATTAAATGCATAATGTTCCATGAACGTCCGTGCCACAAGAGACCACTCCAAGTCGTGTACCAACATGTACTGTAATTTTTATTGTGGGTGGTTTACTAATCCCGTGGGTATCCTAAGAGGCGACCGAGGGAGTGAACTACACAACAGCAACAATACATCAGCCCCGCAAAACGAAGGCAACTTAAAACAAACCCTGTACCAAACCGTATGTATGGTATGGTCTACGGACGGCTTGTGTCTGGCTGTGGACTGTTGAAGGCTGTTGATGTAAAGCTTTAAAGGCATGTTAGGATAGAAGAATTATCAAAAAGAAAAACGGACCCTTATAGGAACACTTTGTTGTCCGTCTGTCTGTCAAGACCCTTTCTCTCAGGAACGCGTGGAAATATCAAACTCGTACTTGGCCGGTTTTTTTATGCATACGCGATAAGACTGTATGTATTGTACATACAGCCGAAGTCGTTTAATAATATATTTTTTGAATATACATATACCACGTAGTTATCCATTTATCTTCTAGATATTAATAGCTAGTATTGGCGCATTGCTGGTAGCAGTCCTGGCTACTGAAGGTAATGTGTTGGTCTGGATAACGCCCTTCCACAGGAGGAAATAAATATTTTAAAAGATGGATGAAAACGAACACCCTTTAATATAAAAGATTATATTTATTTAGGTAAAAGTAGAAATTTGTCGAAAATAATAGATAAAACCTTCACACATTTCATCCAAACTAGGCAGAGTCTGGACTACGGTAACCAACCAAAAAAAAGGCCGGCAATGCACTTGTGACGCCTCTGGTAATGCGGGTGTCCATGGGCGGCGGTAATCGCTTACCATCAGGCGATACGTCTGATCGTTTGCCTCCTATACCATAAAATAACCAATCTTTTTATAAACATTGTTATATTACTACAGATATTATCATCACCATTTCTTTATTCCATCAGCCGAAAGACGGTCACTGCTCAACATTGGACACAAAATTGGGTTCTGTGCCACCTGCATCTAAAGTCCACGATCCTTACCAGGTTGTTTAACCACTTCGTATAGGGCCTAATAATGCAATAAAAATAAACACATATTATTAATAAATGTCGTCCAGCTACAGAATAAACGATCCTACTCTTTGCACATTGCACAACCGCAAATGAGATTTTAATACCTTTTAATACCTGGATGACCGAGCTTTGGTCGTCTTTTTTTGGTAAACGTTCTGTAAATGAAGCACAGCTAAATCGATTTGTGGCCCCAGAAACCCCCTTCATGTAAATCGTTGGAGCCGTTTCCGAGATTCAGATTATGTGTATATCTATACAAGAATTGCTTGTTTAAATATATTAGATAGAAGATAACCAGAAATTGATAATGACATTGTTGTAAGAAAACTAATCAAAGACTTAATGATTATATCTTACTGAATACTCAATAACTCTGACGGCTGCTGGATAAACAAGACGTTAGTATCTTTATTCCGCAATTAGTAGTAGTTGTACGACCATTGGCACTCGAGTTGAAACCGACGCACTTGAAACAGAGATCTCTGGAATTCTAGAAGCCTTTCTTATAAATACTCTCGTTTGTCGGCACACAAGATTTATTCTTAAAATGAAACTCACTTGTACTTTAATTCCATTATTTAATGAACTTGACTTGACTGCTTTTGCCAAGGCATTAACAAAGGTTATTGTTACTAAATGTCATAGGGTAAAACTGATCAGGTATTTCAAGAACGCAGGTAAATAACTTCCTTTATTTGTACGACTTTAGGTTTATCAATAATTTCGGTGATGTAGTTACTGCACCATGTAATGTTTTTTTTTTATATTTTCTTTAGCCTTAAGTGATGGTGCTGGTGGACATCCAGGAAGTCGCGCTGTATCTTATCGTGGAAAGAAAAAACGTCTTCACCATTTCCACTCTAGAAGTTTCAACAGGAAGCCTTGTCGTCCTAACGGCGCAAAGAGATTTATGTCTGGTCATTTAAGTAATGGAGAGCCTGGCCATCCTAGACTTGTAAAGCCTAGCCTTAACCATCAGACTAAAAAACTTCGTCGTAGAAATAAAAGGCTTTGCCGCAAAACCAGGAAACTTCGGACGTCGGTCTGATGGGACTTTAACCGATAGGTAGGTGGTGATATAAGGAGTACCTACCGCTTCTTTTTTTTAGACTAACATCGCCTTGCAGCATTGCCGGCGGCTAATGTCGTAATGTGGGCAACCCTGTGAGGCTCAGCTAGTACGCAATATAAACGCAAAGATCAAGTGACCTTTTCAAATTAAATTCACGAAGATATGTTGATTGTATCAGGAAGCACAGGCCGTGCATGAATATTGACTCTCACAACACCCGGAAAGTCATCGATCATTAAAATATTACCGGCTTCAATGCACCATCTTCACGATGAACTATATTAAACTCTCCATCCTAAAGTCAATACAAATACCACATCAGAAACCTTTAAAACAACTGCTAAGAATTTTGTAAACAGAACCGTTCAAATTGGTGCATGTATAACGGTGTTCGGAAGTAGTAAATATGAAAGAAAAACAACTAAATTAAGGAACTCGTCTTTATTCATAAAGTCGGAGAAAAAAGAGGAGCTGCCCAGTTAGTTCCTTAATGAACACCATATAGTTTATAATGAAGATCAAAAAGTTTAAAAATTCAAACTACTTTAAGATTCATAGTTCAAAAGAAAGTTTAATATTCAAGACACATCTTAGGTCTTACATTAATTGCTCTCCTGACTATTATATAGCCCTATTGGGTATTCAAAGAAGAGATATCTCTGGTACTTGGTTGATACTGCGGTTGAGGAATATATAGTGGCCTGATTGCATAAAACTGCGATTGCTGCCTCCTGGATTGAGGGGAGTTTTTTTTTAATAGAGTCTGATAAGGCATGACTTTCCTGAGGAACTGAATTCACAATGTCCTCCCAGAGTACCGGGTGCCTCGAATTCCAAATCATTTATTCAATGAAAACACTAAGTGACATTTATAAATGTGTAGGCGCTCATAGCCCAGTTGCACTCGGTGATTAGAAACAATCATCGAGGGTAAGCAACGATGGCGCGGTCAGTACCTGGATGGGTGACCGCTGGTGGCATGTTACCATGAGCGTCTCCGTGATTCGGAGGTCACGTTAAGCAGTCGGTCCCGGTTGTTATCATAGGATAACAGTCGTGAAGCTTAGTTGGAGGCCTTTGGGCGGCTTGAAAACATCCGACGGTAAGATTACGTAGCCACAACGTTGTCTTGCCAGTCCCCAACCCGCACTTGGCCAGCGTGGGGACGTATGGCCTTAACCCTCTCCTGAGAGGAGACCCGAGCCCAGCAGTAGGACATTATGGGTTGTTGTTTGTTTTGTTTTGTTTTATAAACGTTAAATTGAAGCTACAGTTAAAAATCATAGATCGACACAAACAAATGCCGCAAGATGTACTGGATTGTCAAGGTAAATAACGTGAAAACACCAAAATCTATTGCCCGTTTGTACGTAGGCCTTATAAGAAGAATACTGGCAAAGAAACTCATGGCCACTCTTTTTGAAAGTCAGATAATTGTGTACAGCAATGGAAACACCACATTATCCTTACTCCTGCTTCCCCGAGTAGCCGTACATCCGAAGGGACCGTCAACAAATAAAAAGTATAAAGCCAGTGACGGCGGTGTACTTGTGTTACCTTAGTACTGCACTGGCACTGGTTTGGCAAGTTCATGATCATATTGATGGCCGTGTGTAAAGTGATAAGTTCATGTAATTTATTGTAAAATATCTCTAAATGATGACCAGTGAAAACCTGCCTCATTCATCAAGGAAAGTGCGATTGCCAGTATCACAGCTGAAGTTAGTCAGTGGGGAAGCCCGCAGCGTCACCGCAAACCTTGGGCTTGTACGTCTGACGCTCGCATGTCAGTGTTTTAAACCAGAAGCAACGAATATGATTTAACGCAGATGTGATTCATCTGCGGGTTCATTATTTATTCCGACGTTAAATATTTATTACATTTTGTTATTTTATGTACATAATTAATGTTGACGGTTAACATTATTAATGAGTATTCTCCTTCTGAGTATTTTTCCTACATTCGGATGGCTTTTAGTCTACTACGATACGGCTGAACTTGATTTATTACGAGGCGACTGCCACAACCCAAGGACTAGGCAATATCGAAGTTCCGTAGATAGACTGGCGTTGGACTTTTTAGGGCTTTTATCTGTAGCGATTGCCACAGATGTTCGTGTTGTAACTTTAACCGACCGGTTAACGTGCTCTTGAGACACGGAAGGGACTCAATGTGTTTAAAATGGTGACCCTTCGTATTGATCCTTAAGAAAACTTTTAGCAATCAGACAAGTGAAATCTTGCAGGAACTTTTTTTAAATTCTCAATGCACGTTGTCATAGACACATGTCAAATTTTTTCTTTGGATTTTAAAAGCTAGAAATCAGACTAAAGTAGAAACATGCAAACATGTGGTCTGAGAACCTTAGGCTATCGTTGACTCACTTCACTACAGGTAGCAATCTCGCGGTTCTGGTACAGAACATTTCCTTTAGTGTGATGTTAAAATGAGTAGGCGGCCTTGTTAGTCGGTTTGTGTGTGTCATTCTAGGAAACGACATACCTAAATTAGTTGATAATCCCTAGTTTGTTTTTTAATGTATTTGTTATTAATTTTTGTGGTTAAACTACCTTAATCAGTGGTGACTAAGTATTGTGTTTTCCAATCGTCAAATCGGTTTAGTGATTTTAGAGGTCATTGGCTACAAACAAACAAAAATTTGTCCTCATCTGCATGGCGTGTCTGGAATCCCTTCAGACCATCCACAAACCACCTCATATTACCGATCGCAATGATAGATCGATGGAGCAGATTGTGAAATCGTTATTAACAGAGAATAGGGTGAAAGAAAATGTAAAATGTTTCATTCATATCCAACAGAATACAATGTAAAACGTAGAGTAAACCAATAAATGTGGAATTATAATAATCTAGCTGCAGCTCGAAGTATAATAATAACTACGGGTAAAAGTAGATGGGAAAGAGTGTTTTTTGTAAGTACGGTGCATTAATCTGACCTACATACTTTCATACAGATTTAGTGAAAAGCTAATAATTTGCAATTACAAACAGACACTTCAGGTTTTTATACTTTTTAAGACTAAAATAAAAAAGAAATGTGAGCCGGAACGGGTCGCCGTTTCAACTAAATGCTACACAGTGTCCGGGCAACGCTGGCAACTCAGAGCTTTTTAACTCGACAACTATATTAATTCTTATTTATTTATGGTAGAGAGGGCAACCAAACAAACAAACCTGATGATAAGTAACGACCGGCGAACGTAGTGGACTTTGGGCCGCCCGTCATCTATACAACGATTAGCTGGAGCGATCTTGACGACACTTACACAAGCCGATAGTCGATGTTATAAGGTGTAACTTGCGCTACTTTTATTTTGATTATTTTTCCACATAAAGAAAATAATGAGTAAGTAAGTAAAATGTATATTTTTCACTATTTTTCCCTTTTCTGTGCTACATGACGTTGCTTCGTACCACATTTCAAAATTATAAGTTCACGGGAAGTACCCTGTAGGTTTTGCACCATAAACGGCGTATCTTTTGATTGCGTGGGCTTAGAAGTTTGATTTTTTTCACAGTTCCAAGGGACAGTAGACCTGAGATTTGTTATGAATTTCAGTTTGTTACCATGCGTTCAAAAAGGGTCTTGACAGACAGACGGGCAACAAAGTGATCCTATAAAGGTTCCGTTTTTTTTCCTTTCGCGTTACACAACCCTAAAAACAAAAGTACATACATATAAACATTCACCCCTTTACTTCTATAGTGGTAAACAGAGACGTAGTAAACGAACGTAGGTGATTGTCGTTATCGACTATAATTTTTAATGTTACTTGTAAAGATAAGGCCATTGCCGTCAAGGGGTCACATATATTACAGAATAAAGATATTTCTAGATATATTACTTAATACATACTTATTATAGGTAAATCACAACCAAACTAGAACAAATAATCATGTCATAATACATGGCTTGCGCGGAGATCAAACTTGAGACCTCTGGCTCAATACTACCAGTAAGAATAATCTAACCAAGAAACTAAAAGAGTCGTCCTGTTAAAATTTTGCAATCATTTATGTGAATGATGTTGACTTACATTAACAGAATATAACAGGACCACATAACAATTACATAAATAACTGCGCTATTTAAGTAATGCATATGTAAGAGGTCAGGAGGATAAAGCCGCGCCGCCAGACACCAGTTATCTGAGGAGGAAAAAACGTGGAATTATAACTACAAGGGAGACTAAGACTGAAGATAATACAGGATGTAACATACTACAAAATACACCAACAGTCTTTAAACGTCCACTGCTGATCATAGGACTCTTGTTAGGTTTTAATCTGCTACTCCACGCTGACCAGCAAGCCGGTTTGGTATAGAGTTTGTGTTAAGTTGTCCTTCTTATTGCAGTGCTATTGTCTTGGTAGTTCGCTCCCTCAGTCGCCTTTTACGACACGCACGGAATAAATAGAGGTGCTGTCACTCTTTATTCTTAAGCTGCACCACATTCCATATGGATGCATATGGCTAAGAAGTCGTTGACCCTTACAGAAAGTGAGGTTAAACAATTCTACGCTTGCTCGTCACCCTAGTATGTGAATAAAAGTATTCTAAAGTTGTTCATAAAATATGGTCAGAAGTTTTGTAACCACCTGTAGGCAGGTTAATTATTAATGTTATAGATAATTAAGGTAAATATATATTGTTGAAAACACAATGTGTTCCCGGGGAATACTGTAAGATTACATGCGCTTTAACATTGTCCGTTATACACTAAAATTTTCCGAATTACGTATGTCTGTGTTCGTGAATTTTTCTAGAGAATATTTTTTTAAATATTTTATCTGCCAAAATGACTCTGCCCTGCCTGGTGGAAATCATACATAACTATGTACTGTCACATCTATATGCACCATGGGTGGAGTTTGGGAGAGGGCAGGATTTTATTTATTTTTTTTATTTTTTTATTATTTATTATTTGCTAAATTTACGCAAGTCGCTCTGTGGAACAACACAATATTGAGATAAAACCAGCTGAACTAGTCACCGACCTCAAAGAATCTTGGGAATAATAAAGACTAAGAAAAAGATGATGATTTTGCTAACGCAAATAATAAATGCTAATCTAACTAATGGTACCATTAGCTAGATTAGATCACCATACTGAAATGATTTAATATTTGAAGCAAGGATCTCCAAAACTTATAGATTCATAATTAAGGAGGTACATTTATACATACGCACACATCCACCGAAACTACTGTTGTGATTACCTTTTTTCCAGGAGGAGTTCATAATGACGTTGTGACACGTCAGACGCCCCGACGTACTCGACTGATGGGGGTCCCAAAACGCAGTGTTGACGAGGCTATTTTGCTAACCTAACTTCTGTCCTCAAAAAATGAGAACTTTTTAAGGATAATGTAACTATACTGAAATTGACTTATAGCTTAATAATGAACATATTTGCCGGGGAAGATATTTTTTGAGCGGAATTGGGTCCAGGACAGGTCTTCGTAATGGTAAATAACACTTTTTTTGTGTCAGCGTTCTGAGTCAATGATCTTGATCAACGTAGGGAAGTACTTTACTGAGAAAAAATACAAAATCATAAACCAACTCATTGCACTACCTTTTTTAAGATTGCCTTATATTATGTTTACTTGGGCAATTCACTCGGCCTGTGATCAGCAGTGGATTTATCGATGAATTAGTATGCACTCAAGATCGCCTGTGCTTCATTTTCGTTCATAACTTATTCAGCTAGTTTTTTTCCGGATTGTTTTATTGTCCTGTATAATTTGAACTGCCGTTGGAGCATATATAAATACATATTATGTCAGATCAACATATTAGACTAGCTAAGCCCCTCAACATTGCCCACGTTTCTAAAAAAGAATCAACTTTTCTGGTTTTTGCAACATTGCTCATTGACGCTCGGCTCATATCGGTTGCAGCGTGACATTTTCTATAACCTTTAGCCTTTAACCTCGATAAATAAGGTATTCAAAGATGTTTTCAAGTCGCTCAAGTAGTTTTTTTTATGTATGGCCATCAAAATGACTCATCTCTGTCTGATGGAAAGAATAAATAGAATCCAAGAGCAGTGATCATCATAAATGCGAATGCAGGCAATGCAACGTGATGGGCGCCACACCATGGCGGTCTAGGGATACTTCTGCCGCATTAGGCCTCAATACAATAGGACTATAAATGAATATACAAATTCTTTAGTTTTATTTTATTAGTAGATAGAGATAAGTGTAGCTTAGTAGCAGATTTTAAAAGCTGTAATATAATCTTAATGGTTCATGAAATGAAGTCTTATTAATCACAGAATGTACTGGTACGATTAAAAATATTTCAGTGTTATATAGCGCAGCTATCGAAGAAGACTATAGGCTACATATCAACAAGCCACGACCAAAAGGAGGAAGGTATCAAAAAACATTGCAAAAAAAACTGATGAAAATTATACCTTTGGAGAGCTTTCATTGAGTGCGCTGAGTAAATGTCAAAGATTCATAAAATTAATTTTAGAAATTCTAAAATCGTTCAAACATATAACTATCTAAAATATCAAATAAAATAAAAATCAAAATAACCTTTTTTTATGGTAAACAAATTAGTTCACGCTACGGGCAGTAGGAGACCCTGACGAGGAGGCGTAGGTCACATCGTATATAATTAATAAACTGACGGTGGCCTGTGAAGCTTCGCTGATGCTCATTCTGACTGAATGAATTAGAAATAAAAATTAGTATAATAAGAAACAATCCTGATGCTAAAAATAGATCAAAACAACCTATAGACTCGCAAATTAAACAATTAACTTGTTACACGGGTGACAGGGTATAAGTTTACATACATAAATATTAAAAGTTTTTATGTAAAGTCGGGTTATAAAATGCAAAAAGCTTATATCTACCGCTTTCTCCTTTCCGATGGGAATGTTTTTTTCTGGGTTCCCATGTTCTTTTTAGTATACCATGATCTTTTTAGTAGTGTGGCAATGATAGCATAAAAAAATAAACGAACTCGTTTTTAGTTTTAGAACACGACAGTTGACCCTAACTACTTAGTGTACGGCTTTAAACACAAATAAATTATCCCCGTTTTCGTTATATTTAAATTGATGCTCTTTGCCTCAATATTTACGTTTACGACCGGTTTACAGTGACGTCACTGAGACGCGTGACGTCGGTGGTTACACATTAAGATGTATCGGTATTTAATAGGGTTAGGAGTGACAAGTTAGAACTGCTTTCTAGTAATACCGGTTTTAATTAGTTTATAACTATGACTAACCAATAAATGAACAAGCTTCTTTATTGGTTAGTCAACCTGGATGAGTAACGTCGAGGGTTCGATTCACATGCAGGTTAAATATTGTGTATAAGTAGTATGAACTTTCATTATATGACTAAATTTTTCCAAGGCTTCGCCTGCGTGGATTTAGACAGAGTTACTTGCAAAAATAACAATATACTCGTACATTTTGTACACCGCAGTCTGATTTCTGTTGTTGTGTTGTGTAGGATACACCACCTCCTTTAGTTAAGACATTTAAAGAAATTAACCACACAACGTCATCTAGTCCCAAGGTAACCAGAGTTTGTGGTATGGTTACTAGACAACTGATATAAATACATATATACTTCTGTTGTAAATACATACATATTATACAAAGAAAACACCCAAAGAACTCGAAACCTTAAGCTAAGCTTACGCTATGCTACTACAACGCCACAGTCAATGTTTTGCCTCGAAACTCTTTCTACAAATCAATCAAATCTAACGTTTGTATCCTTATATTATAATGTATTATTGGCTAGTATTTTCTTATGACCACGAGACTTAGCGTTGAGACTTTGTCATTCTCGTGTATTTCTTAGTTTAATCTTTTACGTTTGTAAACTGTGTTGCAGATCCTCCGGCTATAGTTGCATTATTATTATATAGGGGTATTTATTACTTCACTTAATGCACAAGACAAATCACAATTCATAATGTATTAAACAAAAAAACCTTCTAGGTAGTTTAGATGTAATCTAAAAAGAACCCTGAAGAGGGTAAAGCAGGTGTTTTTTTTTTTGTATGCCCCTGCCAAAATGACTCTGGCTGATGGAAAGTATAAACAGAATCTAGAAGTGGTGGGCACCATACTCAACATCTGGGAGAGCCACGCTTCGGCATGAATGGGCCGGCTCGACCGGAGTGATACCACGGCCTCACAGAAAACCGGTGTGAAACAGCGCTTATGCTGTGTTTCATCGAGTGAGTGAGGATACCAGTGGCCCATACCCCAATCCGACGCCCCCTATCCCCCTCACCATCCCTCATCCCCCCAGGCCGCCATAGTGTGGGTCACCATGCTGCATTGTTCTTTTTCGCATTGAGGATGGTGACCACCACTCTTGGATTCTGCTCATGCTTTCCATCAGGCAGGGCAGAGTCATTTTGGCAGCTTAAATATAAAAAAAAAAAAAAATCTAGCACTGAATAACGCAGATTGGTAACCCATACAATGGTGGTCTAGTGATGCTTCTGCATTATTGGGCTTCCGGTGTCGCACTCACCAACGAAACACTGACTTCTGTGCGAGGGTGGTGCGGGCTCGGTCAAGCCGGCCCTTTGTACTGAAATTGGCGTGACTCTACTATCTGTACGTTTTACTGAACTGTACTGTAGGTTATATGGAGAATTTATGACTATTGAATTGACTTCAAAATTTCTGTTTAGATATAGTTTTTAAACTTCTTTACAAACATAATACAGAAAATACTAGAAAATGAGTTACAGTACGCATTAGAATATAATAGAGATTCATACATAGATACACATTCATTTTAAATGTATGTTTATTATACATATATATATATATTGCATATATATTTTTCATAAAACTATACAAATACATGTAAATATACCATTTATATAACCAATTCAAAATATAACTGATTGTATTCACAATGACAAATAGTGATTCTTCACCAGCGCTTATTAAACACAGTCAAGGTTTTGGTTGTTGAATTGTCTGAGGCAAATCCTGTCAATGTCCTGCAAATTGAGTAAAATATGTTGGCATGTTTAGTATTAAATTAAAGTTCATATTGTGGGAAAGAATATGGAATTTGTAGCGATCCACATCGCAACAGGACATACTAAAACCCCACCTGTCGAAGACACACTGAACTATGTAGAAACGAACTACAGAGCAGTTGCTAATCTTGTATCGCGATATAGAAATTCTCCCGCCAATCACCATCCTCTCAACATTAACCGTTGGGTTATAGCAAGGCACGATCACCTCGCTTGGTCGGAGGATCCTTCCTTCGTGTTGGAAGAACATGACTTCCGGTCCTCCACAAGTTTTCGTATACCCACTAGCCGCCCCACACAACTTCGTTTACGTTTCTTTTCAACCATTTCAACATTCCATATTTGACACGCCAGCGAAACACGCATGTTTAATATAACGTAAAAAATCGGATAGATGTTTTCGAAGTTCATAGTGAGCGTGATGCGAGAATTATCTATGATAGATATATGAGTGGGCGAAGCCGCAATGAATAGCTAGTAAGAGATAAACTTCGATTTACGCGAATTCGTCGTCTTCGTTACTTAATATATAAATTTATTTCTGACACGTGATCCATAAAGGATATTATTTATAATGTTATGCAAAACATACCAACCATTGCAAAATCGTAAACCAGGCATAAGGAAAATATAATACAAACTATTACTACATATTTAGTGTTAAGATAAGTTTGTGTGTGTGTATGTGTGTGTGTGTGTGTGTGTGTGTGTGTGTGTCACACAAATATCGCCAGTCCACCCCAGACCCAGTCGGGATAAGGAACCAGCCAGACCCAGTTTGGAAAATAGTTTGAAGGAAAATGATAATTACTTTTATGATGAAATAAACAAATGAATAATTTGAAGTGACTGCTACCGAGTAATACAAAAGCATGCGCAGTACTTATCTGATAACAACAATTTTAAAAAACGCCATGTCTAATCTCTGCAACAGTTGGATTAATTTTGACGGAACTTTCACTGGCAGACAGCTTATATTATAAGAAGTAGCTCTGGCTACTTTTTTTTCAAATAATGTTATGCGAAAACATATTGTTACAACATTCAGTTACCGTTAGTAGTTAAGTAAAGTAATAATTAAAGATCGCTCTAAATCCAAAGCTGATACCGGCCTTGAAATAAATAGAATGTACTTTAGTTAAAAAGGTATAGCGTCAACGACCAACATTACCGCGGGCAAGTCATCCATAGGCACAAATGGTTCAACTCGACCGGAGCGGAGTGGAGTGAAAGACTCCACTGCCTAACCTAAAAAATCCGTTAAGGAGCTCTTTCATTCCTTTCAACTTGCGGATGCAGCTACTGGAGTCCACCCTCCCTTTCCCTAACTCTTTCTCCCTCTTCTGCTGAAGAAAGGGCAGGAACCCTCTTGCGATTCAAGAGTCGTAGGTGATAGATATCTGCAACTTGCATGAACAGATAGATAGATAATAGGTACTTTATTTGTACACAAGTACAAACATTAGTAGTGGTCGCCCACCAGTCGATCGATCACAATTCATTTATTATTTTGTCTCTCTGCACTCATCGTATACATAAACTTTAACTGTGCCAACTGTCATACTCTTCCGATCACACAATTTTCGCAAAAAGGTACAAAACTGTTTCTTCACTTACCAATATATATGTTCTATTCTGTACAATGATGATGATGATGCCGACTACGGCGAGCCAACTATGCAGGAGCTATTACAGTGCACTAGTGTGTGCGCAAACACAGGAGGATTCTCTGTTCCCTCACTCTCATAATCCGATGGGACGGTTAACCGACACGATCAGGGAGAGATCAGGCGCAGGACCGACAGCTTTACGTGCTCTCCGAGGCATGGGGGTTCAGACCTCAACTTTCAAACTCCGAGCTCCGAGCTGTTATTAAGTATTTATATTATCAGAAAAACTCAATGATATTTTTTGCCCGACCCGGGATTTGAACCCGATGCCTCTTGATTGGCAGTCGCATTCTTCTACCGCTAGACCAAGGAGGCAGTCCATACAATACCTAGACTATGTACACAATACCCAAAACGTGTAGTAATATTATTTATTTTTTAAATGGTATTCTACCCAATGCCTGATGCGCAGTCGGGAACAGGTCAAAAGCAATCCACTCAAAATAATCTATACAAATATATCAAATGATTATACAACAACACAGGGGAACTGGAGTGTTCAGTGTTCGATAATCGAATGATAGTAAGCGCTTACCGCCGCCCATGGACAACCAACACCAGCGGCGTCACAAGTGCGATGCCGGCCTTTGGGGGATGGGGAGGGGAAAGAGGTAGTGGTTGGAGTGTGGGCCTCCAGTATACTGCGGTTTTTTGAGACCGTGGTATCACTCCTGTCGAGCCGGCCCAGGTATGCCAAAGTATGGTCCACCCAATTATACAAATTGCCAGTTACAGCAATAAAATGAACAACAAATGTGATGCACAAAAGGCAGCATTATTGTATAACGCAATCTCTACTACTTATTCTTTCAGGAGGAGAGTCACTTTGGCAGGCTTTATTGAAAAGCAGTTATTTTAACTGAAATTACAAACGGACGCTTGAATCCTATCTGCTTTCTGCGTTCTTTAATTTTCAACCCCGATCTTCAAATGTGACCCAACAAAATTCGTTTGTTCAGAGTTCAGAAATGACGTAGTTCAGAAGTAATATATAAAAACCTCCTCTTTTTTAAAGTCGGTTAAAAAGTCATGTTAACTTCTTTGTCTACTGATACTTAGAAGTCGTTGACGCCAATTTATATTTGAAACGTATTCCAAGAAGTATTTGCTCTCGATTAAAGACCTACGTCACGAGTAATTGTCAACAAATTAAAAATAAAACTGCGACCAATCAATATTGAACCTGTGTTTCCCCGTTTCCGATAAAAAAAAATTGTTCGTGTTCATATTGTAGTTCGCTGAGAAGAGAACGCCAGTCAGACTCTGCCCGCCAGAGAGCACGCGCGTTCTGTGCGTCAGTGAAATAAAAAAATAAGTACTTTTTTTTCAACAGACAGTTAAGTGAGTTTAAAGTGATGAAGGGCCAGTGCAGACGTTTCGTGAACCACAAGGGCGAGGCGTACGATGTCCACACAGAAAAGAAAAAAAATGACAACATAGGATTTTTAGACCTCGTAAGTGTTTATTTATATTGACAAAAAAGCACGTGATTTTTGCGTAAAATAAACGCATCTTTCTTATTTGTCCAATTTTACTGTTCTTTTAAAGTTCTTTAATTTAAAATATGAAAATATTGTGAATAAAAGAACTTAAAGTAAAGAAAGTAAAAAAAAAAATTACAGTTGTGTATTATAAACAAAGAGGTCATTAACAAATTCACAATAATTTTAGTGGATTATATGTAACGGTTACAACTAAATTACGAATTTCTCAAGAAAAATATTTTTAATAGCTATGTACCTACATTAAATTTGACTGTTAATTCTTACCTGAAGTATAACTATTTAAAAAATCTGTTACTTAAATAATTAATAAATTGTCTTCCAATGCTAGAAATAAAAAAATAAAACTCTCGGACGTACCAAAATGTACTCCATTTTACCGCCAAATTTTACGTCAAACTGAGTACAACTGAAACAAGTATAACATTGATCGTTGATCTCATTATCTATGGTATGAGCTATTTGATTCTTTTTTTAAATGATAATAATATATATAAATAATAATAATAATATTTCACAGATAAATAATCCCATGTTTACTGACTATGAAGTTGTAAATTCGATGGAACAATTTTTACGTGTATGTTACATTTTTAAACTATTAAAATCAATTGTTTTTTGATAAAAAATATACTTTTGGGTTTGGTCCCTTTAAATTTATAAGAAATATTCTACCGTTAATATTTGAAAAATGTATATAAGTATAACTTAGTAGATTTTAATCATGATAAAGGCGCCTCGAAGTCGTTGGTTTTACTCATAGGATTCTGTGTGCGTCTTAAGTTAAGGAAAACAATAGTTGTAACGGTAAATTTGCGTACAGAACCCAATTAAACTTCGGGGCAATATACTATAACTATGAGACATAAAAGTAAATACATAATTACACAATCTAAACGTAACTGCTTTTGAGCGGATTTTATCTTTATCAAATGTTATAACAGAACTAAAATAAAAATAATAATATGGAATCAATAAAACCAATAATTTAAAGAAATGTGCTCTTTTTTTATACATATGTGTCTGGCAAAGTGAACCTGCCTGATGGAAAATACCATACTCTTTGCAAATGCAGACAATGGAGTATGGAGATCCACGCTATGGCTTCCTAGAGATGTTTCTGCATCCTTGGGCTTTAGATCTCACACTCACCAACGAAACACGCCAACATTGATGCCGTCAGTTTAGGCTGGTCTTATGTGAGAGGGTCGAGTCGGTCGAGCAGGGCCGTATACGCTAATTGCTTTTAACCGCTTAAATGGGATAGTAGGGAGTCTGACAAAGGGAAACGTGGGAAGAAGAGAGAGAAAGAGATATAATTTATACAAATGGATACAAAAGTTAGCAAAAGGTTTGATTTTCGATAAACGGTTAATGAATGGCGCAATGGTTTAAGCTACTACTACTACTGGTTACTACTGCGCTGAGTGTTGTAGGTTCCATCCCCAGGTGGGACAACACATTCTTGTTCTAAGTCTGGGTGTTTTTTGTGTCCTTTTTATGTATGTTTGCAAAATCTTACTCGAGATAGGATATTTTCCTACTTCGGTTTTTTATCAAAACTAAATCGCATGTATTAAATTTCACTTGATTTCATCCGAAACATTTCTATTAGTTTAATTTATCATAAATTAACTCATGGGTATTTCTAATTGACAATTCATTGACGTTTTCATCAATTTTAACGGTTTAATTAATGGGTTATTTCGTGTTAGTCATACTTTTGTTACATGTAATTTGATAGTACCAGCACGAGGTCTAGATTGACTCTAATAGTGTCATAGTCTATATGTATTTAAAAGACGAAGGTGGCTGACTGACTAAGATACCCAGAGATCAATGCACAGCCCAAACCGCTGAACCTAGAATCCTGAAATTTTGCATGTACGTTCTTTATATAACGTAAGTGAGCAGTAAGAAAGGAATTTTGGAAATGAAAGGGGAAAATAAAAAAAAACAATCTACTTCTGCGCGAGCGAAACAAAACTGTTAACTCGACTGTCACATACGACTATCAGACCTCAAGTCAGACATGGTCTGTACTGTAACGGCTGTAACTGTAACCTGGCTAGAAAGTGATTCCTCAACAGATTGCTGTATCTGCAAGATCATGACGCAGAAGCACCTCAATAGGCCGCCATGTTGTAGGTTGTATTGTCTACATTTCCAATGAGTATGGTGACCACCACTCTTGGATTCTGCTCGTGGTTTCCGTCAGGCAAAGTAGAGTCATTTGGCAGGCCCATACATGTAAAAAACCCTTGCCTCGGCAGAATCTGTTACGAATATAGTCAAATTACTTCTTAAATTAATTGTTTAGAGTATTGTGAGAATACGTGATTCAATTGGCCAAATTGTAATAATAACTTGAGCCCGTGGGACGGCCTGCTTTAGCATGAATGGGCCTCACAGAAAACCGGTGTGAAACAACGGATGAGTTGTGTTTCACCGAGTGAATCAGGACACCTGAGGCCCATACCCCAACCTCTCCCCCAATGGTGCACTCACTTGTGCGCCTCTGGTGTTTTGATTGTCTGGTACTGGATGGTAAGCGTTGCGTAAATAATCGCTTACCGTCAGGAGATATGTTTGCTCGATTGCCCCCTAAATTCCTAAAAGAAACCCGACTTTTACGACCGTCTTATCCCAAACTAAATAGAGCCTGTACTATGAACCAGACTACTGATAAACATACTGATATATAACTACCAGAAGAGACCCCGGTGTTACCCGCGGTATAACTCCATCTATCAATTAGCTATACAAATAGGATTTCTATGAAAATTGATGGTATCGTTTAATTCGTCAAGATGTCCAGCGAAGGTTCCACACAGGCGCGTCTTGTATCAACAGCCAAATGGTATCCCTAAATAAAAAAAAAATTAAAAAAGCATTACCATTGGTCCAAAAATATTTTTATGTGAATCTAAACCATTCTCAAATCTTCAGGAATAGGCTCAAATTTTTTTATTAAAATCGATGCAGATCTTTTGGAGGCGCTTAGTCACATACACCCGCACATAAAATTTATATATATATAAAGATATACAAACATATTACAGATAAATTTTATCCAATACGGAACAAATGAACGTCCTCATAATATAATAATTCCAAAACATCGGCTGCAGCAGTCAGGTCAATAGACCATTTACTTGTATTTCCCTTCAGCCCTTGATTTAAAATGACTCAACAAATTACTCATACCCACGAGAATATTACGGAATTTTTTTTGATAAAACAAGTTTTCTCACGATGTTTTCCTTCCCTTTCAAAACAAGTGGTGAATCTCGCTCGGGCACACTTATTTACTTACTTATTTATTTCGTTATAACTTATGCACTTTTGTACATAGGCGAACTTAATGACCAGGGCATTCTCTACCAGTCAACCTTAAGGTGGTGTAGAAATGTTGTGAGGTAGGCGCACATAGGTTATACAACTTCGAATCCAAGACACATAAATAAGAAATATTCATACATACAAAAATATAGATATAAAATATATACTGTACTTATATATTTACATGTCAAATGCATACATACGTTAATTACATTATATTCACATATTATAGATTCGACAAATTTGGTTGGTGTGTTATCCTTTTGATAATTCTAGCATATCATTTAGAAAGAGCTCGTGTACCTTCTTTTTAAATGCAAAACTTATTAACCTGTAATATTTACGTCCAATCGCTTATTGACGCTCGCGTAATACGAATGTTAATTTACGAACCGTATGTGACTCAATAAAACCATCTCTTATGACGTGTTTTGCTAAAATCTCATACCGAGAAATCTTGGGAATCGATTTTGGGATTTCCCACAAGCAATACACATGGTTCCAACTTTTTTAAATAATCGCAGTGGGTTTACCCGGTGAAAGCATCTTGCGTTAGGTGTACGCGAGTTTTTCTCAACCAGTTTATGTCTTGAGATCTGATCGAGAGTTATTTAATACAGTCAAACCAAACACATAAAAGCCTAAATCATTAGATAACAGGGACTTGTTGACTATCCAAAGAGCCAATTGCTTTCGGTCGGGAAATTCAGGTATTTGCTGGGAAAATTAAAAGTTCTACAGAACGCAGTTTTAAGTACTAAGGAAACTCCTTAAATGTACTTTAATTTAATAATAATATACGTAGGAACTAATTCCAGTTTCCTGCAGGACATTTGTAAATTAATTTGTAAATAAAATATTAAAAAAATAATTTACAAATGTATATAAATATCTCGGCGTTTCTCTGAGGAATCGCATTAGAAACGAGGTGATCCGACAAAGAACCAGGGTCATCGACGTAGCCCACAGGATTAGCAAGTTGAAGTGGCAGTGGGCTGGCCACATTTGTCGAAGAACCGATAACCGTTGGGGTAAACGACTTCTTGAGTGGAGACCGCGTCTCGGCAAACGTAGTGTAGGACGTCCACAAGCCAGGTGGAGCGATGATTTGCGCAAGACGGCTGGCAGGAGCTGGATGCGAGAAGCCATAGATCGAACTAAGTGGCGTGAAATTGGAGAGGCCTATGTCCAGCTGTGGGCTGCGATAGGCTGATGATGATGATATAAATATCAGATGTTTAAGATGTCTAGTAACTGCTTGTGCGGCGTTGTGTGTTAGATGTCCGATATATATTATTATTAATATACTCAAGTGCCTAAATACTCGAAAATCTTGTCTTGTCTTGTCTACCACAAAATACACCTTGTGCTTGTCTGCCCCTTCCAAGTGGTAGTAGCTATGTTGATTTCAGCACGGTTGGCCCAGCTCAACGGGGGCGGTGAAACCCTCTCACAGAACTCCAGCCTAAAGCGACAGCATTCGTACTGTCGTGTTTACTTAACCAGTGTGAGACCGAAGGCCCAGAAATCCAGAAGAACTCTTTAGGCCGCCATGGTATTGGTCATCGTACTGTATTGTTGCATTGTCTGCATTCGCAATGAGTATAGTGACCACCACTCCTAGATTCTACTTATGCTTTCAATCAGGCAGAGTAAATCACTTCGGCAGGCCCATTGATAAAAAAAGAATATCAAACGCCTACAGTTTGCCACCTATAGTTTTGATCTGACATATTTAGTAGAGGGTAAGTTTTTGTAATCAACTAGGAATTCCTGAGAATGAATTGCTAAAATTGAAGGTAGAGAGAGGGCAGTGATAGAATACCAGACAACCGCTGATCAGCGGGTTCTCCTTGAAAGCAAGGTTCTGGCCTAGTATAGCACTTTGGGCAGACGGGTTTGAATACAGTTTATTTACAATTATAATTCTATTAAGTACTGTTGTCCTGGTAGTCAGCTGATGAATAAGAGTAACTCCGCATTATTGAAATATCTGTAACTAGAATGTATGTATATACATCAGTTATAAAAACGAATAAAATTATATCTGTTGCTTATTTTTCATTACAAAAGCTCTAGTAATCTTCATTAAAATCATTAGGTATGAAAATAATAAAAATATAATGCTGAGACTATTTTTCTTTTTTGTGTATTTGCATAACTATGACAGTGCCATTGTTTAAGTTATAGCTTCATTATATATTAATGAAGTCACGCAACTACGTCACTTCATGTTCGATCTTACTGTTGAATAGAATAGTCTACTATTCATAGCTCTTTTATCATTAAATATTATTTTAAATCATGCTTATAAGCGATTTAAAAAAACTGAAGTTGCGGGTGTCCATGGGCGGCGGTAATCGCTTACCGTCAGGCGATACGTCTTCTCGTTTGCCACCTATATCATAAAAGAACCAGGTAAATTTTTTTATTGATGATGATTCTTGATGATAGTTACTTTCGTTATCATCAGCCCGTTATAATCCACAAGTGCCTTTGAGCAATGGGGGAAGGGGTTGGGCATGGGCCTCCGCTATCCGCATTAACTCAGTAAAACACAGCGCTAGCACTTTTTCACACCGGTTCTCTGTGAGGCCGTGGTATCACTCCGGTCGAGGACCGAGGAGAGGTCGGTCGTAGGACTATGAATAAGTTCTTGTTGTGTGTTTCTTCAAAGATGGCAGTGGTAGTTCTCCTTTCGTGGAATTACGAATGGTAACATTCATGCAAGACAGTAGTGTATCTAACATTAAATGTAAGTGTGTGATATCTCACTTTAGTGTAAACAAAGATTTTTATTTATTCTTAAAATGTCTTCTTTTGTGCCAAATAAAGTGTATTTAGGGGAGTTTTATTGGACTACTTTTTTCAAAAGAATCTCTGCAGCTGAAGCATATCAATCAAGACCGTTGTCAGACGCTAGCAGAACTTGGAAAGATTTACGAAAAACATTAGAAGTACATGAGTCAACCGTTTCAAAACGTATAAAAATTTTAAGAATAATCCAGAAGCAAGGACATTGGGTACCGTATGAATTAAAGTCGAGAGACGTCGAACGACGTTTTCTCACATGTGAACTACTGCTTCAAATGCAGAAGAGAAAACGTTTTTCGCCCCGCATCGTGACTACCGATGAAAAGTGGATACAATACTATAATCCAAAGCGTAAAAAATCGTGGGGTAAGCGCGGCCATGCATCAACATCGTCACCAAAACCAAATATCCATGGTTCGAAGCTTCTTCTTTGTATTTAGTGGAATCAGCAGGGTGTACTTTATTATGAGCTGCTCAAACCGAATGATACTATCACTGGGGATCGCAATCGACTTCAATTAATGTGTTTAAGTCGAGCCTTAAAATAAAAACGGCCGCTATACGAGCAGAGACGGGGCAAAGTGATACATGATAACGCTCGGCCTCATGTTGCAAACCAGTGGAAACCTATCTGGAAATGCTTGAATGGGAAGTTCTACCCCACCCGCCGTATCCACCTGACATAGCCCCTTCTGATTTTAACCAATTCCGTTCGATGGCACATTGCTTAGCTGATTAGCGTTTTTATTTTTATGAAGAAGTTAAAAAGTTTATCGATTCATGGATAGCTTCAAAAGACATGTCCTTTTTCCGACGCGGAATTCATATACCGCCAGAAAGATGGGAAAAAGTAGTCGCTAGTGACGGGCAATACTTTGAATAATATATTTTTGTTCCTTATAACTTAAAAACAGCGAGTAGATAACATCTAACAATCTGTATTGTTAATATATAATACACGAGCTTTAAGGTCACAGTTCGATTCCCGTAACAAACAATTCCTCACGTAGTGAAAGGCAAGGTTCGCACACGGATTTATTTAGACGGAAATTGTGACTAACGGACACAAAAAATGTCGCGATTCGTTTTTTCAATTATCAGTAAATCTATGTTTTATTTTAGTCTGAAACTTATTTACGTACTTCCTGAGCCTCGCAGTATCATAACAATAGATTACGGGCCCGTTCCGAAAACTGATGGGTCATGTGAACCACCAGGAGACCTATTCAGAAAGATACAGGGACATAAAACAATAGCAATCAACTTTGTGGTGCACTGTTTTTGAAGGGTATTGGTTACATACAGTTTCAATACCTCTTCTAACCCATTATGCCACAATTCCGTGCAAAACAGCCCCGGGGCGAAGCTACTAAAGTCTAAGTTACTTCTTATATCATCAGCTACCTGTCAGTAAAAGTCCTGTCAAAATGGGTTCAACCGTTCCAGAGATGAAATGGAGCAAATAGACAGACAGACAAAATTTTTAAATTAGCTTTTTTTATGGAAGTGGTTATCCTCTATACTTCATTTTATGCATTTAATGGAAGGTTGGTAAATTGAAATTACAAAATTTACACTTAAATTTTATTTGTTTCTACAGATTAGATATTCGTAGAGACTATGGACGTTCGAGTCACGAGTTAGATAGTGGGATCGATGTCCGCTAAGTGCTAATATTTGTATATCTGTTTGTACCGTACATGTTGTGTTAATATATACATATATAGCTGTAAATGTTAAAGTAACTCTGCCTGAGTATATTCTGTCTGATAGAAAGTATGCGCAGAACCAATCGTGGTGGTTACCACGTCGATTGCGAATGTAGACAATGCAACAATGCAGCATGAAGACCCACACCATGTCAGCCTATACTAAGCTTTTAATACTTAGGTATTTCGATAGATATTCTTTAGTTTTATTCTATTTGATTACATTACATACAATTGGTTACCGTTCTTTCAATCGTACCATCAGGTGATGCGTCTGCTCGATTGCCCCTTATACTATGAAAACAAAAAAACAATCATACAGCGTATTATTTCAATATAATACTCTCTCTCTCTCTCTCCTCTATCTCTCTCTCTCTCCTTCCTCTCTCCTGCACATATTTATATAGAGAGAAGGAGAGCCTAGGCACCTCTACCAGTGTTAATAAATCCCGTCCTTACTATTCACCAAATATGGGAGGTTCCCTTTGATTTTGGAAGTAGAGATTCAAAAGGCGAGAACACACTTGTGAACCTTGGGATGTAGATTAGATCCGCATGGAGTAGTCGACTAAAACCTATGACAGGACCTGAAATACCTACGGACGGGCTATGTCCAGCTGGGTGACAGGCTTTTGGAGTTAAGTAGTAGTTATGTAAATAGAATAGAATAACAGTTTATTGATTTCAGTATAGCATATTCGTACAAACATACAAACAAACTATAATACAGAATGCATACGGTCTAAGCGTCCATGGGAATACCAAATGTTGATTTTCAACTTAAGCCTTTGACTCCCGTTTGCAAAAAAAATGTTTAGGTACATTATATACATACAATAGACTGTATATTATAATTAAACATACTAATTAACGCGATGTGCCACACGTGGTTCCAAGTAGGTAGTTTCTGTGAGATTACTCCGAAGATTCATTTTCATTTGCGTAGTTCGCAAGTTTATCATTTAATAATTTAAAATAAATATTTTGGAGAGTAGTGTTTTTATTTTGGACCCAACATGATACCACAGTGTAATCGCTCTTCGCACCGAGTATGTTTTTATACAGTATATATTGCAACTGCCCTAGTGGCTAAGCTGGATGGGAAGCATGCGCAGCAAACCAACGAAACATTTATCCGTGTGAGAGCCACGCTTCGGCATACATGGGTCGGCTCGATCGGAGTGATACCGCGGCCTCACAGGAAACCGGTGTGAAATAGCGCCTGCACTGTGTTTCACCGAGTGAGTGAGGATACCGGAGGCCTATAACCCAATACTTGCCCTCTTCGCCCTCCCCATCCCCCAAGGCCGGCAACGTACTTGTGACGCCACTGGTGTTACGGGTGTCCATGGACGGCGCAGGCGCTCATAGCCCAGTTGCACTCGGTGTTTAGAAACAATCACCGAGGGTAAGCAACGACGTCGCGGTCAGTACCTGGATGGGTGACCACTAGTGGCATGTTATCATGAGCGTCTCCGTGATTCGGAGGTCACGTTAAGCAGTCGGTCCCGGTTGTTATCATAGGATAACAGTCGTGAAGCTTAGTTGGAGGCCTTTGGGCGGCTTGAAAACATCCGACGGTAAGATTACGTAGCCACAACGTTGTCTTGCCAGTCCCCAACCCGCACTTGGCCAGCGTGGGGACGTATGGCCTTAACCCTCTCCTGAGAGGAGACCCGAGCCCAGCAGTGGGACGTTATGGGTTGTTGATGATGGACGGCGCAATCGCAATCGCTTACCATCGGGCGATACCTCTGCTTGCTTGCCCCCTATTCCATAAAAAAATACACGACAACACGAATACTGCCACTTTAGGTTGGTCGTCAGTGAGAGGGTAGTACTGTCCCGGTCGAGCTTACTTCTTCATGCTTACATCAGCCTGACTCTTATTAGATGGATATTTGGAAAAAATTACACACTTTATGTTTATATGTAGAACTGCAAAATTTAATTTATGCTATAAATTAATTATGCAGTGACTCCGTACTTCGTTATATCTTCGTTAGATATATCTGACATATTTAACTCCAATATAATTAGTACTGGAATTACAATGGCTAGATAGCGTTTAAGTATGTTTTTTTACCCGACGACAGCGAAACCAAAAATAAAGATAATAGTTTTGGCAATTTGTGTGTTTTTGTTTTACCGTAGTGCCTCAAATTCTATACCGATTTTAATGAATGCTGTGTCAGTGTATTTGTAATGATGGCCCGGATGAACGCGGGCAGTAGATTTTGATGTTTTCACCTAATTCACCTTTACAATCCAGTACATGCTGTGGCGTCTGTTTGCGTCGATCTATGATTTTTATCTGTAGCTTCAATTTAACGTTCACAAATGTTACTTAGTGTCTTAATTGAATAAATGATTTTGAATTTATATCTATAAAATTTTTATCAAAACTTTTTACATATTTTTTTCATAGTATGTGTAAATCGTCACACAGTTAAGTACAAGACGGCACATTACTAAGCATGTATAACTATCACCTTGGACGCAGCTCAAGTGCTGCGAATACAGCCTCCGTTATTAAGTGCATGGTAATTTTAAATCAATAAGTCACGACGGATGCACTTACGGGAGTTGACGCACATTGTTACGTAATTAAAAAAATATATAAGAATTTCTGTCTAGAATTGGTCAGATTAGAAGATAGGCAAACTTTTCGGCTGGTTTCATTTCGGATAGAGTCAGTTGTATTCTACCTACTCCGCGTGTTCATGGCACACATTTACGTGTGGTCACGGATTTAGAACACGGAGTGTCGCCGTCCTTATTCACTGCCCTTATTCGGTGCTGCCGTGCTGGACACCCGTCCATGGGTGGCGATAATCGCTTATTATTAGGCGATACGTCTGCTCGTTTGCTCCATATCATCCGTGTTATCATAGAGAATGAACAAATTCAAGTGAAGTTCCTAGTTGTTCTGGAAAGTCCCAGGATAGGACTATGTTCAGGAGTACGTCTATGACGATGATAGTTCATCCACGGATTTTCACCACACAGCTATTTACTACGAGGTCTTGTCTATAAAAGTATATATATAAATCGATTGGCCGCGCGTTTCGATTAGAAATGTATTATCGATTCACTGATTACATCAATAAGTTTGCGATATTCGAGACTAAGATTTTCTTTAGCATATAATATGGAACTATGCGTCAAGTTCCTAGGTTGAAATAAATTTTATTCTTCGCACTCTTTCCTACCCTTAGAGGTGCAATATTTTCTTCTAATGTAAAAAATAATTTTAGTATATAATTTACATATATTAATAGCTGCCTCAATGATCCGAGGGTTAGAGATTATGAGTGTCAATCAAAAAATCTCGTATTGTTGTGTGCAAAAAGAGTTGACCACAAGTTGCCAGAGAGTAGGGACCTCTGGTAGCTGATTAACGGATGCGAACAGCGATAAGGGAGCGGCCTGCCGCGGTAAAACTGCAGTCAGGCTGCAACATATAATGGTTGGGCTGACAGGCAGGGGAAAGCCCAGGCTTCCTCCAGTATAGAGTCTCCACATACCTGGCTCCTCTGTCCCCAAGGAGCCGAAGAGTTAAAGGGATTTCCCACCTCGAAAAATAAAGGCCAAAAGTTAAGTACTGCGTCTTTCTTAAAAAAAATACTAATAACAGCCCGGAATGTAGAATTTAACAGTGTTTCTCGTCCGATCGTGTCGTCGATCTCCATTGGCATGAAAATATAACAGCAATTGTGGTTCAAAAGCCAGTGTACTCAAAAATGTATTAAAAACTTGTTGAACCTTCCAATTTATTTTGTCTTTAGGGTTTAAATTAAAATATTCAAAATCTTTATTGGCAAGTGTACATTTTGTGATAATTGCGGTTGCGGTTGCGGAGGTCCGATACCAGTCGCTCCGTGGAAAACTGATATTCAGGTAAAATCGTTGACCTAATAGCCGACCCCACATTTTATTCGGAATAGTTAATAAAGGCAATATGGAAGATACAGACATATATTAATAGGACTCAAGTTACTTTACCTTCAATCTAAGTTGACCCTTAAATGAATAAAAAGTAAATGCAGGCATATAAATACTTATACAAATGTGTCAAGATGTCTATTAGTTTAACCAACAAAACAAGGTCAATAGATCAACGACACACAGTCAGACAAGACCAGTTAGATCACGTGTTTATATGTGCGTGTACACCTGCGAAACTGCGACTCTCGTAGCAACCAAACAACTTGTCAAGTTTAGCTCAGTTATGTTTCAATGATGATGATATAATTAATTCAAATATTCTATGTACAGATATGGCGGATTCGATTCCGATGCAAGACATTTGTTCTGTGTCTGGGTGCACTGTATTCTTGTACTATGGAGGGACGAGTGTAATGTTCCTCCAACACAAAGGGAATTGATGTTCGGAAGTTGTATATATGTTAATCGGCACGAGAACTTCTATTGCGCGATGCATGATGATTGGAAGCTTCTTAGTACACTACGTGACTTCGTAGTTCAGTGCATCCTCGGTAGATGGCACCGCTATATGTTTTTGTTGCCACTGTAAGTCGCAACAATATTATAAAGAGGTAAAGTTAGTGAGGTTGTAGGGGGCAATCTCTCGATCTACTGAACCGATTTTGGACATTTTTTATGGATGGAAACTCAGGTTATTTGTGTGCGTCATAGGCTATATATATAAACCTGAAAAAGTATGAAAGCTCGTCACTTTTAAAGTTAACAATATATAATAGATACTAGCTAGTTTATCTTTAACGTTAGTCTGTTCACCATAGACACTTTGCTTGCTTGGGATAAGATAGCCGTGTCGTATGAGACGTGTCAAGTTTTTATCACTTAACCAAAATTAAAGCTTAATAAATATAGCTTAATACAATCTATCATTATATATCTCAGGAAGAAGGTTATAAGACTTTAAATACAATTCAACAAGGTAAAAAATGTTCTCAGATAATACGAGGTCGTACAACTCGGGACCAACCTTCCTATGGACAAAATGTGTGGCAGACATCTTGGCATAACTCCTGGGTATATAAAATACATATAAAAACATATCTTTTTGCCAATCATTCGCTTTGTATATTAAAATAATAAGAGTCAAACCTGTTCAGTGGGTTCATGTTGATTTATGCGGAAAATACATCGCACTTATTTAACTGTCAGCGGTTAACATCTCCGAATATGACGTCACTTTTAATGTTTTTAGACTTGCATACATACAGATGTATGTTTACACACAGAGTAGTCGTTGTCCTTCCACAAGACTCTTTCATTGCAGTCGATGCCGCAGTTTAGCCGTAAAAGTGAAAACGACATTTACTTACGAATTCATAATGTTAGTATAGAAGTATGGATTAAAACTATGTCTAAAGTCAAACCTGTGACAACGAAAACTTCAACATTTACTCGCCTTTTTCCACTAATTATAGTGAATTCAAGCCCCGCATGGCACAATACAGTGAGATCCACAAATGATAGGTTTTTTTATGTAATAGGGGCAAACGAGCATATGTCTCGCCTGATGGCAAGCGATTATCGTCGCGCATGGACACCCGCAACACCAGAGGGGTCACAACTGCGTTGCTTTGGGGGATGGGGGGAGGAGTTTTTGTATGGGTCTCCGGTATCCTCACACACTTGGTGAAATACAACGCAGGCGCTGTTTTACACCAGTTTTCTGCAAGGCCGTGACATTCATGCCGAAGCGTGGCTCTCCCACGGCTTTAAGTTTTACTGCTATTCCCAGTGATGTCAAACGTTCAAACATTCCGTTAAATAAAACGGTTACTTCAATAAGTAATGTTAATTATATATTTAAACAACAATCGATTGCCTTATTAACTACTGTGACGTCTGTTCTTCTTAACTCTATTTACACAAACGTTAAATTAGCATTAGTATCGCATAAAACAAATTTATCGTAATTAAATTCGAATGGTTAGCTGAACTGAATGTTTGAAGCATGTTTATCTAAGAATACTTTTTTTTGTTACTGATTTATTTAAATTTATGTAACAATAAAAAAGAATCGACTTCAAGAACTGGACTAAGTTTAAATAGGTACACCTATTTATTTACTGGAAGCACTAGCTTTCAAGTAAAAATTAATCATCAAAATCGGTACACCCAGTCGAAAGTTTTGAGATAACTAACATAAAAAAACAATCTAATTCGGTTCAGAAGACGCTGAGATTCCCTCTGCAACTTTACCTGTTGTTAGATATTAACATGGATAGGTTCCAACTGTAAAGTAACACCACTCACGAAAGAAATATTCGTCAGGATTTTATATTATCCATGAGAAGTTGTAGATTTTTAAAAGCGAGTCTATAAGATATGAAAAACGGACTGACTGACATGCATGACGAAACTGTAAGGATTCCGTTTTTCACATTTTATTTATTTATTTACAACTTTATGGAGCTGTGTACATGGGTGGCATTAAGGCCTTTCTCTATCAGACAACCTTTGAGGAGTGTAGAGATCTAGTAAGTTAGGTTCATCGAGGTTATCATTGTCCAGAACAAGATATAACTGACATCATTATCAACAACCCATAATGTCCCGCTACTGGGCTCGGGTCTCCTCTCAGGAGAGGGTTAAGGCCATAAGTCCCCACGCTGGCAAAGGCAGGTTGGGGACTTATAACTTAGAACTGACATGAGCTAAGAATTACCACTTCTTAGATACATATTACATATACATATATACACAAATGGCACACTGTAGATAATCTATTCTAATATTATAAAGAGGTAGAGTTTCTTACTTTGTATGTTTGTAGTGGTAATCTATTATTAAATAAAGGAATTATTATAATTAATAAAAATCTTCTAAAGTACTGATCCGATCCTGAAAATTCTTTCAATAACAGAAAGCAATACTTTACTATGCTTATATTTTACTATGATTGAACAGAAAATTCAGTTAAAAATAATATAGTATTTGTAACTCAAGTCGAAGAAAAGCGGTCAGTTAGCGTCCAATGAAGTGGGCACTGGTCGGCTAATTATAAACTAATATACTATTCAAAAGGTAACTTTTGTCTACAAAACCTTGAAAAGGACAGTCTTTGATGATTGATAACTTATAAGCAATGTTTTTAGTGGGTCAATATCACGAACTGGAGCTGGTTGTAGACAGGAAGCCTGTACTGTCTTATCGTACTTGTGAGACACATAAAACGCAAAGTAAAACCCAATTCTCTTCGCTACCAATGAACAATTGCCAATGATATCTAAACGAATGGGTTTCGATATCACGTGGATATATTATAGAGATCGGTTACGAATACCGCAATACAAGCCGTAAAATACTCATTGTTATCAACATATAAATGAGGATAAATATTGAAAATTAGTTATGGTCATATTAAAGGATTTGTGGCAAAAAAAAACACATTTTGCTTGGGTAAATACTTTACCTAATATTATTCGTATTCGATTAAGTTTAACCGATCTCCTTTTTTATTATTAATATCGTACTAGTTGAAACAGGAATTAATTTTTATATACCATGTATTAACTACTAGATTATCATTTTTCCGAAAATTATGCGAACGTAGGAGTATTTTTAGCACAGTTAAAGTTTGGAAGTATGGAGGACGAGAGCAAACAAGAAAAAAGTTATGAACAGATTTCGACCACTGAGCGGTCACTAGTATCAAATAATTTGACTATTTTTAAAATTATTATAACCTTCATCATCTTCCTAGTCTTTATAGTATATAAAAATCAGTCATATCAACAACACATAATGTCCCACATGCAGTTTAGTTTTCTGTGCGTTCAAGACTAGCCCTTCATCATGAGACCACTTTGAAAGAAGCGTGAAATCTGTTTGTAGTCGGCTCATAGCTACCAATATATCACGATCAGCCGAAATGAGACACATATCATGCAATAGATATTTTTTCAGTTTTCTTTCACTCTTTATTCTGACACTGCACAGACAGTTCAAAATATCCTTTGTATAAATGTTTAACAATAATAAAAAATAAAAGATTAATGAGCTGGTTGTCTAGTGGACTGTTCCTACGTGAATCACAAACGAGCTGGCTGCCTTGAACTTGATCGCTGGCCGGCGACGTCCGACCGTGGCCGACAGAAACACGGCCTGCGCAAGCGCAGCCTACCTTACTATCTGCGACCGGTTAACTGTTCACTGTGTTAACATGTGAAGAAAATTCTTAGTATACCTTTTAAAAAAATATTGCGTACGGGGAATATAATGTTATCATATTTATTTGAATTGCTTCATTTGCTTAAATAAATGAATAATTAAGGCCACTCTTAAAGGCCCAAGCCGACTTATGTTAACTTGGTTCCCAGATAAGTACTGCTCCGATTTGAAAAAATATTTCATTATTAGGTAGCTAAGTTCATCATTCTACGACTTATAAGAGCGGGGTATCAATAGAAACGGTAGCAAAAACGCGCGCTCATTTAAAATTTCACAAATTTTGGTGTGGGTCACCCTCAACATTTACAAGTATGAAAAATAGATGTTGACCGATTCTCATAGCTACCCAAAATGCACACAAAATTTCATGAAAATCAGTCCAACCGGTTCGGAGGAGTTTGTAACAAACACCGCGACGCGAAAATTTTATATATTAGGCTAGCTGAGCCCTGCGGTGTTTACGTGGTACAGCAACAACCCCTGGCAACGCCGCGGGGCAAAGCTGGTGGTAGTAACTCAGAAAGCTTTGTGGGCTCTTGCACAACACTTTGCTGAACTGCAGTCTACAGCTGTGTACTTTTCTAGAAACTTTCTGCCTCGCACAACAAAACTGTGGAATGAACTGTCGCCTGCGGATTTCCCGGACCAATAAGAAAAAAAAGTCCGGCAACACACTTGTGACGCATCTGGTGTAGCGATCTGTCTGCTCGTTGGCCAAATTTTCGTTCTCAATCTGACTATCAAAAGACAAAATCGAACTCACAACGACCAGTCAATACCAGCCACGATCATTCACCACTAAATTGTCTTAATAATCCATACTGATAATATAAAATCGAAAGTAACTCTGACTGTCTGTTAGTCTTTCACGGCTAAACCGCTGCATAGATTTAGCATGAACATACTTCAATTCTAGGTAGCATAGGCTATCGCGACGACCGACATACACGCGGGCGGAGCAGCGGGCCAAAACTAGTGCTCCATATTGACTTAATATCACTTGTATACCTACATTACTTTACTGTCTCCTTGGTCTTGCGGTTGAAGTATGCGACTGCCAATCAAGAGGTCTCGGATTCAAATCCCGGGTCGGGCCCCGGCGTCGGCCAAAAGTGTCATTGGGTTTTTCTGATTATATAAATACTCAACTACTTAAGTTTGGAAGTTAGGGTCTGAACCCCCGTGCGTCGGAGAGCACATAAAGCTGTCGGTCTAGCGCCAGCTCTCTCCCCGATTGTGTCGGTTAAACGTCCCATCGGTTTATGAGAGAGATGGAACAGAGAGTGCACCTGTGTTTGCGCACACACTTGTGCACTATAATATCTCCTGGGTATTTGGCTGGTCTCCTTTGAGACTAGCCGCCGTGGCCGTAGTCGGCTAGAGAACATCATACCTATAAATTATCACTAAAACTTCTCTTAACTATATATATACAAATGCATTTTCTTAGTTTCGCATTAAACAGCTGCTGCAGTACCAGGAAATCATAAATTAATAACAAGTAGGTACCTAAAACGTTTGATAAATTGCTGTGATACTTTCTTGAGTCATATAATATACAATTTATAAAAACAGTCCTTCCGAGAAGGTTCTGGGGAATCCCAGGGGCAGTGAGAGGCAGGCTTCTTTCACTGATGACCTCCGACGAGCAACGCATTCAACTGCAACCAAATTGTGTGTAAGAGTATATACACGGTATATGGTATATTAAGTTTAAGTCTGCACGAGTGGTCGCCTCTTCGCTTTCTACCGCATTGAGAGTTGTGGGTTCAAACCCCACATGGGACATACTTTGAGTGATCGACGAATTGTTGTTCTGAATGATATTCTTTGTGTTCATTATATGTATATATACACTTTCGAAACGTTACATTAATGATTGGTTGCGCTATTCTAAAATGATATTCTTATGGATAAGAAGCGGCAGAAAACTTCAAAAAAACATACTTATACTTATATAACAAATTAATTCTTAAATTATTTTACCAGTTCTTAACGAAATGCACGATGTAAATAGATGCTTTAATTATTTAAATAATAACATTATAAAATCACCTAACTTATGAATAATAATATAAATTTTTAGTTTTTTTTTTGGATTTTTGGCAATGTTCGTGCTTATGATGGATATAATAATTTAGGTATGTGAATACATATACCTGGACTCTGTAGAGGGGGATAGATACACTACACTTTTTGGCACAATTGTAAGGGTCATCATATTTACATATAAAAACGTATTTAAAGCAGCTTTTAGCAATAGATAAAGTAATTCAAGAGGAAGGTTTATTTATATGTGTATATTTTAGTAGAAGGAATGTGAGAATATCAAAGACTTCCACGCGGAACCGGGCCGGATCGCTCATATGTAATACTAGTTTATGCCCGCGATCCCGCCCGCGTATATGTCGGTTATCGCGGCAAATAGTAGCCTATGTGCTATTCTGATGTACCAGCTATATTACTGTAAAATTTCATCCAAATTTGTTGAGTAGTTTTTACGTGAAAGAAACATCCATCCATACACACTTTCGCGTTTATAATATTAGTATAGATATAATTTATGAAAAGTAATTTTGGCACAAAGAGATGACATATTTTTCTTTCCATCAGATAGAGTAGAGTTACTTTCGTAGACTAAGGAGTAATCGATCGTGTTATGTGCCCTGGCCTGGCTGCTGATAATATATCTATTCATTCACAGCGGGCTCACCTTGAAAGAGTTTCCACTCCAAAAATATGAAATACTATTCCCTGTTTTTCGTAACTTTTAAAATTACCTCGAATTAGATTTGCCTTAGAATGTTCTGTGAGAATATAGTTCTTAAGTTTTTTCTCATTTATTTTGATTGATGGACCATCTAGGTGCGAATATTCAACTTTAACAATATAATAATTGGTATACTTAATTATATTCGAACAGAACTGAAACCACTGCGCAGTAATAAATAATAATGTGTCTAAATATATGTCGAAACCTTTAAATCCAGACATTTATTATTTGTTACATAGTTTATCGCTAAATTATACGCGAAGTTTTTTGAATAATACATAGCAAAAAATGTGGAAATAACAATTATATATATTGTTGCTTATAATAAATGTTTTAATAAAAAAAGAATATTCTTCCGTATTGGTCAGAGCGGTGTGAGTCAAATTGTGTTCTCAGACTTCCCTGCACAACTAATTGTAGCTAGTTTTTTTGGTAGATATTCCCTTTCTTCTTCTTCCATGAGTTGTAACACTTATTCGGGTTCGATAGTGCTCTGCGACAAGAATGGCGCTGGGCCCGTTTTCTGCCACCTTGTAAGTTTGTCTTGTTGCTAAGTACGCAGCTTATTGAGTTCCTACCAAGTATTACCAGGCCTGGGGAGCTTATCTCCTGGAGGTAGTTCTTCTACCAAGGGGACGAAAATTGACAGAGAAAACCATTTACGCTAAATCCTTTTTCTTTCAAGATACTATGTTTAGTTGAAGTAGGCTATAACAGTGTAGGTAAAATATTGTAATAATTCCTGTAACTTCAGACGTCTCACACACGATCTAAACTAGGCAAAGCATTTTCTATGGGAATATTGACAAACATACTTAAATTTTAATTTTAAAATCCATATATTTTATGCACAAATTATACTCTGAACAAATAATCTTGTTTATCACACAATTATTTTTTTCCTAAGTGGTAATCGAACGACCTCCAGCCGTTTTGGTAAGCCGGACGGGCTGTCTTAAGCACATTATACCCTGAAAAATATGGGTGATTAATTTCTCTGTTTACCTCTTCGAAGAATTAGGCGTGTCAGTTATGCCTCATGATACCAAGGTATCGGGAATTACCAAAGAAACTAAAGACAAATATTTAAGTACCTATGTGCTATTGTTCCAAGAATTTTCCACATTCTTATAAGTACTAGGCGCCTAGCACTTCCGGATTTATTACTAATTCAAAAATAGTAACAATTAATTAAGACGATTGAAGTAATACTAAAACTATTTCCTATCAGAGAATGTAGTCTATAATCAAGTTTTTATTTAGTATTTTTAGACAACTCCTCCTCCTCCTGTACAACATAAAAGAAACGGGCTTACAAAAGGCAACTCTCACTGTAAGAATATCCCATGCGCGTGACTATATAAACATACATGTAACACACAAGCTACACCCAGACCCAGAACAATAATTTGTGAATCACACAGTGTTATCCTATGTAAGGTTGGAACACAACTCACAGCGCGGTAGAAAACTTAAATCATTACGCCATTCGTTTAACTCATTTGTTTTCTCGCTGTTATAAACTGTAAGGAGTTTAGTCTAGTGGCTAGCAATTCGAACAACTGAACTAGATCCGTTCTCATCTAGGACAAATAATAGTGGGATGAGCAATATTTCTGTGTTGTTTATCAGCAGTCTGTTACCGCTGGTAAATTTAAGCAGGCTGACAGCCGCGTGTGAGGTATCACAAGTTATCTACTAGTAACCCGGTCTAGTGTCACACGAAAGTCTTTGAAATGCTCGAATCTCCTCTTCTATCATCATCATCAACAACTCGGCTCAGGTCTCCTCTCAGAAGAGGGCTAAGGCCATACGTCCCCACGCTGGCCTAGGGCGGTTTGGGACTGGCAGGAATACGTTGTGGCTACGTATCTTGTCGTTGGATGTTTTTAAGCCGCCTCATGGTCTCCAACTAAGCTTCACGACTGTTATCGTATGATAACAACCGGGGCCGACTACTTAACGTGACCTCTGAATCATGGAGACGCTCATAGTAACATGCCACCAGCGGTCACCCGTGCAGGTACTGACCACGCCGTCGTTGCTTACCCTCGATGATTGTTTCTAATCACCGAGTGCAATTGGGCTATGAGCGCCTCCTCCTCCTCTTCTATAACATGCATGTATTACACATTTAAACCTACGTATGGAATTACTCTATCTATTGATTAAAACTGCATTAAAATCCGTTGAGTAGTTTAAAATATCTAAGTGAGAAGACAGGTGAAGCGACTTTAATTTTATACTATGAGTATTAAAAGATTAAGAAACAAGGTTTTTTCAACGGCTTCGTCCGCGTGTATGTCAGTCATTCCGGTGAAGAGTAGCTTGTATGCTTCCTCATGAATCACAGTACCTCTTTGCCAACTTTCAATGAAAAAGGTGCACCGTTTTATGTGTGTCGGACAGGCAAAGTTACTTTTGAATTTAAAATATTAAGTATGGATAACCGGGTTCAAAATTAACAATTTGTCTGACTTGTCTTATTTTTAAAGGTCGTGCCAGTTGTCCTAGTGTGACCAGAACTAGCGCAATCTGGCTAAAATATGATGCAACTTCAAATTATTCGTATATTCAGCATAAATAATTATATAACGGGTTGGCGATTATATTAATACAGAGTATTTCCGTGTAAGAACAATAATGAGTCGTTTTTATTTCACACAAAACATCACAACAAAAATATCATATAGGAATATTAGTTACGTACTTTTGTGTATGTATAATGTGGTGAAGGTGACGGTTTAAAGGTGTGGGGTGTCACCACCCTTTTCACCCCTTGGGTGTCGTAGGGGCCGACTGAGGGAGCGAACTACCAGGACAACAGCACTGAAAAGAGAAGGAGCACTTGGTAGAAACCATATACCATAACCTGTCTGGCTAGCGGTATATAAACCTTCTCTAAAAACTCCTTTCTAGAGAGGCCCATGCCTAGCAGTGGATGTTAAATGCCGATGATGAGGTATAATATATATGTATGTACGTATATACTGCATATTGTAGACTAAGAGTACAAGAAGCCAGAGGACTTCGAACAGGTGTTTTACGAAAAATATATTATAGCCTATGTTACTCTGACAGAGGCGCCGTTTATTGTCTTTCCGACGTCTTCAACAAACATCGTTCTTATTTAGCCAATATACTTCAAATTTTGACAAATCAGATATGAAAAACATTCTCAAGAACCATTCTATCTATTGGTAAAACCGTAGAAAACGTAGTTTTTGAGTTTATCGCGAACGAACAGACAGACGCGGCGGAGGATTTTGTTTTATAATATGTAGTTATGCGGTGATAGTGACTAATAACATTAAGACACAGTACAAACGACCGTACTTATCACACAATTAAAACATGACAAAAAAGGTAATTACCTTTTATGTCATGTGCAAATCCTCATCAACCCCACAGCCCTAAGGTTCATTAACAAATAGCCAAACAGTTCCTCCAAGTTCTAACTGGAAGTTATTAGAAAATATTTTGTTTTGATTCGACTTAGCAAGGAGATGACATTATAGCCATATATTTGTTAGTTTTTACCCAACTCCGGCGATGCCAAAAGGTAGGGTTATAATTTTGGTAGTCTATGTATGTTTTTATTTAAAATACTAAACTTTTTTATTGAAAGAGGTGTTAATCACGTATTAATGGCTCGGGTGGCATAGGCCGTATACATTTTGATCAAATAAATGTTTCTACGTTTTTAGTTATACTATCTTAAACATTTTTCTAATAAGATTTGTAGACTCTCAGCTCAACTAGGGAAGGTAAACTATTCAAGTTTAATGTTCAACGATAAATAACATTAATGTTTAGACTAAGAGTCCTAAAACACGAGTCCCGTTATAAGATGGAACCCAATCAAATGGTACATTAACGGCGCTTCCGCGATTTACATTCGTATTAATGCATTATTGTTCAAGGAAGTGATTGATCTGTTGCAGAGGTCTACTTATGCAACTGTATCGCATTGTTGACCAGGTTTGTACTGTTAGCTCTTTGCATGCGACTTTTGGACGACCATTTATCTATATCTACAAATAAGTATATTTGTCGTTTTAAATTAATAGCTTTACACTAAATGCATGTGGAAGTATACATTATGAAATAAACTTGGACACATTTTTGTCTGTCTATATATCTGGTTCCTTGTTCGGGCTAATCTCAGGGGAGGATTGGACCAATTTTGACAGGACATTTACTGGTAGGTAGCAAGTGATACAAGAAGTTAGTATAGATATGTAAGGATACTGTTTGCAAACAAAGTTAGGATTTATTTCAGCAAGTTCACATAAAATAACTTACCAAAATATGTTTGCACATAATTTATTCACAATTGATGTATGTTTTGGTTACTTTTAACTAAGTTTTTTAATTTAATTAATGGGTTTTCTCGGTTCACAAAGATTTTTGTTATTTAATATTTCCCTTTTATTATCTTGTGTACGCTTATTTAAGTTTTATTTCCCTCGCGAAGTAATCATTTCAAAGAATTTTTTGAACCAGAACACGCTACTATGCTTTAACGTCTTAATTGCTGCACTGATTTCAATGAAACTTGACATGGATGTATTTTGATTCTTGACGAAGGCCATAGACAACTCGTTACCGCGATAACCGACACACGCGGGCCCGCGGGAATATGTCTGTTACGGATTCACGGCTAAACCGTTGTATTGATTTCGATGAACTTGATATGGAGATGCTTTGAATTTTGAGGAAAAACAAAGGTTATTTTTTACCTCGATAACCGACAAAAAAAAGCCGCAGCCAAAAGCTTCTTGTTAATATTCCTTCGCCGCCTAAACTAATCCACTCTTAGAAACGAGATTTTGGACCACTATACCACTCTGGCCAGTCGTGTTGCATTGTTAATATCTGTTATGATTAAAGAAAGATGTCAGATATTAAAAAAGTTTTAGTGTAACTGTTGAATGAACTGTCGCCAGCGGTATTCCCGGACCAATACGACCTTCAAACCTTCAAGAAAAGAGCGTACTCCTTCTTAAAAGGCCGGCAATGCACTTGTGACGCCTCTGGTGTTGCTTGTGTCCATGGGCGGCGGTAATCGCTTACCATCAGGTTTGCCCCCTATTCCATAAAAAAGTAGGTATGATTACAAAGTCATGGGACTACTGTGATGCTTATTTTGTACTTTGGTTAAACGCATTTTAGGAACCATTCGCACGAATATAAAAATTCTTTGAGTGTTATATACTCTATTTATGGAGGAAGGGATGGGCTATATGCCACTCCGGATCCCTCCCATCTCAGGCGCAGAGTGGCACACCGTGTGGTTTTAGTCAGTTTGATTCCGATACACCGCTCCGCTGCAAACCCCAATGGGGTGAACGTCCGAGGGGGTTTCCACACGTAAAAATAAGGCTATATGCCACGCTATGGCGACCAAGAACTGATCATTCATAATTCGTTTTAAGAGACGCATGCGGTAGTCAGCCAGTTTAATTAAATAAATTTTTCCATCACTTAATTTATGATTAGTACTAAAATTAAACTAAAATAATTGGACATAATAATAAAAAAATAAACAACATTATTAACATTAGTCACTTAATTAATAAACAGATATTTGCATAATTACTTTTGTAAATAATTTAATCTCTGAGTAAACATCAAAATGATAATATATCTTTAATAAGGTACACAATGAAATACTAATTGTTTTTACACTATTTGCATTGTTACATTAATAATTAATTCATTATGAATTATCTTGAACCTTGGGAAAGTTCATGTACAATAAAGATTAATTGACATGTTTCTTGATTTATTTAATCTAGTAATACATTTAATCAGAATAAATGCAATGATTTGCAATTTCGCAATGAATTTTATAATTTTGAAATGAAATAAATAATAATGATTTACGATTGTTCGAAGGATTAAAATTATGTCGCAATTAAAGGTAACAGCTATATCGTATTAACTATATATAAGACTTGCACCAATACTAGGCCCACAAATCTCACTCACGGCCTAGAAGAACATCCATGAGAAGATCCTCATGCAAAAAACAAGTTCAAAAAATTTTAAAATACCAAAGCCCTCAACACAAGCAGAAGAAATACCGACAGAAATGGTAACTTAAAACAATAAACAAAAGGATGTGGGTGTTAGATATTCAAATCTTAAATTAAAATGTGTCGACCTGTGTTCTGTGTACCGCACACCGGTGTGAATATCAAGAAGAGTTTAGATCCTAAGAAAACCTAGTGCCAATAGATAATATACCTAACAGTAGATACCTCACAGTAGATACCTAACAGACACTTCATATAAGGGAATACCTGTTATCGTGAGGAAGGAAAACAGTTAAATAGAAGTGCATTAGAGTACCTACTTCATAACTAGAGAAACCTAGTGATAGCAGATTAGAAAATCACCGAGGGTAAGCAACGACGGTGCGGGCAGTACCTGGATAGGTGACCGCTGGTGGCATGTTACCATGAGCGTCCCCGTGATTCGGAGGGTTAGTTGGAGGCCTTCGGATGGCTTAAAAACATCCGACGGCAACGGATACGTAGCCACAAGGTATTCTTGCCAGTCCCCGCAATTGGCCAGCGTGGGGATGTATGGACTTAACCCTCTCCTGAGAGGAGACCCGAGCCCAGCAGTGTGACATTATGGGTTGTTGGTGAACTAGCGAAACCCATATCTTCCTCTGCCATCATCTTCCTAGCCTTTATTATTCCCAATATTATTTGGGTTCAATTGTTCAACCGGCTTTACCTGCATATCGCGATTAGCATCGGACCTCCGCAACACTGAGGGTGAACTGAATTTGAAGATTAAACTAGCTGTCAATATATTTGTGGGCACTGACTTCCGAATAACGATTGTTATAGATGTTCGTGACAGTCGGGACCCACGGCTTTACGTACTCTCTGAGGAAAAATACAAAACATGCAAATATATGTGTACACCATGCAAAATATGATTAATACAAATGTTAATCCAAGATTAACATAGCCCAGTTGTGTTTAACATATCGGTGAAATTTCATCACCGCATTGCCTTTCTCGTGGGGATTACCGCACCCCGCAACAAGCCTGTCTTTGAGGCAGGTTATCCTCAAACACGGGGAATCACTCGCCTTTTATATCTATGCAAATCGCTTGAATACATTTACAACACATTTATGTAATAAATAAATGTTTACCGTAGTATAACAACGCTTCGTATTTCGTTCGGCATACACATGGACCGGCTGAATAAATTTTTTTTGTTAAGACATTCCTTCGTTGTATTTACATAACCTCCCTTCCCCTCAACAAAGGACAAGTACGGCAATGAACTTGTGTGATGTGTGTGTGATGAGTTGGAGTTTCAATTTGCACTTACCATCAAGCGAATTATTGATTGTGTCTGAATAATATATATATACTAATACATCGAACTAAGTGGCGTGAAATTGGAGAGGCCTATGTCCAGCAGTGGACTGCGATAAGCTGATAATGATGATGATGATATAAATATTAGCTGACCCGTCGAACTTCGTACTGTCATATTTATTTCCGTGAATATTTTCTTAATTACCGAAGGGTGGTAGGAGGGTAAAAATTTAGGACTAAATGTATTTTTTGATTCCACACCGTCAAAAAATTTGTTCAAAAAATAATATTTTTTGTTTGGGGTGAACCACCCTCAACCCTTAGGGGTGTAAACATTAATTATAAATATTGAATATACATATAAAATTTCATAAAAATCGGTCAATCCGTTTCGTAGGAGTATATATAACACTAAAACTGTGACACAAGAATTTTATATATTAGATCTCAAAAGATATATAATATATGTATATGTATATAATATATTTTACTTATGTTTATAGTGTTTTGTTGACGAGTGTTTTAATAAGTACTTTCAAACAAAAAGCATAACTGATTATATTATTTACAGTTATATTATGATTGATTGAAAACTAAAATATTTTTAAAGTTTACCTACCTGTATAGAAACGAGCTCACCTAATACATAGTATTGAGTACTCCTTATTATCCGTACAGACAAATAAATGATAAATAACATATAAATAACAAACATACACTTCGTATGTTCACTTACTCGTTGAAACACAGCGAAAGCGCTGTTTCACACCAGTTTTCTGTGAGGCCGTGGTATCATTCCGATCGAGCCGGCCCATTCATGCCAATGCGTGTCTCTACCACAGTACAAAATTATTACTACAAGAAAAAGTTTAGAAATCTATAACCGGACTACGTAAAACTTTAAAAAAAGTATATGTGTACTTTTATCATTTGTATAGTAACAGCTCTGCTTAGTTTGGGACTAAACGGCGTTGTGTGTCAGATGTGCGCAATATTATCATCATATAACAACAAGCTTGACAGCCCTAACAGCTACAAGTGCTACAAAAACCAAGCGCTAGAAATGACATGATGTAAATTCACGGTTGATGAGACTCTCAGTCGGAGTTCCTCATTATATTTAAGCAGATGGGGGTTTGATGGACAGTTGATGTGCTCTACAGGTCCACTTCACACGGGTATACGAGACCTGTACTACAGCCTCGGGCCCTTGCTCACATATATTTAATACAAGCTGAGCTCCACGGTGTTCCCCGCCGTTATTGTTGTAACCGCGAGCAATGTCGCGGGGCGTAACTAGTCTAAAAGACGGTAGCGTATGCGACTGCTGTTCTTGAAGTCTCGGGTTCTATTCCCGGGTCGGGTCAAGTGTTTTTATGATCTACAAATCTTTGTTTCGGAGTTTCGGTTGTCGGGTGCTTTCTATGTAATAATATGTATGTATTTACAAAAAAAAAGTATATATGTATTTATATAAGTTGTTTAGTACCCATAATATAAGCTCTGCTTAGTTTGGGACTAGATGGCGTTGTGTGTTAGACGTCTGAAATATTTATTTATTTATTTAAAAGAAAGTCAGTCAATTGTAAAAATGTCAAAATCGGTCCAATCGTTCCATAGATTAATCGGAAGAAACAGAGAAATAGACAAACAGACACTCCAATTTTATTTATTTCTATAGATTTAACCTTCTGTCATTGTGTTATGCAAACAATGACATGGTAACATTCGCAAGGAATGTTGTTGTTAGGTTATAAAAACTAACCGAAACATTTTTGCAAGATATGGCTCCGACAATAATGAGAACTTCAACTTTTGATTAGTGGCTTTAAGGCAGAGTGTGGTCACGATTATGCGGGTGTCATTTATTTGAAAGACAGACTGCGAAAAGATTTATTGTAGCGCTACGGCTGAGCCGGTAAAATTAAAAACCGGCCAAATGGTAGTCGGACTCGTACACTGAGGGTACCTTACAAATCTGTAGGCATATTTTATGATGTAACTAAAAATGTATACTTTTTGTAATTATTCCGTTATGCTATAAGAGGTTGCTTTGTACCAAATTTAAAGATTCTGATTTCACGGGAAGTACCCGGTAGGTTTTGATGACCGATTTTCACTTTCTTTTTAAGATATGGTAGTTAACATCACGATTAGACCGACGAAGTTACGTGGATGAGCTAGTACCTTATATATTAGAGTTTTCTACCTAGTTTTTGGTTTACGTCCAATATTACACTTGTGCGTGACCCCAGTAAGGTGTTAGAGTCGTAAAGGTGTAACACTACTTACTCAATACAATCGAACAATCAACATCCTACCGTAGAAGCTATAAAAACGATATAAAACTAAACAAATAGGTCAATAACTTGATTTCCATAATTTTCTTTACATTACGTTTAGCAGTCGGGATCTCTTACCATTAGACCGTCAGCAACAACAATTCTGATACTTTGAGTACAACTTGCATCAACATCGGTCTCCAAAATGGTCTGACGGAGTGCGTTTGTTATACAATCCTGTTTTAAGGACCGACCTTAGTTCTAGTAACATAACAATAAATTGAAAACTCAAACTGATTAAGATCAAATATACATTGTACACGTGAAGAAAGCAGTGAATTTTATAAATAAATCACTTTTCATGTAGAAAATCTGGCCAAATCCATCTCATAAACATATATATGCACACTGTTTTAAAGTCTAGTGTCTTCTGCTTAGCATAATTTGGTAAGTAACATACATGATACGCAGGATTAAGGAAGCGATTACATTCAAATTAACCTTTTGAACGCGAGGCCCTCGTCGACGAATTAACGAGTCGGGATAGACAAGAGTAAACTATTGATCAATCTAAACAATCAACTGAACTGAAAGTAACTATTATCTCCTGCGTATATTATCTCACTAACTGTATCCTGATACGATCCGTTGTGGCATTATTTTAATTCACCTCTGAATTAAAAAATACCTGAGAACAATTTTCAAAACAACACCGTGTCAAAATTTGAGCTCAGTCGATGCACAACTTCTTGAGTTTTTGAAACACACATCGTGCACAAACCGACTTAACATATATTATATAATATACTAGCTAAGTCCCGCGATTATTGTTGTAGCTTTACATCCGCAGGTAAGAACGCAGGGCAAAACGGGGGCCCACACGCCAACCACTCCCCCTTCCCCCTCCTCATCTTGTGACGCCTTTGGTGTTGCGAGTGTTAATGGGCGGCGGTAATAGCTTACCATCAGGCGACAGGCCCGCTCGTTTGAACTAACCAAAAAATAATTAAAATATATTATTACCTATTGTCATTTAAGTCTAAATCTTCTGGAAATATCGTTAATGATTACAATTATAAAACCAACAAGTAAATATATGTGATTGTTTAAAAGATAATGAAATAGTTAAAATAACAAAACTATAAAAAGTTAAAAAAAAAATTAATTAATCTACCTGATGGGTGTGCTGCGGAATAAACTAGTAAGCTTAGGTATAATTATTGTGATTATTTTAAAAACACAAAAAATAATTATAATATAAATTAAATAGATAAGTAACTATTTCTTAAACATTAGGTGTTTTTTTATTTTTTTTTATATGTATATTAACGGGTAAAGGAACAGACGTATCGCCTGAGGGTAAGCGATTATCACAACCCAACACCAGAGGCGTCTCAAGTGCGTGGCCGGTTTTTAAGAAGGAGTACGCTCTTTTCTCGAAGTTTTGAAGGTCGTATTGGTCCGGGAATACCGCAGGCGGCAATTCATTCCACAGTTTTGTTGCTGTGTTGTGTGGTTGTCATCATCTCAGTCGAGACGTCCACTGCTGACAATAGACTTCCCACATTAAACATTATTTTAAAAAGTATGACATCATCACCAGCCCATAACAGTCCACTAGGACATAGATCTCTCCTCAGCAAGGAGGTCCATATGAATTGGGAACAATACAAGATATTGATGTATCATTTTCCTGTTCCAATCCCATGTTTTCCTATTTCGTAGTTGGTGTAATCTATACTTTACAATTTGTCCAAGAGCCGGTGGGAGATCGACCTTCACCGATCTGATAACCAAATGAGACATATTTTTTATCAAATATAATTTATAAACAAATAAGCCTATAATAACTTGCCTATCTAAAAGTGCTCATGGCTATTTTTAATTAAATTAACTTTAATCGATTTTTTTTCATCACTTTCATTCTTTTGATAACCAAATGAATTTTATTTCACTGTTAGTTTTTAACACACAGAATATGCCTCAGTAGGCTTGCCTATTCATTTCTGTGTATAGCTACCTGGCAAGCCGATCTGAACAGGTACGTCAATATAGGTGACTCCATCGTTCTGCCAACTTATCGGAAGTTATATCAAATTTTAGATTATTTTATTACAAAATCAGTCATACAGACTTGCCTGCAAAAAATCATACTTAAAGTACTGTTGCCTAGCTGAAAACTTTTAGAGTTTTAGTCATCTGATAGGTGCGAGAGAGAAAGTAGAGCGTCCGAAGTCCGTGTGGTAGAACAGGACACAATATAGCAGCTGCAAGCTACCTGACCGTTGAATGTATCCGAGTGCGCATGCTCGTGTACATGTGAGTGACAGGGACAGCATTTATTAATATGTATCATTAATTTTGAACTCCAATTTATTATAACTAATTTCGATCACAATTTTTATATTATTTCACACTATACGTATTTACAGCTATTAAAAATCAAAAATAAATAAGTTATTATATTGATATATTATTATATAAATAAATAAATAAACGAATTCAACAAAACTTTTTATCATTTTAAAGCTAAATTGTAAAAGTAAAAAAATATAAAAAATCTATATTTTTTATTTAAGATTAAATAATTTATTTATTATTTTAAATTAAATAAAAGCCGTAAAGCGGGAAAGAATAAGTGTTACGTTTAAAATATTAGTATAAAAAATAAAAAAAATTAATCAATATTGAAAAAAAATTTAATACATTTATGTTGTTAGAACCGTTTATTACAAAGCATAAAAAATACATAAAAAATGAAATTCAAATATTTATTGTCATTTTTATTATTCATTATCTGAATCATCGGAAGTTGAATACTGATTATCAGATTCTAAGTCTTCTCCATCTCCATTATCCATGACTTGCGCGATGTCATCAATTTTCAAGGGTGTTTGGTCCCCAACAAATCCAATGGATTTAAAATGATCATCTTCTATGACACAACCACAGTTTTCAGGACTCAATTTTAAGCAATCTTGATCAGTCGCATGAAGCCACATAGAATTGACATTAATCGTTCGTAAAAATTTTTGGGTTAAAGAAGACCAGCATGGTGCTAAATTGTTAGAGTCATAGCATTTTACTTTTTTCAAAAAGTGCTCTTTATCTTCTTTTGAGCAATAACTTTTCATAAAAAAAATAAAAAAATAACTACTATAAATGAAAAAATAAATAACCTCGGGGTGAACAGATATGGCTCATAGCCCAGTTGCACTCGGTGATTAGAAGCAATCATCGAGGGTAAGCAGCGATGGCGCGGTCAGTACCTGGATGGGTGACCGCTGGTGGCATGTTACCATGAGCGTCTCCGTGATTCGGAGGTCACGTTAAGCAGTCGGTCCCGGTTGTTATCATACGATAACAGTCGTGAAGCTTAGTTGGAGGCCTTCGGGCGGCTTAAAAACATCCAACGGCAAGATTTACGTAGCCACAACGTATTCTTGCCAGTCCCCAACCCGCACTTGGCCAGCGTGGGGACGTATGGCCTTAACCCTCTCCTGAGAGGAGACCCGAGCCCAGCAGTGGGACATTATGGGTTGTTGTTTTGTTTTGAACAGATATGGTAACACATCGTATTCTTCTTTTGATGATATGGCAATCAGCCGGATCAGCTATTTCTGACAATGTCAAGTATTTAATGTCTTCAATTCTAAGTCTTAAGTCTTTAATTCTTAGTCATCGTATTCTTAAGCCGTCACCGCACTGACAGCGTCTCAACTTAAACCTTTGCAATTAAAATATTAAACCAAACAGGTTTATAAATCATGGAGTTTGAACAAGCGCCTCATGTTTTGTAGTTGTTAAAAACTAACTGCTCCCAACCATGATTTTTTGCGGTGTGAAAAATTTAGTGATATCATCAAAGATAATTGTTTCGGTGACTTGTTTGATGTCCGCTGTCGTCCATATTGTTTAGGCAATGAAACCTTCGAAAGGTTCAAAGCATTGTGTCAAATAATCATACACATCTCACAGGCGTCGGTACCGCTCGTATACTTACTTATATATAACTAAATATATAATATATCTACATCTATAGATAGAATATATTTTCATTGAGGACGTCGATTGTATGTACATTAAAGATATTAAAGAAAAAAGAAAAATGGATATTGAAATTTTTGTCTGCATGTTTGTGAACCCTAAAATCAAAAGTTGCTTAACCAATTTGGATGTGCCTTTCTTTTATGTATTGTGGTAAACTTCACTTTATACAAGTTGTTTGTTTTATTTGAACCTATTGATAAATGAAGACTTCTTATCGGTTTTAAGTATCACCACAGTATCTAACATGTATGTGCCCGAAGCCGAAGGTAAAAGTTAGTCTAAGAAATGTTAAGTTCCTATATTTCGCATCAGTTTTGTACTTCATTTCTGATCGTGACCATTACACTGAAACTATTTGCCTCAAATCGAAATCAACACTTCGACAACACAGTTAAGCATTGAAGGTCACTAACCACCATTAAACCTAATTATATATACCTACTAACTGACCCGATAAACGCTTTGCCATAAAAAAAAAAAATATTTAGGGGTGGGTTACCCTTATCGATCTCGTTCTGGTCGATTCTCGGATCTACTTACTTTCGACTACTACTTACCTACTTACAGCTTTTTCGGAGGAGTTTGGTAACAAACACCGCGACACGAGAATTTTATATATACCTATATGTATATATAAGACGTGAGGAAGCCCTGCCGGCATTCCAGGCAGAACCTGATTCTTGGTTAGCGTCGTGTGGGTAAGCCTACGTCTACAGAACTTTATATTATAATGTACTCGTTACTGCACCTGAGTTCTATACATATTATATTACTTGGAATGGGTTCCGTATATAAATATATCTGTATATTATTCATACGTTTAAAAAAATACTTTTTACCCTTTTTACGAAAATATGCGCAGTGGTGGTAACAGGTAAGCAGAAAGCTACAAAAAATAAATGAATTTTGGTCGAGTTTCGACCACTGGGGGACCACTACTTTGTTGTAATACGTGAAGAAAATTATTTGTATCCCTTTTGAAACAAAACATATGATGTTTGATTTTTCATGTTCATATTTAATGTTCGTAAGTGTAATCAGAAGCAAAATGAGCATACTGAGATCTGTGGTGTAGCGGGAGAGACATGTGTCCAGCTGTTGACATCAACGAGCTGTTGATGATGCTGATGAAGTAATGTGGTCACAGATCATAGATTTGATTCCCATCGAAACAAAATATGTGTTTGATAAACAATCTATTAGATGTTAGTGTTACCGCTTGTTAACACACTTACGTAACCGCTTACATCCAAGATTTTCGGTCATTGTAAATGGTATTAAATAAAAATCCTAGCTAGTGTAAATGCGAATATGAATTGGTTTGTGTGTCACGCTTTCACTGCTTAATTACTCAATCGGTAATTATACAATTTTTGCACGTTTTTATAGGCTACTTTCATTGTGAGAATAATTCAAATGAAGGCACTTTAGGAATAGACATAATTTTAAAACAAGCAAATGGTCATATCATGACGCAAATTAAGAAAGACGGCATTATTTCTACGTATCCGACAAAAAAATAATATTTCTTACCTGAGAACTTGTAATTTATGAAACTTTCTGAAATTATCTTTTTTATTTAGGACGGTTTACTTTTCATTTTGTTCCTTTTGTATGACCTTCTTTCTGTTTTTATATTTTTACAAATACTGAGATTTAAATATTAATGTGGAATAAAAGCTATAGGCTTATTGTAGTTTATCACATTAATATTACAATTGAAATACCTTGATTTTTGTCACAAGAATTAAAGAGCAACATAGCAAGTCACAGGTGTTTTGTTCTCCCGCCCGCGTAACCCTAGCCCCCGAAGGGCTTCTGGTATTATATTCACGTCTCGCACACTTGTGCAATGCGAATAAAAAATGGTCTGTTTCTCACGCGAAGCATCGCTCTCTGTTTACTAATGGACTAGTTATTTTATGATATGTTGGTAAACGAACAAACAACGGTTCCTCCTAGTCAAAAAGTCTACCTTTCCATATGGTGACCGATTAAGAAAACAGAGTGTCATCTTCCCTTCTTATCCCATGGGTGTAAGAGCTAACTGAGGGAGTAAACTACCAGGACAACAGCACAGAGAAGGACACAAACCGTGTAATAAATGGTCTGACAGCGTGGTAAAAGCCAAAACCTTATTTCTATGAGAGGCCTACCTCCAGCAGGCTACTAAAGGCTCTCAATGTGATGGTGTGAAAAACTGAATCGGAAAGTCGGTAAATAATTACGTTTAAGACAATCGTCACAATCTCGCGACACTCTGGTAAAAATGAACGTTCCAATGGTTGATTCCCATGCATTGTCAAACTACTTTAAACCTTGACAGTGGCAAATAATGCCACCTACTTAAATTGTTTCACACGTAAGTAGCGTACGGAATGATTGTATTTTGCAAACTATATAGTAAACAAAGGAACGGAAGCTTGCTAAGGTCGGTTTAATTATCAAAGGTTGGTTCCATTGAACTTGGTCCTACTGTATTAGCGTTGTTGGGTAACAAGTTACGTTGCAGGAAATGATTTGAAAAACTAATTTGAATCAGACTTTAGGCAGTTCTAAACCAATTTGGAAAACCCCTTTTTTATTCAGTCACCTTATACTTCCCACACCGAAGGTCTTCCGTTCTTAAGAAATCCTTAAAGAGGTAAAAAATTATAGATAAGTTTTCTTTATATAATCGCATTTATATAGATGCCACTTTTTTTTAAAACTCAATGTATAATTTATTTAATTTTACAATCATGCGCGCCGCCTGTAACAAAACAAATATATATTAAACTGAGTAACAGATAATTATCGACAATCTAGAAATAAACGGCCATTAATTATATATTAGTGTTTTACAGCGTTACAAGTATATCTACTTAGAATTCATAAGATTTAATGGAGAATAATTAAAAAGCCACTCTTACGATTGAGAAGCATTCTTACGCGGCAAAACCTTGATATGCAACAATGGTTATCTCAATTTAAAGGCTTTCAAATTATATTAATTTAAAACAATGTGATTCATCATCCAGTTAATATTATAAACCCGAAAGTTGGTAAGTATGGATGGATGTTTGTGACTCTTTCACGTAAAAACTACCGAATGGATTTTAATGAAAATGAGTATACAACTTTACCAAATGATGGTTTTATTGCTTCTAAATAATGTTCAAATTGATGTCTTTAAAATTAATGCATCATGTAACATGTATACAAAACAAATACTTTGATGTAAGCTAATTTCGCTAACTACTGCAAATGTACGAGCTTGCTCGTACACTCGTCATGTGCGGATATGTCACAAGTAGCAGTAACGGTGCTGAAACTTGGTCTTTTCACCAAAGGTTAAGATAAAGATATCCTTGGAGTATAGGTTCTGCCAAATAAAGCGTCACAATGTAAGAGAACTATGTGGGATAGTCATGTTTTGACACATATCTGTCAGCTTGACCCAAAAGAACCTTCCTTCTTCTCCCTTGATCCTTCTAAAGATCCGATTAGGTAATCCGTATTGCTATGTTCCACTTATCATGTCTTCTTGTCCTCAGTGGCGGTACGCAACTCTGACAGAACGCCTGGTGACGGCATGCGGGGCCTTCGTCGCTCTGCTGAGTTCCCTCGGCACCATCAGCGGGATTGTGATGTACGGGGAGCTTACGGCACTCTTCGTGCAGCGCCACAAGGAACAACTCATCACCGGTGATGCGTATATACTGATGGCGTTCGGCGGGGGGAGAGAAATGTAAGTATCATCATCAATTACATCCACGGCCTTTAGTACTCCATGCCAGGACCCAGTCCATTACTTATACTGGAAGTTTGGCCTACTATCCCACTTTAACCATGCGGGCTTTTTCTATTTTTGCTGTTAATGCCTAGTTTGGCCCTCAGTCCCTTGAATTGAAGATGAATAGAGGTGACATGTCGTATTCGCAATACGTCAGCACACGAACAATATACATAGTTATGTTTTATCTAGTAAACTATAAAATTACTTGCACTGACTTGAAATTAAAGTAACTAATTATTAGTATTGCATAAATTTTTGTGCTGGGTAAGAATCAAACTCCAGGCTTGTCAGGGTCACATGCTACTAGACTAACAATATGACCTGAGTTGAGTAGTAGGCAGATAAGCAATAAGTATATCACTTGTTATATAAATATGGGAAGTAATAACTAAATTGGTTGTTGTGGACAGTCCTGCAGGTAACCGCTCCCTCCACATGGATGCGCTGGTAGAAGACAGTATAGCGTTCGGCTACGCCAGTTTAGCTGTCATAGTGCTGCACATCCTCACTGCAGCAACCGGCGTCGCCCTGGTGGGATGGGCCGCCGCCAAAATGGTAAGGCTCTTTTTCATCATCTTGGTCATCATTATCAACGATCTTTTAATTAGATTTAATTGTCTGTAGTAATACAAAGTCTATGCTCTGCTGTTTCACCTACCTTAAAGGTGACTGCCAAGATTTACACCTTGAATTCAATACATAGTCGCTTCTGTGAACGTTTTACACCATTAGATGGAGTGATTCAAAAGAAAGTTTTATAAGTATTATGCATATATTTTATAATAGAATCTCCCCTTCCTTTTTGAAATGAAATCATTTGCGTTATGTTTCCAGGTGACTCGTCTCCGATTGAAACTTCTGCGGTCGGTGATAAGTCAGGAGATCGCGTTCTTCGACACCAACACTACTATGAACTTTGCCACCGCTGTAACTGAGTGAGTATCTTTGTGTGCCTATTTAGTTGGATTCATTCCTATCACACATTACCAATGTAACTCCACATTACCTTTACACTAGGATCAACAGCAGCGACCCACGAACACGCCTAGTTATTACATTCAAGAAGTCGAAACACACAAGCAACAGTTTTCATTGAAAGTAAATTGTAAATGCTTAAAATGTAATTTGACCCATATCACATCTTTTCTTCATAATTATACATATTTCACATTAGTGCTGTCATATTTCGTTTGTGAGTTCTAGAAAGAAGGCCCAATGATGCAGGAGCATCACTAGGTCGCAATGAGTATGGAGCTTGGCTTCTGCTTTGCTTACGGGAAGAGTACAGTCCCTTTGTCAGACTCACACATAAAAATAAATATATTGTAGAGCTCATAGCGCGTTAAAAAAAGGCTGTCTTTTGAATTGTGGCTTCTCTTTTCAGGGACATGGAGAAGTTCAAAGGCGGTGTAGGACACCACGTGGCGATGACCGCTAACCTAGCGGGCACCGTCATCTTCGGAGCAGCACTGGCGCTCAGCTACGGGTGGCAGCTTACACTCAGCGGGCTTAGTGTCGTGCCTGTGTCACTAGGCATAGCCATGATTGTCGCCAAGGTATATTATTTAATTCGTATATAGTGATATATTAGTAATACGGGATCTCTTTTAAATATTTCAAACATCTTTATTAAATGTAAATGTTTTTATCTGCAGTATCAAACAAAATACGCGAGCAAAGAGATAACAGCATATGGCGCTGCAGGACGTATAGTGGAAGAAGCGTTATCTGCTATCAGAACTGTAAGAGCTTATGGAGGAGAAACACTGGAAGTGGAAAGGTATTGCAACATTCAGTAACCGATACAAATAAAACTTAGACTTAAATTTGAACTGACTTAGAGGAGTAACTCTTACTCACCATGGGTCCTTTTACTATGACGAAGGCGGGTAGGGATCTGCAAGATCCTTTAGCCCAAAGCCACTGCAGTATTCTTCTGGGTTACAATTGCAACTATTCGCCAAATAAGTATAATGTTTAGTTTCTACAATGTAATGTTCAACTGACTTCAAAAAAGGAGAAAGTTGTCAATTAGACTGTATTTTGTTTATTTCTTTTTTATGTTGGTTACTTCATAACTATCTACCGGGTAAACCGATTTTGACGATTCTTTTTTTAATTGAAGGGTCATGCTTCCCGTGTGGTCCCATTCCGTTTTGGATCAGTACTTGAAATCGGTTTTTTTCTTGTTGAAATTTGGGATTATTTGATGAAAAAACAAGATTTTAGCATTAGCAGGTTTCTTTTTGCCCTGTTTACTTTGCCCGTTTTTACACTCTTTTCATCTCTCTCTCTTTTTCTCTTAATCTAAAGATCGAGTCTTTTTACAGATATAGAACATCTCTCCAGTCGGCGACACACGCAGCACGTGCCCGAGGTCTGTGGTCAGGAGTGGGCTCAGGCCTCGGCTGGCTGCTGACGTACGCGCTCAATGCCATCGTGTTCGCGTATGGGACTATCTTATGTGTGAGAGACATGGACTTGCCGCCGGAACAACAGATGTACCATCCAGGTGTGATGGTCACTGTAAGTGGAACTGAAGAATAATACACTAAAATATCTTAAATTTCAAACTCTGATGAAGTAATTAGGGATAGAAAAGCGTAGAACTAAAAGTATGGTGCTGCATAACCCTTTAGATCAAGACAGAGCAGAACAAAATATATCTATCTGAATTACATTCAAATCCTCTGCCCGCGGCGCACCGAAGTTGATATTTTCATCCCCTATTTTACCCCCTTAGGAGTGGTATTTCCAAAATTCCTAACTTCGGAATTCTAGGTTCAGCGGTTTGGGCTGTGCGTTGATCTCTGGGTATCTTAGACGGTCAGTCACCTTCCTCTTTTACATATATATGTAGAATATAATCGAAACTGACTAATCTTATACCGAATTATATAATTTATAGTCGGAATACTCATTACTACTACCCAAGCAGTAATTTGAGCTGTTGCGAATTTTTGCAAAACTATTGTTATTTCCTTTACAACTACTCGAGACTACCTTACTTTCTAATACAGTTTTACATGAACCGAAATCAAAAACGTCAGTTTATTATGACTTAAGTGATTGAAAATAATAATGATGAAGAAGCATCTCAATAGGCCGCCATAGTATGAGTCACCATGCTGCATTATTGCATTGTCTGCATTCGCAATGAGTATGGTGACCACCACTCTTGGACTTTTNAGGTGTATGTTATGATATACTCTTAAACTGGGTGTCTACAATATGGCTATGATCACTAACGTCTAAACTAGGCCGAGCCTGTATCTTAGACGTTAGTTTCTTCCCAGATTTTAACTAAATCATAAAAAAACACAGACATTTATTCAAACTGGGTACACTGTATCAAAAGGCGGGCAAACCCACACAATATACATACACATATTAGTCTGTTATAATAATAGTTCTCAGAATAATAGATCCAACTTACTGATACATCTCGATACACAGGGATCACAACCACGCCAAACAAACATATATCACAATGTAATACACATCACAACAGTCACATGTAATTGAAAAACGAAAAACTATACAGAAAAAAAACAATAGTGGTTTGTTAACACTACTAAACAAGGCAGGTATTTCTGCATAATCAATGATCCTGACATTAAGTCAGGTAATCAATATAATTACAGCCTATCCCAGAGACTATTTACTTTTTTTACTTTTATTACTTCACTGTTATATCCTAGGAAATGTATTGAAATAAGTTTTCGATTTAGATTTTGAACTAGACATACTTTACTTAAATGTGGGTAGACCCAACATAGCATGCTTGCGCAGAAGCAAAATATAATAATAATAATAATAATAATATGGTTTATTTCTCAAAAACAAAGACAGAAATACACAAAATCAAAAGCACATGGCACATATCAAAAGTAATTATGATGAACTCTGGTACCCAGGATAAGATTTAACTTGTGTTTAGGGTACCAGAACTACCAGACTCTTGGACTCTGCTCGTGATTTCCATCAGGCTGACTAGAGACACTTTGGTAAGCCCAAAGATATAAAGAAACTGTACGTGTCGTCTGATCCCCAGATCCTGTCGCTAACATTCGTAGCGGCTCAGAACGTGGCGATGTGCCATCCTCACCTGGAGATGTTCAGCGGAGCGCGAGGGGCAGCTCGCTCGCTGTACTGCCTCCTCGAGAGAGCCTCCTGCATCAACGCCCTGGAGAGTAGCGGCGTCCAGGAGAAGATCAAGGGAGACATCGTCTTTGATAATCTCTACTTCAATTATCCGTCTCGGCCTGATGTTAAGGTATGTACATAGTGATTAAAGAAAAACTGACACACAAAATCTTTATTGCTTTAACTCGAAGATTTTTGGCACTAAATTTTGTAAATAGGATGACTTTATGTTAAAACGAGTCGGAGGCTTATCTCTTATTTGTTAATTTAAAAAAATCCCCTCAGATATCAAATTATTAAAAATACTTTCTTAGTAAGTAATTAAAATATGTCTCGTTGGTAAGTCGGCCCGTTAGGGCGAGTAATTAGAATTTTAATGATTACCTCGGTGGCGCAGTGGTAACGTAAGCGACTGCTGTGTTTGAGGTCTCGGGTCGGGCCAAGTGATTATATAATTTGTAAATATTTGTTTCGGGGTTTGCGTGTTGTGTACATTTACAAAAAAAGTATATATTGTATTAATATCAGTTGCCTCGTTCTCAAAGTACAAAACAAAACAAAAAAAACACCCATAATGTCCCACTGCTGGGCTCGGGTCTCCTCTCAGGAGAGGGTTAAGGCCATTCGTCCCCACGCTGGCCAAGTGCGGGTTGGGGACTGACAAGAATACGTTGTGGCTACGTAAATCTTGCCGTTGGATGTTTTTAAGCCGCCCGAAGGCCTCCAACTAAGCTTCACGACTGTTATCGTATGACAACAACCGGGACCGACTGCTTAACGTGACCTCCGAATCACGGAGACGCTCATGGTAACATGCCACCAGCGGTCACCCATCCAGGTACTGACCGCGCCATCGTTGCTTACCCTCGATGATTGTTTCTAATCACCGAGTGCAACTGGGCTATGAGCGCCTACAAGTACAAGCTCTGCTTAATTTGAGATATAGCGTGTGTAATGTTATAGATGTCTGACACGTAATGTTATCATTATTTACTCGCAGGTACTCCGTGGACTTACTCTGAAGATTCGCGCCGGCGAGACGGTAGCTCTGGTGGGCGGCTCCGGGTGCGGCAAGTCCACTCTCCTGCAGCTGCTGCAGAGGCTTTACGAACCTGAAAGTGGCTCTATTACCGTCGACGGGCACAAACTCTCCGACATACATTTGCACCACTTCAGAAAGAGCATTGGTAATACAGATTTTCATATACTCTTATTTTACTAGTTTTAGCGTATTTTGATGTCGTTTATCCCGATATTTGTCAAACGATTGAAATAAAACAAACACTTAATGTTAAGGGAAATCAACCATAATACATAAGCGAAAACCACATCGAAATCGGTTAAGCCCTTTCTGAGATTAGCACACACAAAAAATCAGACATCAGACAAAAATGTAAAAATTGTAGATAGATAGATAATACTTTATTTGTACACCAAGGTTTACACACAATATACAATTCTATAAATTATAAAAAAAAAAAGATAAAAATGAAAATGTGATGTACAAAGGGCGGCCTTATTACTCATTGCAATTTCTTCCAGGCAACCTTTGGATGGACAGGTTTCATTCAAAGCTGGTGCAGGGTATTTAAGAATGAGAAGAAAAAAAAAGAAAATAGTTTTTACGTATATAACAAAAAAAACAAATTATATTANTGGAATTTCAACAAAGTCATTTTGATAATTATGAATAATAAAAGTAATATAGTTAGACATTAAATATAAAGTTAAATGGTTTAAAATAACTATCACTGTACTTATAATACGCACTGCACACCCAAGATACCCAGCCGACTATAAGCCTCATTAAGAATGCTGAAAAATAAAAATGTTCCGGGGCTCATTTCTTTGAAGCTGCTGCAGCTCTTCTTTGCCTCGAGGAGGGCGGGGGATCTTTAGCCGCTACTGTGGTTTCGGCGTTAGTTACCTTGCTTTTGTTTAGAACCAATTCATTTAAGTCTTTCAGTGAGGCAATCCGATGCCGTGATCCATCAGGAGCAAGAACATACATACAGCCTTCACGGCTCCAACACTTATCCACTCCATACTTTTCACGTGCCGCCATAAATGCTGTGTGTCTTATTCGAGTCAAAAACTCAGAAAGAGTGGTCCCAGAACCTTTAAGTATCGATTTGGAAGACCATATACTATCCCGCATTGTTAAAGATCGGAACTTTACAATAATAGGCCTACATTTCTCACCTGTTGTGCGCCCCATCCTGTGACATCGACTTAATTCATCCGGAGTGAATGCCAGATGTTGCAGCTTTTCACGGATAATGGTGGCCACAACTTGAGATGTGTTTTCCTCTCTTAGCTCCTGGACTCCATGTAGAAGAAGTATTTTTCGACGACTGTATGTCTCCATGTTGTCAACCGCCCTTGCAATGACCTCTACCTGCTGGTGAAGCGACTTCAACATTGTTAAAGTTAATGTTTTAAATGAAGCAAAGTTTTCTGATAGAGTTGCTAAACTAGAAGTACCAGAACACTTGCTTTGCAGGTCAACCTCGAACATGGCCATTCTCTGCTCAAAACTGGCCTGCATTTCCAGCAAAGATGTCTTCACAGGATCCATAGCAATGCAAATACACAGATACTTATTGTTTTTTGGATAGGAAATGTTATCACACTGGTAGGTATTTAAGGTTATAGATCTATTTTGCACATTAGTTCAAGTTACTTGATGATCAAACTATTTTTATTAAAATTTTAAATAAGCAGAGTAAAATTTTAATTGTGCTTCTTAAAGTACCCACTTTAAGAAGCGTATTTGTAATTTTGAGTTCTATTACTTCATTAGTTTTTTTCAATATCTTTCGACATTGAGCTCTTACAATGTCATCTTATGTGTGGCAAGTGTGGGTCACCATCAGTATTCCTAGTGAGTACGGTCGTGGGTACCGTCAGGATCATCTACATCTAGACATACTTTTAACCAACATGTGTGAACTAACTGTGCCAGGGGATGCAAGTGCACCTCCTTGCACCTCCCTCCCAGCACCAATGAGTGACCACTACTCTTAGATTCTACTTTTGCTTTCCGTGAGGCAGAGTAGAGCCACTTTGGCAGGCTTGTATATTTATGTATTGATATATATGTAGTTTTTTATTGACTAAGCTATTACCGCCGCCTATTGATACTCGCAACACTAGAGGCGTCACAAGTGCGTTGCCGCCCTTTTAAGAATGAGTACGCTCTTTTCTTGAAGGTTTGAAGGTCGTATTGGTCCGGGAATATCGCAGGCGACAGTTCATTCCACACTTTTGTTGTGTGAGGCAGATAAGCAGGTAGTTGTGATAATAGTTTAATATTAAACATATTTGTTACAGGTGTGGTCGGCCAAGAGCCCGTGTTATTCAGTGGTACTATCCGAGAAAACATTACATTCGGTATGGGCGAAGTCAGTGATGAGGAAGTCATCGCAGCGGCTAAACTCGCTCATGCTCATCAATTCATCAGCAAATTGGCAAACGTAAGGATAACATCTAAGATCCATCACTTTCTTAATCTCAATTAATTTTACAAAACAGTTTACTTCTTTCAATAAGTCTTAATTAAAGTTTATTATTCATAAGTCATTAAAATGTTGCACTCAAGAATATTTAAAACCAAAGGTCCCAGTGGAGAACCTTGTGGTACTCCCGAAAAAGAGTCTAATGGAAACAAGTGAAGTCATTGATAAATTTAGTTTGACGTTCGCCTCGAAGTGAAAGACAATATTTTTTATTATTTGTACTAACCGTTTTAATAAATTGCATCAATACTATATGTTTGTTCAGTACTAATATGGTACAGATGATCAAAAGTCTGTGCATGAAACATATATAATCATCAAAATTTTTATAGTGATCCATAAATTGCTGTTCTGAGAGTGGATGTTCTAGTTTTATATATGTTTGTAAAGTTTCCCGTGACACTGAATGTGTATTGCTAATGCGGGAGTTATTTAAAAAAAACATAATTAACAAATTAACTCAATTCAAAAAAAGAGGAGGTTCTCAATCGACTGTATTTTTTATATTGGTTACTTCAGTCCTGGCTTTTGACTGGGTGAACTGATTTTTATGATCCTTTTTATATTTGAAGGCTGGTGCTTTCCGTGTGGTCCCATTTCAATTTGGTCCAATTCTTGAAGTCAATATTTTTTTGTTATTTTTTTTTAAATTATTTCTCTCAAGTCTTAGTCCTAATATAAAATCAATATGGTAACTGAGTGTGGCTCTCACGAATATGTAGGGGTACGAAACGATGCTGGGCGAGCAGGGCGCGTCTCTGTCGGGCGGTCAGAAGCAGCGCGTGGCCATCGCGCGCGCTGCGCTGCGCCGCCCCGCGCTGCTGCTGCTGGACGAGCCCACCGCCGCACTCGACCCCGCCGCAGAGAGACAGGTCTCACACACACACATCTTTTACCGCCTTTCTTTTAGGAAACCCCTTCCAAAATGACTACTGTGCCTGATGGAAACCATAAGCAGAATCCAAGAGAAGTGGTCACAATACTCATCGCGGATGTAGACAATGCAGCATGGTGACCCACACCATGGCTGCCTATTGATGCTTCTGGGTTTCCGGTAACATATGCGACTGCTATACCTGAGGTCTCGGGTTCAACTCTCGGGTCGGATCAAATGTTTCTTTGATCAGTAAATAATTTTTTGGTGTTTGAGTGTTTACTATCAATAGTATGAATGTATTTACAAAAATAAGCATAGACGTATTTATATCAGTTATCTAGCACCTAAAACACAAGCTCTGCTTACCTTGGAACTGATGACGTTATGTGTAAGATCAAAATCAAAATCAAAAAGATAAATTGGCACAGCAAAAATTACACACACGTAGTCCAATTGCCGGCCTCCAAACTAAGTATAAACTTGTAATATGGATGCCAAGGTGATTCCCTACTGTAATTATACATATAGATTTTTTATTTATTTATTATTACAGTTTCTCAAACTTTTGCTTGTTAATTTCATTATTTTGTTTTTCAAAAATTAAAGAAGCCAAGAAAGTTGATACCTTTTTTAAAAGTTAGAACTTAGAGTTTGTTTGAACTAATCATCATGTAAGTACCACCTAAAAGTGTATTGTATTAAGGTGCATTGAAGTCGACGATACTATATTAAGAGCAGACGATGACAAAGACGTAAAACTAAATCCCCAGGTCCAAGCGGCCCTAGACGCAGCCTCCAAGGGCCGGACAACTCTGGTGGTGTCCCACCGTCTCTCAACCATCGTCAACGCCACTCGCATCGTGTACATGGAACAAGGCGCTGTATTAGAACAGGGGACGCACTCCGAGCTCATGGAGAAGAAGGGATTGTATTACAAGCTGGTGCAGGAAGACATGACTAGCAAGTGAGTTCTTCTATTTATTTATTTATTGTATTCACAACGTACTTAAAAGATATTCTTTTTATTTAGTGATTATAGAAACCCAGAAAATATTTCAAAAAGTGAAAATTGAGGAAGGGGATTTTTTTTTCTCTGTTAAAGAGACGTAAATACTCGGATTAAGAAATAAAAAAGAAGATTCATATTCCCAATTGCTAATAATGTTCCTATCGTAACTGGGACCGATGGCAACGTGCTCTCCGATGCCTAAAACTATCTAAAAGTGTTAAAAAGGTTCATTTATCTAAAGATTTACCTTTTATATATGAACCTGCTGAAGTGACTCTACTCGGCATGATGAAGGCACGAGTGGAATCCAAGACCTAAGAGTAACAGCACTTTGTACGACCCACGAATTGTTGTTCTTAGTATAGGTGTCCTTTGTATATTTATAACCGGAGAGGCGAACTCAACCTGATTGATACCACGGCCTCACAGAAAACCGGTGTGAAAATTACTTACGTTCTCCCTTCCCATCCCCCAAAGGCCGTCACTTCTCTGGTGTTGCGGGTCTGTGTTTCTTCTTACGCATTCAGGTAAAAACGATTGGTTTTTGAAAATGGTGATTATTTGTCCATCTTAATATAAATTACTTGATATTCTTGCTAACCAAAATCTTAAACTATTTCATTCTGTATCTCTAGGAGTATAGACGCGACTCTCTCAGCAGACGCTGAAGGTGATGATGACGTCATCGTCGAAGCTGAAGACCTGCCACAGTTTAGAAGGAGTTTCAGCACCCGACAGTCCAGCAGAAGTTAGTATCAGTAATACCTCATATATATATAGTTAGTTTATATATATATAGTTTAGTTTAGTTTTTTTGGCGATTGCCACAGTAAAGATTAGCTAATGTCCTTCTTTAAAAATAAAAGTACCTCCATGCCAAATTTTATTGAAATCGGTTTATTGGTTTGGCTGTAAAAACGTGACAGATAAACAGAGTTATTGTTGCATTACTAATATACTAGCCCGGGCTGCACTCGAATTTAATAAAAAGTATCCTATGTTACTTCTTATACCTCCAAGAATATGTGTATAAAGTTTAATGATGATCGGTTAAGCAGTTTTGCAATTATAACAAACAAACTTACTTTCACCTTTATAATATTAGTGTGATTAGGAAGCATATAATCTGAATCTCGGAAACGATTTTCATCAAATTGAATGTGCAAAGGGTTTCGGGGCAATAAATCGATCCAGCCAGGATTTTTTAGGAAATTTTCTAAGGAAGAAACGGTCATCCGGATACAGGTCCTATGAGGTCGAGGCGCTCATAGCCCAGTTGTACTCGGTGATTAGAAACAATCATCGAGGGTAAGCAACGATGGCGCGGTCAGTACCTGGATGGGTGACCGCTGGTGGCATGTTACCATGAGCGTCTCCGTGATTCGGAGGTCACGTTAAGCAGTCGGTCCCGGTTCTTATCATACGATAACAGTCGTGAAGCTTAGTTGGAGGCCTTCGGGCGGCTTAAAAACATCCAACGGCAAGATTTACGTAGCCACAACGTATTCTTGCCAGTCCCCAACCCGCACTCGGCCAGCGTGGGGACGTATGGCCTTAACCCTCTCCTGAGAGGAGACCCGAACCCAGCAGTGGGACATTATGGGTTGTTTGTTTGTTTGTTTGAGGTCAAGGGTCTAAAGGCATTAATTCTACGACGGTCCCCTTCTCCCGCAGGTTCGACGTTGTTCCGCAACAGCGTGCGCGCGAGCGTGCCGCACGCCGCGCACGACGCGCTCTCGGCTCCGGTAAGACAACAAGTAGCTGAATGACTTTCCTAATATTTCACACCCTTTTACCCGACTGCGAAAGAAGGAGGGTATTGTTTTTCGAGTGTATGTATGTATGTATATTTCTTTGGCACGTCCTAGAGCCTGAACGGCTTGTCGTATTTTTATGTGAGTGGTTTTTCTTTAAAGGAAAAGTAATAAATGATTTTCATTGATGAAATATAATCTCATTAATAACTATAAAAACTAGGTATTTACTGAAATCTCTACTTTAAACAATCGGATAACGTAATAATAACTGTATGACATTATCAGGAGCTCGAAGACCTGGACGATGAAGAGTCTGCGGAAGAAAACGCAGTATCGACCTGGTCATTACTGCGATTGAATGCGGCGGAATGGCCTCTGTTAGTAGGGGGGGCCTTCGCCTCGTTGCTGGTGGGAGCTACCATGCCTACCTTCGCACTGCTGTTCGCGAAGCTGTACGGAGTAAGTACATCATCGTTGATTCGATTCCTATTTAATGAAAGTATCCTATGCTACTTCTAATACCTCCAAGAAGAGGTGTACAAAGCTTAATGATAATCGGTTAAGTACTTTTCGCGTGAAAGCAGAACAAACAAACTTACTCTCACCTTTTTGTTACTAGTGTGATAAGGATTAGAATTTATCAGCAGTATGTAACATGATGCAGAAACATATGTCGCCATGGTGTGGGTCTCCATGCTGCATTCACAATGAGTATGGTGACCACCACTCTTAGATTCTGCTCATATGCCATTAAGCTGAGAAGAGTCACAGTACAGAATCTGCCTAGCCTTGAATCTCACCTCAAAATTAATATCATAAATTCCACGCACGGATGTGTAAGGGTCGAAGCAGTCATCGCCCTGTTTTCTTACTGCCTTCTTGGTTCAAGTCCCACATGGAACCTTATATGGTCCAGAAATTGTTATTCTGGATATTTTTTGTCTCCGTTTCATGTGGTAATAAAAAATTTTTAGAGCAGAAATGGTTTTTTGTCGAAAAATAATTGGCAGTCATGTTATTCATAAAATTAATGTGTAAAATGAGAAATTTCATACTGTTTTAATAAAAATTATTAACACCAACGTAAGCTCGTCGGTGACGTGAACTCAGAAGATTTTCCCCTACCAGAAAGTGCTCAACGCGGCCGAAGAATTTGTCACTTCGAAGATGTCACGTCAGCATATCGATGACGCGGTGACGCGAACTCACAAGATTTTCTTATACCAAATAGAGCTCAACGCAGCCGAATAAGTTTTCACTTCAAATATAAAACAACCACTATAATAACGGGATCTATAATAATTTCCAAATATTGACATCAAAATTTTCCCCCACAGAAATTTGCAGAATCCGACAAGGATGAGATCCTGTCGCAGTCGGCTCTGTACTCGAGCCTGTTCGCGTGCGTGGCGGCCGCCTGCGGAGCCGTCACCTTCGCGCAGACCTGGCTCTTCAACCTGGCGGGCGGCAGGCTCACCGACAGGCTCCGGGAACTCTCCTTCGCTAACTACCTACAACAGGTAACTTGTGAAGTCACTGCCTTTTTTATATAATAGGTACCTGATGGTAAGCAATTACCGCCTCCCATGGACACCCAACACCAGAAGCGTCACAAGTGCGTTGCTGGCCTTTGGGAGAGAGGGAAGGGGAGGGAAGAGTGTTTGGGCTATCGGCCTCCGGTATTCTCACACACTAGGTGGAACACAGCGCAGACGCTGTTTCACACCGGTCTTCTGTGGGACCGTGGTATCACTCCGGTCGAGCCGGCCAATTCGTGCCGAAGCGTGGCTCTCCCACAGTGAAACATCTAAGACCAGAATGTGTTACATTCCCAAGTCATCAACTTTTGTAAAATCTGCTTGCAAAGTCAAATGTATGTTTATGTGGTCTTGAATCTCCAAAAACTGTTAAAGACAAGATAGCTTACTGTGTATTTATTTAAAAAAAACTCAGTACAAGGTCTGCTCGATATAAAGCTATATGGAGTTGTGTGTCAGATATTCCAAAATATTGCGATATTTAAAACTAACAAAGTATAAAACTTTATTAATTTCCAAGAAGACAAATATATTAAACAAACATGTTTTAATTGCCTCGGTGGCTCACTGGTATAGTATGCGACCGTTTTGCATAAGGTCTCTGATTCGATTCCTAGGTAGGACTAAATGTATGACCTGCAAATATTTGCATAGAAGTTTGAGTGTTTCCTATGTAAAAGATGCATGTATTTACAACAAAAAGGTATATTTATTTATATCAGTTGTAACCACAACACAAGCTCTGGTCAGCTTGGAACTAGATGGCGTTGTGTATCAGATGTCCGAAAATATTTATTTTAGAAAAACTAATTTGATATGTTTTCAGGAACAAGGCTGGTTCGACTTGCCTCAGAACTCGGTGGGTGCTCTGTGCGCTCGCCTCGCTACCGACTGCGCCAACGTGCAGGGAGCCACCGGTCAGTAGCACGACGATTACACTTTTGACATTTACATTTTGACATTTACATTTTGACACCATTCTTATATAACATCGCCATCATTTCAGCCGGAAAACGACCATTTATGGACATATGCCTCCCACAAGTCTTTTCACAACAACCGTTCTTGTTTGAGAGAACGAATTTTGTCAATATTTTATTTCGGGGCCAACATAAATCTTGTTCAGGGCTAGTCCACTTTGGAAAGGTTAAAATCATCTGCTAAAAGAAAGTTCAATTTGAAAAGTGTTTTTTGTGACCTAAATATCGTGGGAGAGACACGCTTCGGCACGAATGGGCCGGCTCGACCGGAGTGATACCACGACGTCACAGAAAACCGGTGTGAAACAGCCCTTGCGCTGTATTTCACCGAGTGAGTGAGGATACCGGAGGCCCATACCCCAGAATTAATTACACTAGTATTCGCTGTGATCCATCTTATCGGGGATTTTAACATTTGTAAAAGCAATTCATTTAATACTTAAAGTCTTGTTTGTATGTTCAGGTACTCGCCTGGGCACGATACTGCAGGGCGCCAGCACCATGATCCTGGGCGTGGGACTCGCCTGTGCTTTCTCCTGGAAGATGACCCTTGTTTCTTTGCTCAGCGTCCCTGTGGTGAGTGTCTTTCTACGAGATTCACCATGTTGTAATTCGCAAAAACGTTCTATTTTGGGAAAGAGTGTTTGTTATACTGAAGGCAGAGTACTCTTGTGTACGAAACTAGTGAAACTGCTGATAAACATACTCGTATGTTACTAAAATCAGTTCAGCCATTCAAAGAGATGATTCGGAACAAACATACCGATAGACAAAAGTTTTTGAAGCACCTTATGCACTTCCATACGCATTTAATGAAAAGCTTAAAATTACAAGCACACACTTTAATTATATTAATTTGTATTTATAAATAATGTAAATAAATTATAGCCTAACTCCGAACATTATTTTATCCTCACACAATTATTTATACTGAGTGTAAATCAAATCCCCGTTTACAGCTTAGCATCACTAACCACTTGATCAACTGACCCGTTTTGAATGAACTTAACTCATTTTCTAGACCGATCCCCGCGCTCCTTTACTTCTAGACTGTTGCCCGGACTCGTTTATTTCTAGAAAGTTCCTTGGATTAGTTTATATAATGTTTGATTGATGGCCCGAAACGTAATGTCATATCTGTGCAGGTAATGGGAAGTATATACCTGGAGGGCTACATCAACAAGCGCGCCGAGACCAAGGAGCGCAAGGCTCTGGAGCTTGCATCCAGGATCGCCACAGAGGCTGTCATCAATGTCAGGACTGTACACAGTTTAGGTAAGAGACCATTTTACCAACCAACCCAACCTGATGATCTAACCCTTTTAGTAAATTTAAAAATAAAAGCAAAAGGAAGTCCAGTAACATTACCCTCGGCCGACTGCACCTACTGTTGTACACAGGCCAAAGTATAGACAGAAGTATAACTTTACAAAATATGTGTATAGACAGAAGTATAACTTTACAAAATATGTGTATAGACAGAAGTATAACTTTACAAAATATGTGTATAGACAGAAGTATAACTTTACAAAATATGTGTATAGACAGAAGTATAACTTTACAAAATATGTGTACAACGTTAGGTGTAGAAGAGAGCATCTTATCTCGGTACAACGTGTCGCTGCAAGAGGCCAACGCGCGCTCAGCGCCGATCCGCTACGTGCGCGGGCCCATCTACGGCGTGTGCGTGTGCGCGCCTACGCTCGGCTACGCCGTGTCCCTCGTCTACGGAGGCTATCTCATCGCAAGAGAAGACATGCCCTACGAATATGCTGTCCTGTAAGTATAAACTCTTCTTCTGTTCCTTTTTTAATGAGCCGGCTAAAGTGATTCTACTTGACCTGATGGAAAACATGAGCTGAATCAAGAGTAAAAGAGTAACACGGTGAGTCACACCATGGCGGCCAAGTAATACTTCTGCATGCAAGAAACATGCTTAACTAATGTTTAATTTAAATACTTGGTCTAACTATAAGTTTCTCTTCGCATTTTCTTATCTTCTTAAATTATATTGAAGTAGAATTTCGAATTCAATGTTCTTTTCAAATGATCATAATACACCAACTTTTTACCGTGGGAGAACCACGCTTCGGCATAAATGGGCCGGCTCGACCGAAGTGATACCACGGCCTCACAGAAAACCGGTGTGGAACAGCGCTTTCGCTGTGTTTCATCGAGTGAGTGAGGATACCGTAGGCGATACGTCTCTTCGTTTGCCCCTTATACCATAAAAAACCAACTTCTCGTGTCGCCAGTCTTGTCTCTGGTCAGTCAATCTGTTAATAGTTTATATCAATGTTGTATCATGTACACATATAAAATTGCCAAACCAGTCCACTAGTCGCGAGTATTAAAAACAGGATACTGTTTAAACTATATTAATTCTAAACTGTGCTTGCAGAGTATCCGAGGCGTTGATCTACGGCGCGTGGATGTTGGCGGCTGCGCTTTCCTTCGCTCCATCATTCGCTGCGGCCAAACGCTCTGGAGCCAGGATCCTCGCCGCTTTGCACCGAGAACCGAAGGTCACAACTGAATCTACTGCTCAGGAGTTTAGCGGCTGGGTGAGTTCCTTTCTTGCTTTGACCATCTTTTCTGTACTCTTTTGATAAATAGCCAAGGCTTATTACATTCTAACTTGTCCAATATTGATATTGTTACGATGGATTCTATGAATTTAAGAAATAAACTTACGGACGAGCAAAAGAGACTTTATTAAAAACAATCTTAAAAGTACAGTATAATTTGGAATACTAGACCTTAATTGTGGCCGAGGTCGCTGGATCACTGATATCACTCTGGTATTTGTCGCAGTGTAGCACAAACTGTACTGCACTTCGGCCCGTGAGACGCCTTTTTATATTTCGACAAATATCGCTGGCGAATGTATCCAAACTACCTCGTGACAGTCGATGTATATTCGACGCTATGTATATCGGTGTAAGGTTCATTGTTCTGTGCCTCAAAAAATCAACGAGAACTTTTACGATGTTTAGCCGTATCGAGTCGTGTTCTGGAATAATCTTTGTTCGTAACAATATATTGGATTAATAGTCAATGTTGTTGACCCTGGGGTACAACAATGCACGTATACCAAGAGTACATGTACAGTGTTGGACATACCGTGTGCTGAAATTGTTATAGGTTGATTTATTTTTCTTGAAACGAATAATAAATACTACTTTAATAATATTGTAGCATAATAAGTGCTAATTTTTCATTACAGCATCCGTCCGGAGAAGTTGACTTTCGCGACCTTCACTTCAGCTACCCGACGAGGCCCAACGTGCCGGTGCTCCGGGGTCTGAAGCTGAAGGTGACCCCAGGACAGACCGTAGCGCTGTGTGGGGCCAGCGGCTGCGGAAAGTCTACACTCCTGCATCTGATGCTGCGGAGCTACGACCCTGTCTCCGGAAACATTGTTAGTGGCATATTTATTTTTATTAATTGTTTTATTTTATTTAGCTAAGGTAACCGAATATCCAACGGAAGTGTGGTAGTCGAGTCTACTATTAGACTGTTATTTTGAAGTAAAGATTGCGATAGAGATTTCTTACTGTAAAAGAAAGAAGAGAAAAATAGAAGGCTTAGAAAAAAAATGGACTTAACCATTACATCTGAATGGTTGACTACCTTCTTAAAAGTGAAGATTCACTTATCCTAGGTCCTTATCCTTTGTCTATATTTAAAGTTTACGTGGTTTTATTATTTCATTAAGCGCTGTATATTAGTACATAAAGAAAAATCTTTGTAAGCATGACACTTTTTTTATTTATTACCAATATTTTACTTAAAGAAAATGTAGAATTCGACATTGAATGTGCGATGAGCATAATAATGTACGCCGTGTCCCGGTGCAATTTATCTGTTGTGGGGTACAGGTTGTCTTGTTTAAGTTTATAACCGATCGGATTTATAGAGTTGGAAGATACTTTCTAGTTTTCCCTTTGCCTTTAAACACTTTTTGACTGTTGAACTGTTGTACCAGGAGCTGGACGGCAAAGACATCCAGCGCTCCCTGACCCTGCCGCAGCTGCGCCAACAGCTGGGGCTGGTGCAGCAGGAGCCGGCGCTGTTCTCGCGCACCATCCGCGAGAACATCGCGTACGGAGACAACTCGCGCCACGTGCCCATGGACGAGATCATCAACGCCGCGCAGCAGGCCAACGTGCACAACTTCATCGCTGGGCTACCCATGGTTAGCGGCTTCGCAATTCTCTTTTCCAATTTTAGCATTTTTTTTTTTTATATTTAACTGCCAAAATGACTCTGCCTTGCCTGATGGAAAGCATGAGCAGAATCCAAGAGTGGTGGTCACCATCCTCAATGCGAAAAAGAACAATGCACCATGGTGACCCACACTATGGCGGCCTGGGGGGAAAGGGGATGGTGAGGGGGATAGTGAGGGGCGCGATAATTGTTGGGTTGGGGTATGGGCCTCCGGTATCCTCACTCACTCGATGAAACACAGCGTAAGCGCTGTTTCACACCGGTTTTCTGTGAGGCCGTGGTATCACTCCGGTCGAGCCGGCCCATTCATGTCGAAGCGTGGCTCTCGTATACGTATGTGTGTGTGAACCTGTCAAAGTGACTCCGCTCTGCCTGATGGAAAGCACGAGTAGAATCTAAGAGTGGCGGTCACGTGATCATTGCTCGTGCAGACAACGCTACAATGCAGCTTGGTGACCCTCACTATGGCACTCTTTTGAACCGTGGGAGAGCCACGCTTCGGCATGAATGGGCCGGCTCGACCGGAGTGATACCACGGCCTCACAGAAAACCGGTGTGAAACAGCGCTTACGCTGTGTTTCATCGAGTGAGTGAGGATACCGGAGGCCCATACCCTAATCCAACGCCCCCTATCCCTCTCACCATCCCCTTTCCCCCCAGGCCGCCATAGTGTGGGTCACCATGCTGCTTTGTTTTTTTTCGCATCGAGGATGGTGACCACCACTCTTGGATTCTGCTTATGCTTTCCATCAGGCAAGGCAGAGTCATTTTGGCAACTTAAATATAAAAAAAAAAAAAAAAATGTTTCTTCATCATCATTCCTTTCTAAATACACCTATGCCACATAAACCCATGTGCTGAGTGATGTGTGCGTGTGCAGGGCTACGACACGGCGGTGGGCGGCGGGGCGGGCGCGGCGCTGTCGGGCGGGCAGAAGCAGCGCGTGGGCATCGCGCGCGCGCTGCTGCGCCGCCCGCGCCTGCTGCTGCTGGACGAGCCCACCTCCGCGCTCGACGCCAGCAGCGAGAAGGTACCGCAGTCGTTCTCTCGTATGGCTTCTGCCCGCGCCCGTATACGCGGTACTTTTATTTGTCGACCGATTGCGATAAAACGATCACAAACATATATTCAGTGAAGTTCACCACGGTACACAAGTGAAAAACAACAACCCATCATGTCCCACTGCTGAGCTCGGGTCTCCTCTCAGGAGAGGGTTAAGGCCATACGTCCCCACGCTGTCCAAGTGCGGGTTGGGGACTGGCAAGAATACGTTGTGGCTACGTAAATCTTGCCGTTGGATGTTTTTAAGCCGCCCGAAGGCCTCCAACTAAGCTTCACGACTGTTACGTATGATAAGAACCGGGACCGACTGCTTAACGTGACCTCCGAATCACGGAGACGCTCATAGTAACATGCCACCAGCGGTCACCCATCCAGGTACTGACCGCGCCATCGTTGCTTACCCTCGATTATTGTTTCTAATCACCGAGTGCAACTGGGCTATGAGCGCCTCCGCCTCACAAGTGAAAGCTGTATAAAAAAACTCAGGAGCCAATCGGTCGAGTCACTTCTAAATTTTTCAATCATTTTAAGAAATTAGTACAACTGGTGTTTCTTTTTTTTTTTTTCAGTGGGTTTTGGGTTTGTTGCAAATAAATACAGTCCTTTAGTTGACAAACATTCCGTTTATTGTTTAGTTTCATACATGCTTCAAAATATAAAATAAAAAGGTACCTTTTACATATTCTGGCTTAGTTTTGTTCAACAAAACTCTTGCTATACAATCAACGGATTGTTGTTCAATACTTTATATAAATAACAATTCAGGACATATTTACCCTTTCAATACTTCTTACGTTCTGACATGAAACATATTCACAAAAACTTATCGTCTTTCAATACACATTTAAAAGGAATACTTTCGAATATAGAATTATTAATTGGCTTTTAGTAAATCAATAAAGAGGATTATATCAAGGTTGGACTAGCGTCAATTTGATCAATTCTCAACAACAACACATACTAATGAAAACTCCAGTAGTTTGATTTAAATAAACAACAATTTAAAGCTTACTTTGTAACCCAATTTTGTTTGCCCAAATTTTTTATTTAGAATTTATCACAAATATTAAATAAACCTTTAATTTTTTTTTCGGTCGTAACCTATTCTACGTGTAATGTTTTACATCGTATATATTAGAGAGTAAAACTAACCAACGATGTCTCGTCAGTCGGTCCAGGCCGCGCTGGAGGTGGCCGCCAAGGGCCGCACCACCATCATCATCGCGCACAGACTCGCAACGGTACAACACGCCGACGTGATCTGCATCATCGATAAAGGTAACCATTAGCATCATGATATTTCAATATATCACCGTAATTAAATTTCTTTCATATAGAACAATTTCTTTCAAAGCTATGTTATGTGAGCATTATCTGTCTCTCGTTATTTGAAACTAACGTATATATGTATGTAAGTAGGTTAACATTTATATATATTACGTATTTTCATATGAGTATGTATGTATAGTATTTTTTATTTTTTCTTTTATTTATTCTATAGTATTATTATTATTTCATATCATTATTTATTAAATTTGTAATATAATTTGTTTTTTTTTGTTATATACGTAAAAACTTTTTTCTTTTTTTTTTTCTTCTCATTCTTAAATACCCTGCACCAGCTTTGAATGAAACCTGTCCATCCAAAGGTTGCCTGGAAGAAATTGCAATGAGTAATAAGGCCGCCCTTTGTACATCACATTTTC
>PKRV01001010.1:156567-167404 GCA_003709505.1 Hyphantria cunea
GTTTTTTTTTGTTATATACGTAAAAACTTTTTTCTTTTTTTTTTTTTTTTCTTCTCATTCTTAAATACCCTGCACCAGCTTTGAATGAAACCTGTCCATCCAAAGGTTGCCTGGAAGAAATTGCAATGAGTAATAAGGCCGCCCTTTGTACATCACATTTTCATTTTTATCTTTTTTTTTTTATAATTTATAGAATTGTATATTGTGTGTAAACCTTGGTGTACAAATAAAGTATTATCTATCTATCTATCTAACAATTTCAAAATGGGGAAATGGAAAATCCATTTAAAAAAAATGAATTTGGGAAATTGCAAGTTCATCATATAAATATACGTATAAATTTTTCAGTTTCATCATATTTCCTTCAAAAATCTCGTGTTAAATTAGAAGTTATTACCAGGTGTGGTGGTAGAGAGCGGCACGCACGCCGAGCTGGTGAAGAAGAGAGGCATGTACTGGCAACTGTTGCAGCAGCAGGCTCCCTCCGCCTCATAACACCTCCCAGCCTCGCCAGTGCGGCTGTGCAGGACAAACTGTCTTCTGAATGGAAGTTCCTTATATTGTGATCAGAGTGTGCTTTCTATACGACATACATAGAATAGTACACAAAACATTAACAGAAAATATTAGACGTGTTCATTTGAGATAAAACCCATATCAAAAGGTTTTTTAATACCAAATTAGATAAAGGAAATAAAGCAATCTAAAAACCTTATAAACTATAAATACATATAAACACAACTAGAAATATATTTTTCAAACATTATAATATGCATATAAAATCTATATTTACAAAACAATAAAATCATAAAATATTGATTTAATAAAGTTGAAAGTAGTAAGTTTCTGAGTTTGGAAAAACTCATAAGTGTGAGAAGTGTAGAATGACTATAATATACCCTTTCAAAGATTTCTTAAAGAAGTAATTACTTCTCTCCTCTTTTTACGTTAATAAATCTTCTGTGCTTTATTTACGAATAAAGAAGCTAGTTAGCTTGTAGAGGCAAAATCAATTTACTAACAAAAAAAAGTATTGTGATGACAAGTTTTTAGATAATATTATTAATTAAATTGATTTAATTGTTGTTTAATCAACTAATTATTTTGCCATTAACTAATTGATTAATTATTATTAATTAGTTGATTAAATATCACACTATGTAGTTTATTTTAATTATTAAGTAAAAAAGAACCAAATAATTATTAGATTATTTTAGCATTTTTTTTGTAAGCTTCGACTGTGATCGTGATTCTCACGTATTTATTTTGTAATATTTAGTATAAGGCTAGTGAGTAATATTTGTAACAATCAGAACCCATTTTACCAGTTCCTGATAAACTGTCAGTTAGAAGTGTTAGTTAGTTATCAGCCACTAACTATGTATAACAAGCAATAGTTTTGAAATTATATATGTTTACTAGTTTTGCCCACGGTTACACCTATTTATTTGTAGATTGTCGCGACAAAAAGGAGTTTATTTTCTTTTCCAAAGTCCAATCTATTTCTATGCTGAAATTAATACAAATCGGTTCAGTGGTTTAGCCGTGAAATCGTAACAGACAGACAGAGAAATTCAATCAATCAATCAACAGCCCATAATGTCCCACTGCTGGGCTCGGGTCTCCTCTCAGGAGAGGGTTAAGGCCATAAGTCCCCACGCTGGCCAAGTGCGGGTTGGGGACAGAGAAATTACTTTACTTTAAACTAACTTTTTACTTTACTTTTACGTTACTTTCGAATTTATAGTGTTAGTATATATCTATGGATCTGACGTATAGAGGGAGGTCTCTCTGTCCAAGGTTGTGATACCGAAATTAGTAGTTATCTCGCAGATATGTGCGGCCTACTCTATCAGGGAGTTTACCAGCAAGTGGTGAAACTGGCTCTTTATACCGGAACTGAAGTCTCTCTAGGGAACAGTTACGAAAGTAAATATCGGGAACAAACTTTAACTTTGGTGACTATGAGTACCGGTTGAACGATTAATGGGGCGCCAACTCTGTTCAAAATTAACAAACTAAGAATCAAGTAAAGATTATTTTTGAACACTTTGTAATTTAAGTATTTGTTGTGTATATTAGTATATTAATATCTTTTGCCTCTGATTGCTGATATCTGTGACAATCGTATACCTTTAAAGAAGCAATTTATGTTTGACTTGTATATTCCGATATATAATCTTGTTGAATCTCGGAAACTGCTCCAAGGATTTTCATGAAATTTTGTATCAAAGGGTTTCGTGGGCAATAAACCGATTTCGCTGGATTCATTTTTAGGAAATTTACCAAAAAAAATTGTTTATACATTCTCTTTATCTTCAATTTAAATTTAATTTTTTTATATATATACATCTATCGAGCAAAGCTTGTTCATTCAGGTACTAATTAATCAAAAGGGACGGAAATGTGTGACAGGAAGGCGGCTAAACACGCGCTATTTGATTTTACCAATGTCGATTCTCTTTCATAAATCCCTAACACTTCTATAATCTTATATTATAGGCTTATATCTTGTTTTGACTTTCAAGGTTAAGTCACGTGACTTAACCTTGAAAGACGTCATTCTAATACATTTGTCAGTTTTCTATCATCGTTTACGTTTGTAGAATCCAAATTAGACTAGTGGGCATGTGTTATAATTACATGTGACTGTTGCAAGGCTTGCTCATTTATGTCTAACTGTATTTTGAACTAATATAATAATAAAAAATATTGGCTTTTCAAATGAGTCCATTAAATGAAAATACACATCTGTATCACACAGAGTACGGGGCCTCCATTAAAACTGTAAAATAAAATGAATAGTTTGTAAGTATTCTCTAAGTATTCCAATGGATTAGTAAGTAGTAATTAAAAGTGTTCAGCGGTATTAATTCGTAACTATTGCTATGAAACATATCGCCAGCTAGTTATACACGGTTGAAAATATAATACTTTTGTATAATCATTTTTGTTTTCTTTTAAACTATCCTTTATTTTGTTTCTCCGATACTTTTTCCCGAACTGGTTTGGGGTCAACTTTAAGTCTGCTAAAAAACGACTGCACGAATGCAGCAAAGCAGTCGTTACACCGCTTTCTACTACACTTAGTGTTATTTGTTCAAATCCCACTCGGATTATGTGTGGATCACAAAATCCAAGTACTAGACGATATCGAAATCAGAAAAATACGCTGTAGCGCCATTTAACGAAGATACATTGAACTTTTTAGTGGGACTAATCTTGTCCACTCGCCCACCAATGTAACTCCTATACAGCAGCATCAGCAACAGTGACCCACAAATACACCGAGTTATGACACTGGGGCAGTCCCAGGAAATGTTAACCTGTCTTGGAACCCGCAACGAAATTATTCAGACGAAAGACTGGAGGATTTAGAAATATAATATGTCCACTTCCCTCCTTAGCAAAGCGGGAGACAAAATAAAGTCGAAATAGGCAGACACCGATGATGTAATCATTCACGTTCAAAAAGATTAAAATGTAAGAATTATTATTTTTTAAAGACATATAATGCCTTAGGAATAAACATCCTGTGCCGCGGGGAACTTTACAAACATGCATGAAATGGACATGTAGTTAGTGGTGGGTAGTACCACTGAACTTGTGTGTGACAGGTAAATAATATGTTCGACTCACGGTTATTATGTATTTGTCCAGCACTCACAAGTAAACAATTGAAGGTGCAGTAAAGGAAATATATAAGCACAAGCACAACACAATAACTGTTTAAAGCAGGAAGATAGATAGTCAGCGAATAGTACACAATATAACATTAAGTATTTAAGCGGTATATAAGCGCTAACTCAAGTACATAAGTTTAAACAAGCAAGCGTGCGTTCGGCGTCAATAACTAGTTAAGATTGTTCTAGACTGCGCACAGGCAACGGTTTCCGGCGCACGATATATCTCGTCTAGCTATGCATCTAGATAGCATAGTGAAAGGATGTGTTGATAAATATTGTCGACAAACCGAAATGTATCTTAGTGACATAGTATATATATTTATAATGCACTTATATTATTAATGTGTCTATTAATGATGTGTATATATATAAATAATATTCTGAGTGCAGAATAAGTGTAAATATTGTAAATAAATATTATTATATATATAATTTATGTGTTATGTTTAGTATAATTTGTTATATGTGTAAAATTATATAAAATACATAAACAAAAGTGGGGGGATCCCTACAGACACAAAGTACACCCAGACTTAGAACAACAAGTTAGGGATCACACAAAGTCTTATCCCATATAGGATTTGAACCCGCGACACTTGTTGAATTAGGAAGCGGAAGGTGACCACTTAAACCACTAGGCCAACTGTGCAAATGTACATAGCTAAAGTCAATTTTAAAGGCCTCATTTGCCTTTTCATTAAATCTGCTCGGCCTCACAGAAAACCGGTGTGAAACATCGCTTGCGTTGTGTTTTACTGAGTGAGTGAGGATACCGAAGGCCTATACCCCAACCATCCCCGCATCTCCCCCCCCACATCTATAGTTTTGCGCGTGTCCATGGGCGGCAATAATCGCTTACCATCAGGTGATACGTCTGTTCGTTTGCCACATAATCCACAGGACAAAAAAACTACTTTCTCAGTTAAGTAGTATACTCGTATAGTGGCCAAAACTAGTTGTATAACCTTTGTTCTTCACCTGATCTGATAATCTAAGCCTGAGATCATTGTATAACTTGTATTACACCAACAAACAGTTTCATTAGATTTGACCATTCCCAAAATTTACGGATTTCTCCTTTCATTCTCCTCTACCATTCTTCTTTTTACTGCTTACGTACTCCTTTTTAGTCATTACTTCTTGCACACAAAACGTCAATCTATTTTAATCGTCTTTTACCCTACAAAGTCCACTCAACACCGGTATTGCGAAGTTTCTCTGTCTTAATTTGGAGTGAAACAGCTGAATTTACTAATATTGTCTTTTCCTGTGTACAGCCCAAATCCACCCCCATCCTGTTTTATTTTTCACGATAAAAACTTTCAACGTGGCCAAAAATACCAGATCACAGAAGAATCCGTTGAAGAATTTTGGCAGTTATTTTAGGCTGAGTCACTCTCACTCAATACTTTACAGCGTTGTTTACTTAATCATTATTTGATCATATCAGTTAAAATAATGTTATGAAGCGCTCGTTAATACGGTACTAAAGATTTTAATTAATTTTTTTACAGTATAAAAGTTTTACTGGAAGAAGCGTTCATCTCTAAATATGTTCCGTAAAGTAAGTACGTACCGTACGATGTACGAACCATTTTATATCTGTAGACATAGCAGCAGTAACAGTGTTCTGAGTTTGGATCGAAGCAAGCCTTTGGCTTTTCTTGCCCCGGTCACCTGGTCACAGAAAGTGAATACCATCATGCACTGCCATTTTTGAGCCATCCCGTGGATGTTTTTCTTTATGGTATCAGGGACTAACGAGCAGACGCATCGCCTAATGGTAAGCGATTACCGTCGCCCATGGACAACCGTTACACCAGAGGTGATACAAGGAGGAGGCCGACCTTTGGGGGATGGTAGCAGTTCTGTCCGCAGACGCAAATTCTGAAACGTCTATGGACAGCGTTCTTAATCAGTATCAAGAGAACGTCGTGAAGACTGAACAAAGACGTACTCCTGTGGAGATAAAAGGTAAAGATTAGCATACAGACTTTGTAGTTGGGTACTATTAACACGGTCTGTCAAATCGTAATGGTTATTAGCTGCCTTTTAATTGTTTTATAGGGACTGAATGTAAGCAAACAATTGTCTTTTAATTGAATAAATCTTTGGCACAGCCTATTAACTATAACTACCGGAGGCCCATTCCCCAATCCAACGCCATCCCCCCCACCATCCCCCTTCCCCCCAGGCCGCCATAGTGTGGGTCACCATGCTGCATTGTTCTTTTTCGTATTGAGGATGGCGACCACCACTCTTGGATTCTTCTCATGCTTTCCATCAGGCAGGGCAGAGTCATTTTGGCAGCTTAAACATAAAAAAAAAAAAAACACTTTTATCTAAACCACTATTTCGATCGATGTACAAACCAATCGCTCTCAACCATACAATCTATGAATTATTATCTTTTCTAGCTACACTCATACCGAGACCAGAAGGATATGAAAATCCAAAAAATTGGACTAGAGATTCGGCGCTACGTCTAATGCACCTTTTACGTGGAATTAATACGACTGCATCACTTGGACAGACCTTGAAGAACATACTTGCTTCCTCCGTAGCTGCGGGCAGTTCTGGGGTATGTGGCACAGATCGCAGATACGACAGTAACTTCATGTGATGTCACCCGGGTGCGGTAACGAGGCGAATAGATCAACAGGGTTATTAGATATTTATTGTTCTTATACTACAGTGATAATTAAGCATTAAACTCTACAAAGAAAAGGGACTGCACCTTAAATAATAACAATAATAATTAATTAATTATAAATTAATTAAAATTAATAATTAATAAATAAAAATAATTAAATATTAATTTATTATTATTAATTATTAATTTTAATTAATTTATAATACCTTACTATAATAATAGTCAATATATTCATTCAAATAATTATATGAAATGAGTTAACCAGAACCCGAAATCGAAGCTGATAAATTTACAAAATACCTGATTTACAAAAAGTCGCATACAATATTCCCGTTGGACTCCACGGCAGAGTAAAATGAGTTGTTTGCACACACTCACTCGTATTATTTTAACTGAATAATGCTCCGAGTTAGAGAAGGATGGGAAGAGACGGAGTAGCAACTTATGTTACCTCCATTCGTCTGGCAGCCAAATCGTATTCCACATAAACAAATTTCGCAATTTAACGTACTTACTTTTTATAGAATTACATTCTTTTAGTCTCACCTTACAAGTATCTCGTGTGTCTTTCCCAGGTCAAGCTTCGAAGGGCGGAGGACCTTTCTATTATTAAGATCGACAATCACTTGCAGTTGAATCTACCAAGTGCCAGGGTCGACCTCAAAACGCTCATGTAAATATAAATTTCCCCTTGTTCTGATGAAGACCACTTTAAATTCGTTCCATTTTGTTGAAACGTGATGGTATGCCGGAAGATGCAAATGATAGTAGTCATGTTACATATTTCACAGACGGCCGTCTGATTATAGAACAGAAAAGAGTAATATAGTAACCAGACTGCTGATAACCATACTCAAATATTTCTAAATACACTCTTTCGTAGATAAATTACACCCAAGTACAGAGTACAGAATCTTGTTCATCATATATGTCGGAATAAGGGTATCTGAATAATAAAATTATTAGAAACATGTGACACAATCGAACGGTTCCATGAGTCAGGCGAGGTGGGACGATATCTATATAAAGCGACGTGATCGGAAACAGGGATCAGTTTCTCTTCAGATCTTGCGATGTCCACACCTCTTAATTGTGACACGGATCACTCCTGATACTTTTCTATTCATAGTCATAGTACTTTTCTATTATATAATTTACGACTTGTTCTGAGTTTATATTTATATCGTGTGCCTATTAAATCGATTTATGTTTAAATGAATTCATGATTAGGTGTAATCCAAATAAATTACATTTGTGGTTCATATTTTCGTTTGTAGGTAAATAGCTACCTAACTTAATCCCTTTAGGTTTTTAATCAGCGCTTGCCTCCACCGAATATTCAACAGAAATACAATTAGTTGTCCTGGATGGGAATCAATCCCACTATCTCTACCTTGCCAAAATTACTGACCATTGGGCTAACCAGAAAGTCAAATGTATAGAAGGAAGTTGTAAATTCTCCCGAATCACAACTTTACGGGCGGTGGCTCTTCTGAATGTTCAAATCTGTTCTTTGTATCTTTCCACGTATTCCATTTGTTAAGTTACATACGGCTCATTAAGATCACGTTGCTAGCTCCGTTTTGACGTTAATTTCATTATATTTCCTTTATACAGGTAAGACTATGTTTTTCAGAGCACTCAAAGCTTTTAATTCAAAGTTGTTTTTGTCTAAATGTTTTTTAGAGATCTACTTCTGCCAAAGCGGACATTATCCTGGCTATCTTCGTTTGGGTGAGTGTCGTTCGTTTTCTACTTGCATGAACTATGTTATATTATCACCTATCACATACCAATTACGTGTCACCAAGATCACGGAGCTCGGCACCGATGACTCGGCAAATAAGAATTAATCTTATGTCAGGACCTGACACTGTAATCAAATAGTTTGAATCTTCCTTAAGAAATTCATAAAACTAGTAAACAAAGCTTAGGTTCTCAAGTTTCATACATACTGAGTACTTATGTAAACTCAATAGTTCATCATCATCATCGTCATCATCAGCCTATCGCAGTCCACTGCTGGACATAGGCCTCTCCAATTTCAAGCCACTTAGTTCGATCTATGGGTTCTCGCATCCAGCTCCTGCCAGCCGTCCTGCGCAAATCATCGCTCCACCTGGCTTGTGGACGTCCTACACTACGTTTGCCGAGACGCGGTCTCCACTCAAGAACTCGTTTACACCAACGGTTATCGGTTCTTCGGCAAATGTGGCCAGCCCACTGCCACTTCAGCTTGCTAATCCTGTGGGCTACGTAGTAGTAGTTCATATTATTTCAAGTACCTGGATGACTGAGCTTAGCTCGGGAGTTTTTTTTCCGGAAATTTCCTAATAATGATTTCTGTATATCGATCGAGTTGTCGCCTCAAAACCCTCTGCATACTAAATTTCATGGAAATCGTTGGACCGTTTCCAAAATTTAGATTATATACTTACAAATATTGCTCATGACTTGCCGCGGAATAATATTTGAAAATAATACCGCATCTAAATGCTAACGTGACTGATTCAAATGATTGAGAGCCAAATAAACGGGCGGCTTAATTGTTTGTTCCCAGATCATCGAACACACCACTAGCAGAAGGTATAATATTTTATTTAATAGCGTCATGACTCTTCTAAAATAACACTAAATATATATTTTCCTTGATCAAGAATGGATTCACAACACGGGCTTTTGCTCCATCTTGGATCGTACCGCGTTCCTCCTTGGCCGACTGACGCACACCCGCATACGGTCCTTGTAGTTACTGTAATGTGACTCTCACCTACCACATAAAATTGTAGGATTAAATTACATATAGGATAATAATCCTGGGTCGTGGGGGATAATCATTCATGAAACACAGGCAAAATGACGACTTGAACCATTACGTCATCGCTGCAGTGAATAATGAATATATTTTTTCAAAAGTATTAAATATACTAATATTTTATATTTTTCTTTCATAGGTCGGGGTGAAGTTGACAATGGAGGCTACGGTATAAAGGAGTCTTATGGTATCGGAGGGTCAGGAGGCCATAGTCATTATGGAATAGGGGAGCCCGGCGGACAGAGTCATTATGGCATAGGTGGGTCGGGACAGTCGAGTGGTTATGGCATTGGAGGATCCAGTAGTACAAGTGATGAAGTTTCTAGTAGCTACGGCATTGGAGGGTCCAGTAGTGGGACTGACGGAGACTCTAGTTTTGGTATTGGTGGTTGGGAAGATGAGGGGGCTATATTGGATTGGATTTCAGCACACTTTAGAACTCCTAGTAATGACTATGGTCACACTGGGCAACCAGGGCAAACTGGAAACCTTGGTTTGTCCGGTGTTCCTGTCTTTGGAACTCCCAGCAATAATTATAGTAGTTCAGGGAAACAAAGTGGACCTGGACGGTTTTAACTTAATACATCCGGTAAAATTGTTTAGCCAAGAATCTGCAAGTGTATCGCGTCCAATCTCTTTCTGCAATTGCTAACGTCTCAATTATCTTGTATTATTAGTTAATATTTTATTTTCACAATAAGACTTAGTTTTCAGATGACATCATTCCTATACAAATGTTAGTTTTCTAATAAAGTCGTGGATGGCGCTCGTAGCTCTAGGACACGTGTTATTAATTTCTTTCTTTCAGTATCCTTGTAGACTAAATCGTATTGTTGTGACATTACTCTTAGGCATAGAGTAACACGGTATTTTAAGGAGTAGCCATACGCAGGCGTTACGTTCTGTCAAAGTATAAGCTCAAATAGGCTTATGCATTACACTGTTATGACACAGAATGCAATTATGTGTGAGCAAAATTCTGAGTGTTTTGTTTCAGTGTTATGTGAGTTCGAAGTGACAGAGGATTGTTTTAGTTGTGAGTCTAAAATGTCTATTTGTGAAGATTTCCCCCGTATGAACGTTTTTACGTTATACGATGCGATATCGGTATCGTGCGCCGATACGATATCGGAGGAAGTAAAATGTATGAAATATGTATCTGTCTTTCATATTCAAACGCTGCCCAACCTAGCCGGATTCTTCTGTTCACCTCGTCCTCAAAGCTGTTTCTACCTAACTGCAAAGCCTGCCCGAGGTATACATATTAACAACTTCGAGAACGGCACCGTGTACCGCAACCGGTTCCGGTAGTACATGTTCATTGAACATGACCTTGGTCTTGTCGAAGTTCATCCGTAGGCCGATGCGCACAGACGAGTCAGCCAGGTCGTTCAGCATTTGTTGTAGGTCCTGCAACGTTTCTGCCATGATGACGATGTCATCTGCAAATCGCAAGTGAGAGATGTATTCGCCATTGATGTTGATACCGCGCCTTTTCCAGTGCAGCGTCTTAAACAGGTCGTCCATTGCATTAGTGAATAATTTCGGGTATATAACGTCCCCTTGCCTCACTCCTCGATGCAATGGTATGGGTCTTGTATGCTGATCCTGTACTTGGACGGACATAGTAGCGGCTTTGTAGAGACATCTCAACACTCGGACGTACCGCCAATCTACTTGGCA
>PKRV01001010.1:167549-302813 GCA_003709505.1 Hyphantria cunea
CGATTTCGTCAATGCTGACTTCTGGCAGATCTTCGGTGAAGTGGCGTGTTAATTTGGCCCGAGGGTCCTCATTTTCGGGATCAGGTCGAGATGCATGCGAAGCGTACAAATCGCCATAGAAGCTTTCTACTTCCGAAAGGACAGCCAGCTTGGAAGCAACGACTTCTCCGCTTACTGTGGTCAGCTTCGTCAAATGGCTTCTTCCAAGAGATTTCACAAACACTTTTGACCCCCGATTCTGCTCGATTGCTCTTTCAATCAAAAGAGTGTTGGAGCATCGGAGGTCGTGTCGTACACGCTTACTAATCTCTCGGTTTAGAGTCCGTTTTGCCGATGAAGTGACTGGCGGGTACTCACGTCTTTCCTTCATTAACCCTAGTGTCCTCTCTGAAAGCTTCGACTTCGTGTCTGTACGCTGCATTTGACAAAATCTCGTACCTTCACTCCTGAGGATTTGAACCACATTTTCAAGGTTCTGGTTTACGTCTCTTGTGGTTTCCATGGCAACAAATCGGTTTTCCAGATTTGACTGGAATTTTTCAGATCCCATCTCGACTTGGAGCAGAGTTGGTCGAATGATTATTAATATCAATTAGTATTTGATGTTATTTTTATTAAAGAATTATTTAATGTTAAAGATTTATTTTATTTTTATTTATTTATCTTTATTGTACACACTTAACAGATAGAAAAAAAAGAACGAAATTGTACAGTACAGACGTCATTAAAAATAGGTTCTATTTATAAGCGCCAAGATATTAATATTATTTAATATGAATCAACTATTTACTTGATTATTAAATTATAAGGTTATATTTTATTGTATCCCCATTTATTATTAAGATTAAAACGAACTAGGCGTTTACACGAGGTTGGAAACGTTACTTATAACATAAAAGACAAATCAATATGACGGATGAGCCTAGTGTTCTCCGCACAGTTTTTCAAAGCGGAGGATAAGAGTTGAGACTGCCACTCTCATTTCTTGCTCCTCATTCATTCTTGAGCGATATTTGTTCCTGATTACGGCTACTGCTGAAAACCAGCTTTACATAAATATGTATTATGTAGTAAAGGGGATGCAGAAAAGCTTTTCAAGCTACATTTGGATATTCATTTTGAATCGATAACCAAAACTCTGCAAAACGGATTTGATAAATCTTGTTTTAAGGCTCATGTCGCAATAAAGTTCATAGGTTCTCTTCCTCTTCTGACGTGAATTCTGACGGAATTATAATGCATGAAAAGGATTTTGGGTCCTCATGAATTTTTCGACATTATCGTCTGCAAAGTATTTTTGAAACCATTTGATGAAAAATAGACGTACCGTGAAAAGGTCCATCATGTCTTGTGAGATATCCGGTTTATTAGATACTGCATATTTACACAATTGCTGGAAGTAATCGTGACGTCACCTACATTCATTTTTTTATCTACAATAGCCGTGTCTTTCTAAATTTCCGATAGTTTCAGAATTTGCATGTTGTTGTCTTGCAAATATAGATTAAATTTATGTAGTTTTTTTAAATAGATATATCGCACAAGTATGCTAGTTTTAGCAAAAAATCTGCATGACGTTCTTGTTGTAAAAAAAAACAATTTCTTCGTGTAATTCGAAAGTGATCGTGAATTCCGTTTCGCATCAACGAATTCACGTTAAAATGCCTGCGTAGGACAAGGCATTCAGAACCTACGATGCGAGTGGTCAAAATATTGTTGCTGTATGGATACCCGCAAATAATTAACCCTTTCGGATAATGATAGAAGACCGACTCACGGCGCCGCTCGTTACTTCCTGCGGCGCCCCATAGTACCGCAGCACACAGTTTGGAAACCCCGGGCCTAGATAGTTGTTTGTGTGTTGCACTATTTCCCAAATAATATAATTTAACATTTAATTTTTTTACCATCATCGTTTTAATAAGCATAATATACCATATCAGTCGAAGGAATCTTAATTGTCGACATAAATTAACTACACGGTTACCCAACAATATTTTTATACATTTTATGAACTATCAAGATATTGCTTTGTAATATTAACAAAGTGTTGTTATTATTCTCGTTTTTTGTTCCAAAGATATAATAAACACACACTAAACGTTAAGTGAAAATAACCACACATAAGAGCAACCACATACAAACGTATTTTCAATGTCGGCGCCACCGGTCGGCACCGGCACCAAACAGGCGATGGACTATCTGAAATGGTACAAAAAATACTTTTACTCAAAATGAGTTGAATAAATGGTGCTTTTCCTGCCGCATTTATTTTATTTAGTCTAACACATAAAGTTGTAAAACAAGCAAGATATTTATGAATGATAGACTTACCACATCTACACAAATAAATAAAATTGGAGTGACTGTACTATTAAAATTTAAAAAAGCCCGACTGCGCCGATGTCTGTCATCTTTATTAATTTCAGTTCTTTTTTATCAAACATACAAGTTACAAATATATTCGTAATCACCGTTAAAAAATCCTCTTGATACAACACCCGATGTATTTTGAAATCATATTTTTGAAGTGAAAATTTCTAGCGCGTTGAGCAGTTTTTGGTAGTAGAAAAACTTATGAGTTCGCGTTCCCATCACGCGTTGAGCACTTTAAGGTGAACAAAAATATTTTTTTGGTAGCGTTACCCCCTACCAAAAATGTATCTTATTCATCTTATGAGTTCGCGTCACCGTAACCTCACCGTCACTGACATGCTGACATCTCATCCATTTTCTTTCCCCTCACTTAGTTTAACCTTCCTTGGTCCATCGGATAACTGATATTTTAGACACAAAGATTTCGTGTCAGGCATAGCCAACAATAGAAGATGCCAATCAATTCTTTTTGTGATACCTATCACGAATTATGTCAATCCATACTCCATAGTAATGATATTATAAATTCAAAAGTAACTCTGTCTGTCTGTTAACTCTCTTATTTAAATAGAATTTGACATTCAGATACTATCATTCTTAAGTTCTTAAGGAAGGATATATAGGCTGCTCTGTACAGCGATAACCGCCATTCGCTCGGTTGGAGCCGCAGAGAAAAGTAGTAGGCCTAAATAAAAAAAAGGTAAATGACAATAAAATGACGATAATCAAGTCAACTTTATTGAAGTAACAAACCGCAAAAAAGATTGCAAAACATTCTGTTTCTTTTTGCCATAGATATTTTTGGCGTCCTAAAATTAATGCGCTGGCGGTATTGTTGTCGTTGTTGTCGGAGCCGGACTAGTAGTTGCTCCACCTGCATCTGCAGTTAAGGTTGTGTTACTACTTCCAGCAGTTGGAGTCTCCGTCTCATCAGTTCCTTGAGTTGCATCAGACTCTGAGAAAGGTGACCAAAAATTCCTTTTAGAACGAAAGCAACTTGTAAAACAACTGGAAAAAGCAACTCCTAAACGTTTCTCATCATATTATTATATTTTGCGTATAAATGTATAAGTTAGGTAATACTAAATGTATTTACTAATACGTATAGTGTGCTTAGGTTTCAGTTTATGATAGGTTTTAGTTCTTAGCAAAAATGAAATGAATTTTATATATAATTGTATGTTGTATGTTTACATTCATTTTTTGTTTCTCAAACATGAAATGAAATTTTATATGAACCCTAGTAAAATGAGGCGAAAAAAAGCGGCACGCATTGGAATGTTTTTTCTGCATACAAAAACATTCTTGACAAACTGTTTTCGGTGAGATAAGTTCGGTGTGTCCTGGTGTCCTGAGAGGATGGAACACAAAACGGCCTTAAGAAGTATCGTTCGTTCGGACTTTATCTTATAATAAGAATTTGGTATAAATTCAAGAATTGGCATACCTGTAACCTCTCCTTGTTCCTTCTTTTCTTCACCCTCTGTCTTATCCCCACTGGCGGCCGTGGTTGTGGTTTTGTTTATTGGCGTCCAGGGTCTAATAGGAGGCAATTATATGTTAGACTACTAGTATATTCATTACCCCTCTTATACAACGCGGATTCAGCATCACCAATATTCACTAGACCACTGGTGGACAAAGGCCTCTCTTTGAAAGGAGGTTTTCGTATAGAATCTGGGGCGATGTTTTGTTCTCTTTTTAGTTTTGTTGTACTGCGTAGTCTGCTGCTTTAATCGACTCTTTAAAATTATCATAAAATATAATGTTAAAAGAAAAATTCTACTGTTAAGAATAAATAACATAGTATATCGAAACCCAAAACGATGTTAGTGCATTATCTTTTTAAAGTTAAATGTAATACAAAACAGTTAGCAATTGATATGTGCCTGAAAATATCAGTATACTTACATTTGGGCCCGTGTGGTACTCGGCATAGCTCTGCCAGCGATGGCTCGCGACACAAGAATATCCCTAACAGCAAAAACAAGAATATTTATTTTTCTAAAGAGTGGTATTGATTTGCACTGAAGTGCTGTAGGTCCGACCCTACATGACATCTACAAATTGTTGTTCTGAGTTTTGATATTCTTTGTCTCCATTTCATGTATCTATGTTGATGAAATTCCCTGAGACACAGGAATTATTCCTAGTACGAGAGTTGAAACTCAAGTGTGTTGCTTCTCTTTAATTAGTTGAACCTCCCAATTGGGCTGAGAAGTCATGTCAACTTCATCTCTTTTCTCAACTTATCAATCGGTGTCAACAGTGACTTAATTTCTGGAGCAACTTTACAAAGTTCTTACCAACGATACCCTTCGAAATACCCACAATTTTTCCACCTTTGATTACAAAAATGCCTATTTAAAGTTAGAGATAGGTTATTCAATAAATCAATCAACAACCCATAATGTCCCACTGGTGGGCTCGGGCTATAAGGCCATACGTCCCCGTGCCGGCCAAGTGCGGGTTGGGGACTGGCAAGACTACGTTGTGGCTATGCAATCTTGCCGACGGATGTTTTTGAGCCGCCCAAAGGCCTCCGACTAAGCTTCACGACTGTTATCATATGATAACAACCGGGACCGACTACTTACCGTGACCACTGAATCACGGAGACGCTCATGGTAACATGCCACCAGTGGTCACCCATCTAGGTACTAACCGCGCCGTCATTGCTTATCCTCGGTTATTGCTTCTAATCACCGAGTGCAACTGTGCTATGAGCGAGATGGGTTATTAAAAACATTATAGTCAGATTGGAACAATTTTTATAGCTGTTTTTCGAATTTTACGACTTTTTGACTTACAAAATTTGTCTGCATAGTTATAAGTTAAGCTAAAAGAAACGTGCTAAAACTAAGTGTGAAAGGGTCAATATAAAGAAAGAAATCATGACGTTTCCCGACACTTACCAAGCCAAAATTCAAGCCACAAACAATTTTTAAGACAACTTATCCTATATCCTGTTGGGACTTTAAAAACGGTCACAAAAAATACCCAGACACTCTGTAAAAACGGGCGAAATGACCCTTCGACAAAAGTATATCATGTTTGTCGTACAGTCTTAAAAACAGTATTTACTTAATGAGTTTGATGCTTATCTTCGTGCTGGGCAACCTGGCCTCCACGGGGTTGCTGACGACTATGATACCATCATCACCGCCGGGGCCATCGGAGATAGGCTTCGGATCATCGTACTCTTCCAACGTGTCGAAGTCGTAGTAGATCTCGTTTACCGAAAACTGTACAATTTAATGTTTATTGTTATTGTTCGTGTGGTGATAAAAAGACGGAGGATCACCACCCTTATTCATCGCGTGCATGTCGTAAGGGCCACCTACAGGAGCTAATCATGGAGGATAACGGCACTGCAAAGAGAAGGAGTCCGTGTCCTTTATCGCCTTTATCATGGAGTGTTCTAAAGAGGTGTTCTAAAGAGGTGTTCCAACTGGTTCTCCCTTCCTAGACTGTAGACAGTAGAACTTGCCTTCCTTGGAAGTCACCGCTTCGGTTCCTCCTTCCAGCGCCGAGCGGTTAATACCTGAACTCATTATCAGCGCACGTGTTTCTCTCCCACTAAGAACCCAAATCATTTTACCCTGAAGAAAACAATCCACTACGCCGACATAGTGTGGGTCACTATGCTGCATTGTCGTTATTCGCCTTGAGGATGGTGACCACCACTCTTGGATTCTGCTCATGCTTTCCATCAGGCAGAACAGAGTTATTTTGGCAGCTTAAATACAAAAAAAAACGAAACAAACACTATATAAACCCGTCGGCCAAGTCTAGTATAATGGGCCAAATTGCCTTACTAAGAAGAGGCTACTTGCAGCTGTGGACTATTAAAGGATGTATTTTATATGTATAGCTCAAAGTGGCTGGTTGACAAGAATAAACATTCTAGTTGTGTAGGATCAGTATCTAAATTATTTTTATCAAAATGTGATCCTTGCCCTAGAAATGAGGGCTTAAGTATATAAGTATGGTTAAAAGTGTAATACATTAGACAGAGATGGGAAATGCTTGAAAGAATCTGCCATGCTCATCATAAGACGTCTAGACGGCATCAGAGAGCGTCTCAGCACTCGATACACTGGCGCGGCTGCCTGACTGGTTCTTATGAGCACCATGAGGTGCAAGACCGACTCTAGGTTCCACTTGTCAGAATCCTTGTATCCTTTTGGTGCTGGCATTATTTTAGCTGGAAGAAGAAACAAGAAACTGTAAATAAAAATTTGATTGTTTTTAAAATATGTGTACAATGAAGCCACAACTCTTGACTTATAGTCATGCTTTCCACCAGGCAGAGTAGTCATTTTGGCAGCTACATATTACACAATAAACTATAATTTTTAATTAAAGGAGTACCTTTGATTTGAATGGGCGCGAGTTTTCTTATATCTTTGATGAACTTTCCCTTGTGGTATTGGACCACGCGGTGCAGCCACCCACCGCGGCGTACCTCGATGTTCCCGAGGACCGACATCGAGAGAATCATCAGTGCAATAGTCACCTGTAAAAAATATTAATGATGTACTCCTAGCTGGTTTAGGCCAAGGCAGTATTCTCAAAATAGGTCTATTTTGAGAACGCAATAGATATTGGAGTGAACAAGTGCGTGCGCTAACACTGGTGCACTCTCTGTACCCTCAATCTCTTACACGTAAAATGATAAATCACAAGACCGGAGGTTTTACTTGCAAGCCGAGGCATGAGGACTAAGACCACAACTTTCAAAGTCCAGGTTTCCAATAAGTATTTCTATAATGTTTTTTTCTTATATGATTTTTTTGTAATAGTGGGCTAACACCTAAAGCATCACTCACTCGGTAAAACACAGCGCAAGCGCTGTTTCACGCCGGTTTTCTGTGAGGCCGTGGTATCACTCCGGTTGAGATTCATGCCGAAGCGTGGCTGTCCCAATATATATAGCTTTCTTGTATTGCTTCAGGAGAGATAATTTGATGTTCATAACATTTTTAAAACTTAAATTTAATTTGAGGGGTTTTCGGTTAAGAAGTTACCTAACAAGTTAGCATCTGGCAAAGTTAAGCAATCCCAGCATCTGGCAATACCATAAATGGCCTGTGCTCTGTGCCTCACATGTAAACCCGTTAGTCTTGATTAACATACCAACATCGGCAGCGTTGGTTATGTGTAGTTGGAGCGCTAGAATTAAAAATAAACAATATCGCCTAGTACTTGTGTTATGGAGGTTTGATAGCAGTAGCTCCACGTAAAAAAACCAAGTTTGGTCGTGTCGACTTAAAGTTTGAAAAAGCTTATAGTTTTAGTACCTTCTAATAAAATAATAATTTTGTTCAATCCAAAAAAAAATACATACCACGTAATGCATATTATAAGATTTTAATATTTCAATTTAAACTAGTATTTGTAGCACTTATAATTAAAACTCTTAAAACTGTTAATTACAAATTAATTGCAAATAAAATATTTTTTATCGTCCGTTGTATTTGCAATAATCGTTGTTGCGTAATTAATAGTTTGGCAACACTACCATCCTGGTGTCTTTTTATAATTCTTTATGGTAATACTTGTTTTGGTTCCTTGTAATACCAATTTCGAGGATTATGTGAACTACACTAAAAATACTTTTCTTTTACATTTATGAGGGCCTGCGAATGTGGCTCTACGTTGCATGATGGAAAGCATAAGCAAAATCCAAGAGTAGTGGTCACGATACTCATTGCGAATGCAGACAATGCAACAATGCAATGCAGTATAATGACCCTGCGTGGTGGCTTATTAAGATGATTCTGCATCATTGCGTCATCGATATTTTAGGTCGGTCTTCTGTGAGAGGGTACTCTACTCAGAATGTTTTATAATCATCAATTTTGTACGTTTAAACTGCCACTGCAAAAGACTTAAAGATTATGCCGCGTCGGTCATGGTCTTAGTAGTTTTCGTTTAACTAAGCAGAAAAAAATCTGTGACATTATTTAATACCGACTACCGTACCTGTACCTGCTCAGTGCATTGCTTGTACACTACTGCAAGCCTCATCACTGTATTGTGCAAACTACCTAATTTATTATTGCCGCCTATATTTTAGTGTCTGTCTGAATTATAACTGAATAAATTAGCTTTACACTATTGTTGATTGCATTAATTTTTTTAATTTATCGTTAATACCGTCTCTGTTTATTAGGCGTATTATTTCCAAGGCCAATTATGTCAATATAAATACGTTGGTGTTGAATGAAATCTAATTTTGCAAAATGTAGCGTTTGTAACACTCACAGTTGTTTACACAAATCTAACTTTATAGTGTATGTAAGCAGAGTTTACCTGTGTTAGTTATCGAAAAGGTAAAATGAAGTCATTTAATTACTATGACTTACTAAAGAAGAAGCCGATCACACCACTGTTCACTCGGTGATAAGAAACAATCATCGAGGATACGCAACGACGGCGCGGTCAGTACCTAGCTGGGTGACCACTGGTGGAATGATACCATGAGCGTCTCCATGATTCGGGGGTAACGTTAAGCAGTTGGTCCCGGTTGTTATCTATATAAATAAAAGAGGAAGGTGACTGACTAAGATACAAAGAGATCAACGCACAGCTCAAACCGCTGAACCTGGAATCCTGAAATGTTGCATGGAGGTTCTTTACATAACGTAACTAAGCACTAAGAAAGGAATTTTGGAAATGCCACTCCTAAGGGGTAAAATAGGGAATAAAAATATTTAATTCTGAGCGAGCGAAGCAGCGGGCAAAAGCTCGTCATAAGATAACAGTCCTTTATGCTGCAAATTTCCGACACTCGCAAGGGAATCAAAACCTACAGGGTTCTTCTCGTGAACTCAGAATCTTGAAATTTTGTGCGAAGCAACTGCTTATAGCACAGATAAGGAAAAAATTGGGAATTTTTTTTTGTTGCATCGTATAGTATACCTACAGCCACTTAGCCAGCGTTTTTTTTAAACAAACATGCCCAATGATTTGTAAGGGATTTTAAGCCTTGCAAGATGCTTGCAAAGGTATTTTGCATATAAATACAATAAAAACTCATACTACTCATTTAAGCCAGAAAGTAACAGGTAACCTGCGAACACTCTACCGTCTTAAGAACTTCTTGCCTCCTAAAACGAAACTTTCACTCACACAGTCTCTCATTATTCCTCTAATCGACTACGGTGATGTGTGTTATTTCGACCTGAATGCAGACCTCCTCAATAAACTCGACCGTCTTCTTAATAACTGCATTCGATTCATATACAATCTCCGCAAGTATGATCATGTGTCTACTTTCCGTACTCAACTACATCGGTTACCCATTCGCCAGCGCCGCAGTCAGCGAGCCCTGACCTATCTTTTCTCGTTCCTTAACTCCCCATCTTTACCAACTTACCTTGAACCCTATCTACGTTTTTTATCGTCGAATCACGATAGAAATCTCACAATTCTGATTTTGTGAACTCCTCATTCTTTGTGCAAGCTGTAATGCTGTGGAACACGCTCCCACTCGAAATCAGGATGTCTACAAGCCGTGACTCATTTAAGAAGAATGTAAAAAACCACCTTTTTACCAGATAGCAGGAAAGCCTTAATTAGTAAACAACTTAGTACCCACTCACAGTGTACGTATGTAAAGTTTATGTATTAGTGTGTATCATAGTGTATGTACATAAAGTTTATATATAACCGTGTATATATATTTATTTATATTTTTATGTATATATTGTAACTTCACGAATATATATTTTTTTTTCCCACCACAATGCACAAACTACCCCACAAAATTTCTACACCATCCAAAGGATGGCTGGTAGAGAATGCCTTGGGCATTAAGCCCGCCGTTGTACATATGTGCATGAAGTTTTAAAATAAAAATAAAATAAAAAAATGTATTTGAGCCCAGTTGCAATTTTACATATATAGTGCTATAACTTCGTCCTTTATGAACAGATTTTGATGATTTCTTTTATTGGAAAGGAGATGCCCCGACGGTGATACCATAATAAAGGAAATTATATAGAACTGATGATGATATCATCAGATCTATATATACAAAGAAATCGGAAGGAACCTCCGAAATACAGTACTGAACGAGTCTGGCTCATTGTAAAAAAATTTAGAATAGTTCTGGGCTAATGTTGTAAGTGTTTTAGTGGGGTAGTGGGTTAAGAAGTATGAACGCCTTCGCTTACTTATATAGCAATACACATGACGCGTATGCCTGCCGTAAATCTAGCAGAAGCGTTAATCCTTTTTCTACCTTTATACTTGCTAACTGTAAAACGGACCTGTTTTAAGCTTAGCAAATATCCATTTCTTTCTGAGTATATGTTAGACTGCCGATGCCAAAAATTTCATCTTACCTAAAATGACGCGCCATCCCAAGCAAAAAAGTTAAAATAAGTTTGTACGAGTATAAAATAGGTATAATATATGCAACCGTTGTGGCGGAGACATACGTACGTAACTTATTAAATTGGGCCATACCTATTGGGCCATAATTCTTTTTTTAGCTTCCTGCATTCTTCCTTCATATAAACTTGACTAGATTACAAAGTGAAAGATATTTTTGAAACGTGAACACTGAGTCAACGTAAGAAAGAAACATCTTAACGTCACTAGCAACGTCACTAAACGTCAATAGTCACGTTATCTCACGACAACGTCAATGTCACTCTCTGATGACAGTTTTCGTTAGGAGATGTAAATAATTATTAACCATACTTTTAGCATTTACTGTTGTGGAGCTTTGTTCAAACACTTGAATTAGACGAAGTACGAAATATGAAAAATTAATTAAAGCATAGATTAACATTACCGATCCTATCCGTGGAGTGCACTCAGTAACGGAACGTTTTAAATGGGGACGTGTCGCTCGCTCTCAGATTTAAAATTTCAATTTTATTCATAAAAATATTCTTCGTACAAGAAAATACCATACAAATTATATTACAGACGTTAATTAACAAAGTGCTATTAAACATTATAAGTTAATGATATGTAAATAAGCGCAAATATTATTAGTTTACGTTCACTTGTGGATGTAAACAAAAGGAAATCTATTGAACAATGCATGTTAATTTCTAATTGTGAATGCGGCCCTCGGATATTATTTTTAGGGTTTTCAAACGCGTATATTTGAGAATGAGTGGTGTGAGTAGAGACGCCCCTATCGGGGTGCAAATCATACAAAAACTATGTTTGAGATGCTGTCCGCGGTTTCAAGTGAACAAATTGTTATGGTGAGTGTTCTGTCAAGGCTATTTCCTTTATATCTAACTTCCGCTCTTATCGTTACTCGTGTACTATGACTAATTAGTGAACTAACTTTTATAGCATGTAATCTTGGAGCACAGTATCATTACAGGTATAAAATAATGATAATTTAAATCTATATCTAAAGGTCCATATTGTCGGTTGGAATGAGTACCATAAATATACATTGAAAAGGGATAAATTGCTTTAATTTTTATTATGTTATCTCAATGGCGGATGACAAAATATTTGTCCACCTGTAAAGTATACACTACACAGACATGTATACTCTCCTCTTAAAACATTTTTCTCCCATTATTATATTAATTAGACATTGAAATCTAAGAAGTAAAGATATAGGAGAATGAATGGCCCGGCTTGATTGAAGTGATACTACAACCTCACAGAAAACTGTTTCACACCGGTGAAACAGCTCCTGTGCAGTGGTTCAGAGAGTGAGTGACAGAGTACCCTTAGTTGTCAGTCAACTCCATCCACCAAAGGCTGGCAATGCACTGTAACTCCTCTGTTGTTGCAGGTGTCCATTCATGGCGGTTATTGCTTACCCTCAGCCAATATATCTGCTCGTTTGCTCCCTAATCCAATAAAAAAATGATTTAATTTTTGATATCACAACTTTAAAAATGATTTTAAGTTAGCAGTGTGCAATATTGAAATGTCTTATTTTATATATTTAATCTAATAATTGATAAGACTTGATAACAGTCGCATGTAACTAATCCATTCTTTCATAATTCATGCAACTCGGTCTGTCAGTTATGCTTTTACGGCTACCAACATACCCATGGGAGTAGAAATGGATAATACTAAACAGGAGACAATATGTATATGAAATGACCAGTCAGTCAGGCTGGCTCATAAACATACAGCCTAACCTACTTAGACTTGAACCTTGACATTTTGCTAACTGATAAGTTGTAAGCACCACTTTATGTTATCCACAAATAGGGTGTTTGCCTTTTTTTTTTTTTTTTTGACCTGGTGGAATGCCTTTACGCACTTCGCTCCCCCCCTGCGGGTACAGGGGCTTCGCTTCGTGTGGGACTCCTGACTGACACCAGCCAGACTACCCACTAAACCACCACGGTGTGCCACTCTGCGCCTGAGAAGGGAGGGATCCAGGAACCGCTTTCTTACGCCATCCGGACCCCTCCCAGCGCCAGCCCGCACTGAAGCGGGCTCCGTCTCCGATGTTAAAACTCTCAAGGTGGGCGACGTACGGCACACGCATTACGTCGCCCCCCCTCGCGGGTGGCCTCTAAGCGGATGGGGGGGAAAACCCGTCCCGCCCATCCGCGGCCACACTCAGGGCGGCATGAGGCGCTGGTAGGCGCGCCTCCGCCGCCCGGTTCGCCGGCGGCGGATCGGGTCCGAGTGGAGATCGTCCTCCCGGGCCTTCTCCGCCGCCTCCTTCTGCGAGATGACTTCCTCGCAGAAGGTCGCGACCGCGGTAAAACTGCTCTCGCCGCCGGCCATGGAGCGTACGACGGCCGGCAGCGAGAGATCTCCTCCGATGACTGCAGTGAGGGCCCGACGCTGCGGCGCCCAAGCGGGGCACGCGGCCAGCGTGTGCTGGGCCGAGTCCTCACTGCAGTCGCAGTGGTGGCAGGCGGGACTCAATTCCCTCCGCGCGACCGAGTGCAGGTACTTCCCGAAGCAACCGTGCCCGGAAAGCACCTGCGTCAGTCGGAAGGAAAGGGTCCCGTGCTGCCGCCCTGCCCACTCGAGGATGACGGGCTGGAGCGCCTCCACGGTGGCAAAGCCAGCACGTGGAGCCTCCAGCCGCGACGACCAACGAACCATAGTGGCTCGACGGGCGGCTTCACGCCACTCGCGTACCTCTTCGGGCGGAGGGCGCATGCCACTCTCCGCCCGAAATTCAGCCACCCGTCGATAAACTTCGGCGAGCACTTCCGCCTCCAAATCCCACGGGGGTGTACCGGCCAAGGCGCACGCCGCCTCGGTCGACACCGTGCGGTATCCGCGTATGGCTCTGACCGCCAATACCCTCTGAGAAATAGGGTGTTTGCCTGTAGTAACCAAAAAAATAAGATGTTTTGTATAAAGTTGTTTCCAGTACCAAAAAATTTAAACAACCTTTTTGATCCCAAAAATATTTGTTTATTTTAGATATTTCAGTAAAATAAATTTATAATTTTCAACGCTACACCGAAATGTCAATCAAGATGTGTGACCTCAACTTACTGAAACAAAGCTTGCCAGTGATGCCAGATTGGGTAGAATCTTCCCCAAATTTGGGAATCTTTTATAAGTATGCAGGGAACATTGGTTGGACAGAGTCAATAACTAGATCATTTCAGGACCAATTTAACACAAAATGCCATAACACTTTAATATACTCTTACCGATATTGTTGTATAGGTTACCTTATTTTATTACTTCTTTTTCAATTTACCTTTGGATTCAATGATGGTTAATAAGATTTTTTGCTGTGACCGCACTGCTGTGTTTGAGTAATATGACGTCACACAGAGCATGTTCGACGAATAGTGTTTTGGCGGCAAAGTTTACATTTGATTTTTCGTGTCATTTTGTCGTCGTTTATCATTGTAATTCGATTATTTTTTTCATAGCATAAAATTGATCGTTTATAAAGTATTAGCACTTTTTTGAAAAATAGGCAAATACCCTATTGTTTTCCTGAAACTGAGCGTTTTTGTGCCCGTTTTATGTATGTTTCAAAATCCCTAGTTAAACAGTTTGTATATTCCTGCTTGTGTCTGTGCGGGTTCGATTTCCGGGTTGGACCAAATGTTTGTACGATCTTCAAATATTTGTTTGAAGCATGGGTGTTTTCTATGTAAAATATGTTTACAATATATATTTTACATGCGATGTATTTGCGTAATAAACTGCATCATTAATTAATTATTGTAGTTATTTATAAAGATATTACAAAGGCCCAATTTTTTTTTACCTTTGGAAACCCCCTCGGGCCTTCACCCCACCGGGGTTTGCGGCGGGGCGGTGTGTCGGAATCGAACCGACTAAAACCACACGGTGTGCCACTCTGGAATGGATCCGGGAACCGCTTTCTTACGCCATCCAGAATATTACAGAGGCCCATACTCCAACCCCTCTTTCCAACCCATTCTCCTCCCCATCCCCCAAAGGCCGGCAACGCATTTGCGACGACGGTAAACGCTTACCGTCACCAAAAAAAAATATCTTTATGCACCTTATATATTTCAATTAGCATTAATTGGAAAGCTATTAATTTGGAAATACAAACAGATACTTTAGTTCAATTATTTGTATAGACACAAAAGTTGTTTATTAAGATAAATAATTGTGCGATAATGAGTTACAAAATATGCCTTATATATAGGGAATAGGGGGCAAACGAGCAGGCGTATCGCCTGATGGTAAGCGAATGGACACCGGCAACACCAGAGGCGTCACTAGTGCTTTGCCGGCTTTAGGGGATGGAGTCAATGGTTCTCCACTCACTCGGTGAAACACAGCGCAAGCCGTGTTTCACACAGGTTTTATGTGAGGCCATGGTATCACTTCGAGTCGGCCTATTCATGCCGAAGCGTGGCTCTCCCACGGTAGCCATTTGTAAGATATTCTCTTAAATTAATGACGCAACCAGCGCCATTATCCACAGAATATTACACAGTACATAACGCTAACATGTTGTTAGTGAATGATACAGAACCAAAGTTACAGACAATAAGTACTTTTGTCTGTTAAACTGATTCTTTTGCAGCAATAAATATGTTTATTGCATATCCTTCTTATTTTCTTATAACGCCACACGCTACCCTACGCGCTGTGTAAATATGTAGGCACGTAAACAAATTTTAAACCATCTATAGGTATACTAATAAATAAAGCTGAAGAGTTTGTTTGCTTGAACGCATTAATATCAAGAATTATTTGTCCGTTTGAAAAAAAATCGGTGTTACATAGCCCATTTACTGAGAAGACCTATATATTATCACGCAAAGCTCAATAGGAGCAGAGCACCAGTGAAGATTGTTTTAAAAACGGGAGAAAATCAGCACGCTACGGGCACAAGACACAGACGACTCTACTGTGTCAGTCAGTTATTATATAATATTGCCCACGTGTATAGCTGTTATCCCGGTAAAGAGTAGCCTGTGTGCTCCTTCAGGAATCAAAATATCTACATACAAAAATTTCATTGAAATCGGTTCAGCGGTTTATCTTTAGAGTCATCATCATCAGCCTATCGCAGTCCACTGCTGGACATAGATCTCTCCAATTTCACGCCACTTAGTTCGATCCTCAATACCTCGCATCCAGTTCCTGGCAGCCGTCTTGCGCAAATCATCACACCACCTGGCTTGTGGACGCCTACACTCCGTTTGCCGAGATGCGGACTCTACTCAAGACCCCGTTTGCTTCAACGGTTATTGGTTCTACGGCAAATATGGATATCATTAGAGTGTAACAGACAAACAGAGCTACTTTTAAATTTATAATAAGCATTAACAACGATTAAGAATATATTAACCAACTTAAAAAAGAGTTCAATGCGAGGCCATGCTTAATTTGCAGGTATTTTAAAATAATTTTATAAACTGTATTGAAATTTATGAAAGTGTTAATTTATTTTTAAAAAAATTTAATAACATAGTTGATTCTGTTAAAATTCAACGAAGTACTATCACTACTAATTGAAAATAAATAAATAATCACAAATATAGTTATAACCAATAATTATAATGTAAGCACATTAAGTAACCCATTAAAAAGATACCTACATGTACATAGCTCGCATAGTTTTGCTCTGAAATCGCTCAAGTCAGCTTGTAGTAATATAAATCTGAAGAGTTTCTTTGTTCGTTTGATTGAATGGGGTAATCTCGGGCAGTGCTGGTCTAATTTGAAAAAGTATTGCAGTGTGACAACTCCGTATTTAGGAAGGCTATATCATCATCTCAGTATGAACAAAAGGAGCCGAGTATTGAAATGTAAATATTCCCTTTCGTACTGTCATTGCGTACGCTTTGTAAACGGTTATTCTCACCAAAAACTATATAAATAAATAATAAATATTTCGGACATCTTACACACAACGCTATCTAAGAAAGCAGAGCTTGTGTTATGGATGCAAGACAACTGATATAAATATACTTATTATACGTATAAAACACCCAAACTCCGAAACAAATATTTGCAGATCTTATAAACATTTGGTCCGACACAGTAATCAAACCCGATAGCGTAGCTTACGCTACCGCTGCGCCAGTCAGTATATAATATTCAAAAGTTGGCTGACTGTAACCCTTTGTATGGTAAACAAATTTGTTCAAGTCGTCATAACATCACGCTACGTGTAACAAGAGACAAAGACGAGGTTGCTTGGGTCAGCTAGTAGAGGTACCTTATATAGTAGAGGTAACCATATATCGATAATCTCTCCGCCCTCTGTCTGTTTATCGCTTAGGTGCTAACCTAAGCGATCACATCTTAACTAGCTACGCAAGGCTGCATAATTAATTATACTTTTATAAGGTATTGAATGAAATGCCTTCTGTTAATCAAGGCCTTCTGCAGTCATGCAAACACAGGTCATGGCTACTCTCAGAACAAATGAATACTTTAATGGTTTATGTTATTTAATCCATACTAAATAGCTATTATAAATTCGATAGTAGTAAGTCTCTTCGTTACGCGTTCACGGCTAAATCGCTGCACGGATTTAAATAAAATTGGGCATGGAGAAACTGATATATAAGAGAGGACCTTGGTTATTCTTAACCGCGGTAACCGACTTAGGTGAGAACGGAGCCGTGGACAAAAGCTAATAGTTAATAAAAAATAAATTTTGTACAAGGCGCTCATAGCCCAGTTGCACTCGATGATTAGAAACAATCACCGAGGGTAAGCAACGACGGCGCAGTCAGTACCTGGATGGATGACCGCTGGTGGCATGTTACTATGAGCGTCTCCGTGATTCGGGGGTCACGTTAAGCAGTCGGCCCTGGTTGTTATATGTATATAATAGAAAACTATCCGTGCTGGCCGGTAAGACCATCGACACAGACAATACAACGTAGTGACACACATTATGGCTCCATATTGTGATGCTTCTGGATCATGGGCCTCCGGTATCACACTCACCAACGATACACGACAGGGCGAATACTGTCTCTTTGATCTTCTGTTAGATGATAGTACCTCCCTGGTCGACCCGATCCAACCGTGCTCACATCAGCGTGGCTCTACTAATTTATATTACTTATAATTGTAACTGATCCGTAGCAGATGTCCATTAATTTTTCCCCATTACAATAAATAATGGATAATGATACGAAATATTTCCTGTTTCGTCATACGTATGTTAGAAATAGAATTTACTCGAATCGTGAACGTTAAAAGATTGTTTTACAAAGATTACGGGAACATGATTTTAACATTAAGCTGTACAGATAAGTTCAGTTCGCTTGTGACTGTTTCCGCAGATCGTTAACATTGCAATTTAAAAAAAAAACATGAAATGTCACCAAACTCAAAAGGTTGTAATTTCAAATTAACAAATTTTATCTTAATGCACATAAAAGTATACATCAAAAATCTATTTTTGAAATTTTTGTCTATCTATCGGTCTGTTTGTTCCGGATAATCTCTGAAACGGTTCAACCGACTTTAACGAGATAACTGATAGCTACAAGGATGAACTTTAATTTTTGAAAAAAATATGGTTACGCGAAAACAATATTAAAAACAATAAAATAGAGAGCAATATGCGATTGGAAAGCGACAAAACACGCGAGTAATACTGCGGAACGCAGCGAGATCTACCACAAAAGAATAGCTTTGCCACCTATATATAAGTGAGGTAAACGTTATAGTGGGCGTTCAAACCTCCTCTGCCAACCCATTCGCTATCGGTGTGAGTGTATGCATGCTATAGTGGAAATACCAAACCGTATTACATTTCGTCACACAACATTACACATATTGATACAACAAGGAAGAGTTAAAATAGCGATAAAACATCGTGCTAGGTATTTTGTTGATAAAACCAATTACAAATTGAACTGAATATGTTTTCGGTATATGGTGATACGATATGAACACGGAGTGTCACGAACCTTATTCACACCGAATCCACAATGGAGCGAACAAAGCTGCGAAGAGAAGAGAAACTTGACATGAATTTTATACCAACCCGTCCGGACAGAGTCATTGTTTGTTTGTCTTACCGGGCCATTTCCGCACTTAGCCTCTTGATTGGGCCGTTGCACGTGAGTTTCTCATCTTCCTACTCCAACCATACCAGATCTTCCCAGAAGCTCAGCAGCCTTTTCCGGTCACTACATACTCCCGGGAGTGATGTTGGTTGGAGGATGTCCGCCCGTTGATCCGTCACACTTGTACATTCTGTGAGAACGTGCTGCAGTGTTTCTTCTGCTTCAATGCATCCCCTGTACAGAGGGCTGTCTGTTGCGCCTATAGTGAATAGGTGCTTGTTTAGGGGACATTGTCCCGTCGGGATGCCTATGACCTTCCTGAGATTGTCCCTTTTTAAACTAATGTGGACAGAGTCATATACTTGACTGAAACCTAAGTTCTAGGAAGAGGAATATGTCCAGCAAGGGACTATTGAAGACTGTTGATGTAATCAACGAGACAGGAGACAAAACAGAGCCAAGTCAGGGTAACAGTCAGAGGAGTCGTCGGTATTTTTCCATTTATAATTTATTTTAACTTAGTCCACATCTTGTACATAGGCGGACTGCAACTCAACCTTTGGGTTATGTAAAAATATGACGTGGTATGTGCAAAAATAGAATATAAGTGGAATTTAAATGTACTTAAAATGTATATGGTACGAGACAAATCCGTCTGATTATAAACTAGACAGCCTAAGCTATGGTAACCAGGCTACTGATAAACATATGTATAAATGACTAAATACATATTATAGATAAATTACATACAGGCAGAAAACAAATGTTCGTGCTCATTACACAAATATTTGTCATGGGCGGACAATAAGGTATACATATAATAAAGCAGCTGCAGCTTGAGACGCTACACTGTGCCACGTTGTGGTGGAAAAATAGATAAAAACAATCGTCAAAGCAAATTTGTGTATCGTGTCAAATTTGAGGCCAATGAGAAGTGTTCGAAGCGTACACGAATTTACTGCATGTGTTTATACAAATACTTATAGCACAAACTCGGTTTACCGGACTAATTGTTGTCGTTAGGTATTAGAATAATCGAAAATACAGATAATAATCAAATGTATATAAAAAATGGGTCTTGTGCATATGATTTACGCACATAATGTACCTACCTACACCATACTTGTCAGCTTACCTACGACCGGTTTCTCCTTTTTTGAATAAGTTAATAAGTTCTAAGACGTTCATGCTTGCATAAATTCGATTTGTAATGCATATGTTAAACATTTTGTAACTTGACTCAATACGATTTAGTTATTATTTTGATATTGGTCGCTGTCGGTAGTACGGATAAATGCGAATTCGTATATCGGAGGGCCGGATAATAGAGTTTCTACTGTATCTCTTTATTATTGGGGCTCGTGGCTTTGTGATAACCGCGTAGGTAACACATTGCAAATTTACACAAGTCTAACCAGGATCTATGATGGGTTAGCATAGTTAACATACTGAGACACCTGTGTCTCGGCGAGCAGGTTATACCGTCAACTTTGGTACATTGTCGACATGGTGGAACTTGTTGAAATACATTCTTGAAACCAACTCACTTGTACCTTTTTTCCTCTTACATCAACAACCCAAAATGTCCCACTGTTGGGCTCGGGTCTCCTTCTACTGACCTGACCTTACCTGACTAATTTCGACAGTTTATGCCCTTCGCTCATTACAAGTGCTCCTTTTTTATATTTTCCCAATCACCACAGCCGGAGGTGGTTGAGAATATATATTAAAAAACCTTATTCGGAACAGTTACAACTAAAACTACGACCGCTGGTGTTTTACATCTTTTCTCAGCCGCCACTACTGGAGACGGTTAGAAACATGTGTATGGCATATACATTTAATTATTTCCATCTCACGGTTGCCTGGAAGAGATTGCCGCTGAGCAATAAGGCCGCCAATTGTACTACCGACCTACCTAGCTTTAAGTTATGTACTTAATTATCTGGTGTACAATAAAGCAATTTATTATTATTAATATATGGAAGGAATAAAAGCTTATTCTCAATGAACACCACTAAAAGGATCAAAATGTTGGATGTTTTCCCAGCAACAATTGACAAAATTGGAAAGTAGAGCGATTTTTTGATGTAATATGTGTATTTATTTCTTTATTTATTTTATTTATTTCCTTCATACCTTCAAGAAAAGAGCGTACTCCTTCTTGAAAGGCCGGCAACGCCTCTGGTGTCACTGGTGTCCATGGGTAGCGGTAATCGCTTACCATCAGGCGATACATCTGCTCGTTTGCCACCTATGTCATAACAAAAAAATTAAGAAAACAGTGAAATTTGTGTCGCGGCACGATATTTGTAGCTACTTCATTTAATATCATAAAAAAATTCACTCATTCACAAATCAATAATTTTGTAAACTTTGATGTTTTAGCGGTAATCGTTAGAAATAAGCATTTATTTATTAAACAAAAAACATAGAAATATAACACTCAACATTGTTTTAATAACCTACCACGATATAAGAGTATGTTGTGTGTTGTATCATACACGAGTAACGATATTTGCGCGTGATTCACGGCCCTTTTAAATAAATATTATTTCTAAACAATCGCATTTGACCTACTCGCATTCAATTACAACAGTTAATAGTATACAAATTCATTTAAATAGTCGCTATTCTGATAATGATAACTAGAGTCATCTCACAAGTATTAGTCCGGTCCCAAATGGCTATGGTGTCCTATCTGAAATTAATATAATATTCCTTATGAACTTGAAGTTGAAGGTTTGACTGCACGGCTGGCCTTGTGGTTCGCTGGGAGGGGTCCGGGTGTCATAATAACAGCAGCTCCAGATCCCTCCCTTTTCAGGCGCAGACTGGCACACCGTGTGGTTTTAGTCGGTCCGACCACCACCACGTTGCAAATCCCGGTGGGGTGACGGCCGCTCTCTACCAACTACGCTAAGTGTTGTTGGCTCAAATCTCACATGGGACGGTACTTTGTGTGATTGACAAATTATTGTTCTGAGACTGGGAGTTCTTTGTATCCGTTTCATGTGTGTTTGTGAAGTGTCCCGCGACACAGTATATGTTCCTTGTGTAGGAGTTGTCAATTACAAAAAATAAAGAAAGAAAAGGAAAATAGTATTGCATAACCAGTAACCTTTATTAGTCAGTATAAACCTCCTCTCATAAAGCGTAGGTTGTCTTTAAAAATATACTTCATTAGAAATAAAATACGCCAACAGACACCAGGGACTACCACCGTCCAGAAACGGAGCAGATGATCGTGTTCATCACACCCGTGGAATCGTACCCACGACCTCTAGCTTAGTAGTTAGGGTCACTAACCTCTAAACCCTACAGAGGCTACAGAGTCAGTCAGAAAATCGATCATCCGAATGGAAGACTTCAAAAATCGAAAATCAACCTCATAATACTCAATTTTGTTACAGTTATCAAATCAGCGTCCTGGTCCTGACATTCTTCACTTACATGACATACCATTTGACCCGAAAACCCATATCCGTAGTCAAGAATGTCCTCCACCAGAACTGCTCGGCGCTGACACCGCCCCCAGGAACCGACCCGAACGATGACCAGTGGTGTAACTGGGCACCTTTTAGTAAGTTTACTGTTGTATTTTTAGTAAGATCACCCTTATATTAATCTTACACGCGGCTGACTGATAGCAAACTAGTCAGTGCCTGTACTGCGGTTACCAATTACTATTTTATTTTATTCAATAGGTACAGATAACAGATTACAGTCTCAACCGTACGATACAGTTGTGGAGGAACGGGTCACATATCCCTCCAACACAAAGGGAGGATCCTCCGACCAGGTGAGGTGATAATGCCTGGCGGGTCACTACCCAGCGGTTGAAGTTGGGTGGTTGTATGTATGTTAATCGGCGCGAGAACTTCTATTGCGTGATTTAGGATTGGTAGTTTCATAGTTTCCTTCGTTACTCCGTAGTTCGACGTATCTTGCGTAGATGGCGCTGTAGTGTGTTTCTGTTGTTGCGTTGTTTGTGGAAATCTCTACACAGTAAACCTGCCATCTAGTTACGACTGTACACAACTTTAACAGTAAAAAGTGCTTTGTTCTGGCTTAGGGTTTAAAATTATAAGAAAAAACAAAAACTATAATTAGTTACACAGTTGTAAACTAAATGTATGAAGGAAACTAAGTTGTGCATTAAATCTGCTTAACGGAGGAGAAAAGATTTGAAAAAGTATGGTATATTAACCGTACTTAAATATTGCATCATTGATAAATTACTGGCAGATCAGAACCAATGATTGTGTTCAACACACAAATACTTGTCCGTGGTTAGAATCGATACCAGGGCCTTTGGCATAGCAATCAGGATCACTATGTAGGCCACTAAGCCAAATTAGTCGGGTCCAGTCCGTATTAGTTTTCTTATTATAATCTTAGCCCAAAGAGATCTTGCTGTATACAGGCGTCCTCGAAGGTTTTCTACAACAACCGGCCTTTTACAGATGGTATTCAACACCTTGTGTGATTTACTTTATAAAAAGTCCAAGTTAAAAGCAATTCTCGTTATGGTTTATTAGAGCTAAATTTTCGTTGCTTTAAGCCTAAATGCATTTTACCAGTTTTTACCATCTTTTTTTATTTTGTTGACGGGTCGGAAAATCCCGTCTCCTCCGGGAATGAGGAGCCAGGTAAGTGGTGATTTCAATAAAAACCCGGCTTGTGTCAGACGCCATGCTCTGAGAAGGATCTGGATTATATTATTTCAGATGACGTCGTCTGCTATCTGAACCTGCCCTCTCCCGATCGCGTTTACGACACATCTTGAGGTCTTATTGATATGTCTTACCTAATATGAAAATAACAACTGAGTACAATAAATAGCATTTTTTTTTCTTTTTACCCGACTACGAAAGGAGGGTTATGTTTTTCGAGTATATACTTACATAGTATATATTTATGTGAGTAATGATAACTTATGTGTATAATATATGATGACGCAGTCGGATTTTTTTTTTCAATAATTCATTACTTGTTTACAGATACAACAGATGCGAACACATTGCTAGGAGCCCTCGACTCTGCCTTTCTATTCTCTTACGCTGCTGCTATGTTTGTCTCAGGTAATGTTTCATAGCACTTGCCGGACTTTTTTTTTAGGGTATAACGGGCAAACGAGCAGACGTATCGCCCGATGGTAAACGATTACCGTCGCCCGTGGACACCAGTAACACCAGAGGTGTCACAGGTGCGTTTCCGGCCTTTGGGGGATAGGGACGGGGATAGGGGGAGGGATTGGGGTGCGATCCTCCGGTATCCTCACTCGATGAAACACAGCGCAAGCGCTGTTTCACACCGGTTTTCTGTGAGGCCGTGGTATTAATCCGGTCGAGCCGGCCCATTCATGCCGAAGCGTGGCTCTCCCACGTATCTACTGTACTGGACTGTACTAAATCTATCAAAATAAATAATAGGTATGATGACTAATTTTGAAAATATGTTTTATGATGCTCGGAAGTATGTACTATTGTCAAAAACAGTTATATTTCTACGAAAAATAAAGTTTTAGTAGGAAAAAAAAACGATTTTAAGTTTAAAAACGTACGGTGGTGTCATAGCGTCTGTTTGTGGCAGATGCGACGTCACTATTTGGCAAACAGTATCAATTACAACTCCTAAGAAAAGTAAAGTGATCGTCGATTATATCCGAACAAAGTGACCTTTATACATAAGTGACGTAACTCGCCCTGATTGGTGTTAAACTTAACACGGAGGTTTGCTGTATTTTGTAGTTTAATTTTTGTTAACTAACTATTTATATCGCTTTATATATAAAAGTAAATACGATTTTGATACTCTATGAGCCTCATTTCATCAGATAAATACATATTTCTAGTGGTTCTTGGTTACTGTCATCATGCCTATTCTTTTTGTATCTGAGATATTTTATAGAAGGAAATGATCCTAAAAAGTTACTGTTCGGAACCACTGAGAAATCCATGTTGACTATCGTCATTTTTAGAAGTTTTGGCCTATAATACCACGCGGGCCAGGCGCTTTAAGAATACAGATTACTACCCCACTATTTATCTGGTGGTTGTCGTGAAAGTTAACTAGTAGACAGCGCAAGACAACATCACTACAAACAGAAGAAAACCTTGACATTACAACCCTACATACGTATAGCAAACCACCTGACCAGCGACGTGGTATAGTTGGCCAAAGCCTCTTAGAAGACTGCTATGCCTACCAGTAGAGTATTAAAAGTTAAAAATGTCTTTGTATTAGAAGATTTTGTGATTTGTAGTTAATTGAAGACTCTCTTTGTAATTTAAAATTAAAACTCTTTTCGTACTTATATCGATGATAATATTATATCAGTTTTCGATTTTAAATTTTACCCAGGAATGATCGCCGAGAGAGTGGACCTCCGCTACTTCTTATCAATAGGGATGCTTATGTCAGCCATATTCTGCTACCTGTTCGGAATAGGCAGGACGTACAGCATACACAATATATCGTACTACTTATTAGTGCAGGTCAGTACCTATGTTTTGTTGCCTTTTTGAACCTGCCAGGTGTATACTTGGTGCCCCCTATTCATATGCATCATCATCATCGGCCTGTCGCAGTCCACTGCTGGACATATTCCTCTCCAATTGCACACAACTCAGTTCAATCCTCGGCTTTCCGCATCCAGCTCCTGCGAACCGTCTTGCTCAAATCATCACTTCTATGCTAAATCCTGACATCATATTCCAGGCCGGTGCTGGAATCGCCCAAACCACGGGGTGGCCTGGCACTGTGGCCATTGTTGGCAACTGGTTTGGCAATAGCAAGAAAGGACTTATATTTGGCATTTGGAACTCACATACGTCTCTTGGCAATATACTGGGTAAGTAGGAGTGTAATTAGGTTTTCTTTAAAGACTTTCGACTTGTAAATTAAGTGTGGACTTGGAGATTCGTGAATAAAGAATACAGTTTGTGAGATTAAAAATAACACCTTAGAAGATTTGTGCATAAAAAATATACATTCGAAGATTTGTGTATAAGGTCTGCCGAGATTTGTATATAGAGAGTACACTTTCGGCGGCTTGTATATTAGACATTTGAAGATTTGTATATAAGACCTTCAGAGGTTTATACATAAAAATAGATTTTAAAAGAATTTGTATATAAGATCTTCCGTGATTTTTACCTAAAAAATTAAACATGACAGATTTGTACATACAGAATACATGTTCAAAGATATGTAAATAAATCATTGAGAGATTAGCTTATAAGATCTTGGTAGATTTGTGTATAAGACTTGGTAGATTTGTATGTAAGTGTATATTTGTACATAAAGAAAACAATGTTCGGAGGTTTGTTTTTGAGACCTTCGAAAGTTTGTATTTGAGACCTTCGGAGTTTTGTATTTGAGACCTTCGGAGGTTTGTATTTGAGACCTTCGGAGGTTTGTATTTTAGACCTTCGGAGTTTTGTATTTGAGACCTTCGGAGGTTTCTATATAAGATCTTCTGAGATTAGTATACAAGACTTACAGAGGTTCGTATATAAACAATAGGATGGTATACTATTTTATCTTTACAGGAACGGTGATGGCAGCAGAATATGTGGACACAGATTGGGGTCTCTCGTTTATCTACCCGGGCCTGGTGATGGGGGCGGTCGGTGCCGTTGTCTGGCTGTTCCTTATCCCGGAGCCGAGGGCTGTCGGCTTATCTGCTGGCATTGATAGACAATCGGTATATAAGAATAAATTCTATTTGCATGTCCGCAAAAAGTAAAAAAAAATATGAGGACTTTTTACTTAAAGTGGATTCGTGGCAAAGTGATAACCAAGTAGGTGTTAGCATATTGTAAAAGAGCAAGAGGTCGTGAGTTCCATTCACACTTAGGCCATATTATTCTGCGTCTGTGTAATTTATCAATATAAATAAATAAAATTAAAGTGCTTGATTATAATTTCAAATTAACATCTTTTCACTACATACATATGAAAGTATATACTGCACTTCTATCTCTTTGTTTCGGCTAATTTCAAGAACGGCTGGATCGATTTTAACGGGTGTTTTACTGACAGATTATGATATACGGATTAACTTAAGCTCTATTTTTTAGACTAGTTTCACCCCGCCACGTTACCTCCTTTTGTTATTGTACCGAGGGGCTCAGCTAGTAATATACATCAGTCTGGATACTTTAGTACAGGCTCAGTTTGGGATAAGACGGCCGCGTGTGAGATTATTATTATTAATGAACCCGAGAACATTATGTCTCTCTTCCAATAGCAACGATTCACTAGTTCACTGGACAAATATCTTTCTTAGCGAGGTTTTCCAAAAACCAGGTTCAGTTTAAAAAAATACAAATCACACCGAACTAATTAACTATAATAATAATTAGAAAATTCTAAACCGAATTAACAAATGTTTTAATTAAAACACAAATCACTTAAGCAATTAACTACGCGTAGATTAAATAGGCAGAAAGAGACAGTTTAACCGTTCAAACGAGCGGAGGTTCCACTTAGTGAGTGAACTCGACGATAAGTGCCCGCCGACTGGGCTCGCAGGCTCTTATATAGACACAGGCTCCACCCATTGTACCCCGTTGTGCCCACTTGTTGTAAGGAAATACATCGCTCTTCTTCTAACAATATTATTATTAGTGTTATTATATATATTGCAGCCGACGAGACAGTCGACAAAATCTGACGATGAGGATGAAGCTGATGATGACGACACTTCCTCCGTGATCGTTGGAGACCAGGTATGTAGAGTATGTGAGCATGCACTCTTATAGACAGCGTCATCTAACAATATATACTGCGTGTAGCACCAACACATGTTAATATGTATTCACATGTAGAACAGCTTTAAGTTAAAAGAGAGTGAGAGTTTACCGTGGGAGAGCCACGCTTTAGCATGCATGGGCTGGCTCGACTGGAGTGATACCACGGCCTCACACCAAACCGGTCTGAAACAGGGTCTGCGTTGTGTTTCACCGAGTGGTTGAGGGTATCGAAGGCCCATTATTTTCTAAGAAAAACGGGTTCTGTGTACCTTTAGTACATAATATAGGTAAATAACAAATACATTTAAACGAAAATTAATATCTCATAAAAACTTAACAATCTCGCGGGGCGCGGTTAATGCCAGTTCCGACACGTGCGATGGGCATGCTTGCATAAATTCGACATTTGCATACATACATTCATCATTTTGTGATTTGGCTCAATATGACTTAATTATTTAATTAGTAGTCTGGATAGTCGCATATCCCTATAAAGAAGGGCCGCATAATCGAGTACAGTTTTGTATTTTTCAGAATGAAATAAAAAAAAATAATTGGAGGTAGCCAAACCTTACTCCTATATTTTTCTTTTTACAATTAAGTTATTAAACACACATTAAATGATTTTATAATTCGAAATATGAGTACAGATAATTTATGAAATAAATAACAGATCCACAGTAAAACGATTAAGAGATATGTTAGATTCATAATGAAATAAACTTAAATGCTAAAATGTCTGATATACCTACATGTATACAGAGCGATCTCACAAAAACACGTCCATACCGAGCGCTGGCCGAACAACAAGTGATCTGTTGTATTGAGCCGCACTGGTGATTTACCTTCGCCCCTTCCACTCGCTACGTTATTACGTCATCGCCTGATCATGTGATTTCCCCGCCCTATTTGACGGATATATAATCTAAGAGTAAACTATTACATTGACGACATTTTAATTATTTGTTATAGGCTGCAAGTTTACGTCCCAACCGACATTCTGCTAACACCTCTCCAGTGAGTAATATCGTTACATTATAACCAAAAGTTACCAAAGTAAAAATGTTTGGAAAATTATTTTTATTGGCAACACTGAAGTTTTAACTTGCATAAAAGTTAAAAATAATCAAGATAACGAAAGATAATTGTTAATTATATTAAAATGTTATAAGCTCCAACAACACAGTTTAAACTTTGTAAATAGAAAAGTTATTTTAAAAAGGACGCTTATAATTCTTGAGGTAAAGCCACTTAATTTAAAAAGTATTTATCGAAATCAGTTCAAGAAATAATTATTAAAATCATCATCGCCATCATTAAACATACACACATTCACAGAAGTATGAATAAAATTTCATTCAAATCGATAACCTCCCCTTTTTTAAGTAAGATGAAAACTCTAGGTCTTTCTAAATAGAGTCCAAATATTACTGCAACTTTATAAACTCCAGTTTTTCCACAGCCTGAAGAAGCGACAGAACGCACATCTCTTCTACGCTCTCCTTCCGCCGGAGGTGACAGGGCCGAAAGTGCCGTGTCTCTCACTCGCGCTCTCGCCATCCCAGGAGTGTTGGAGTTCTCGCTGTCTTTGTTCTTCGCCAAACTCGTCAGTTATACTTTCTTGTATTGGCTGCCGGCTTACATTCACAATACTTCAGGTAAGATACCTTCTTCCTTTGTCTTGTCTGTGACGAATTAAGAATGCGGAGTGTCACCAGCTGTATTCGTCCCTTGGGTGTCGTAAGAGGAGACTAAGGGAGCAAACTACCAGGATAAAAGCACTACAAAGAGAAAAAAATAACTTGAAAATAATAACCATATATAGCTAAAACATATCAATCATAAATAATATATATATACGTGTAGTTTTTCGTACTAAACACCATAATAGTGAGTATAGTACTCCTAACCCAAATAGGTTACAGCTTGCCTGTGATGAAGAGGTCCAGTGCTGGTTCCCTTAACTATTACAGAGAAGATTTTATGATGAAACTTAAGATTAAAACATTAGCAAATGAGTGAGAACATACTTGTGCAGTTTATACGTAAAAATGCTTGTACGTATATGCTGTAATTGAAGTCTATCAATAGGCACTTTCTAAAGGATGTTGTGTCATGTCTATTCACAGCAAACTTAACGGCGAAACAATCAGGTGAATTGAGTACAGTGTTCGATGTGGGGGGAGTAGTGGGGGCTATCCTGGCAGGTTTGGTTGCGGACTGTACAGCCTGCCCTGCCCTGGTCTGCGTGTGCTTCTACACCGTGTGTGCTCCCATGGTAAATTTCAGTTTCAAATATTGTTAGTGTATGCTTAAAATTCTAAAATTGAGTCAAAATTATAAACTTTTGTAGGAAGAAACCGTGAACCACTTATTTCTATAATGAAAAAAATTTAAAAATTAAAATTTTTGCTCAATTGGCATATTTTGTTTCACTTGAACTGTCCTTTTACTCAGTAACTGAGTACATAAACTCAAACAAAACAAAGACGTGGACAACTTCATCAGTTTTTTAAGAAATTAAAATTATTTTCTTAAAAGATAAGCGTGTGTGTGCTTATTGGTTAGTACTAAGATGATCACATCGTCAAGACACACGAATATCATTATATAAAATCATCAAGTTTAATGTCAAAGAATAAACTTAATTCACTTAAATATACATTTTGAGTTTCGAAAAAGTTATATTTTGTCGAAATTCTATTATAGAAGTCATCTTTTTTGATACAGTGAAATACCGATGAAAGCGGTATTTGATAGTATGCCTCGAGCAAGCCCACTCATAAAGATTCTCTTGTTAGCTGTTCGCGTATCAACTTTTTGGTGCAACGTCGTACGGCGTAAATGTGGTTCTGCTGATACTAACGGGTGCGCTGGTGAACGGTCCGTACGCGCTCATTACCACAGCAGTGAGCGCGGAGCTCGGCACTCACCACTCGCTCGCTGGAAGTGCACGAGCTCTTGCAACCGTTACTGCCATCATCGACGGGACCGGCAGTGTCGGTATGTATACATTCATTCACATACATATTTTAAAGCCACATAATGATATATCTCGACGCTGCCATCTACATTCGTCTAATCGTGGGTCGATCATGCAGCAGAGCGCCTAATGTTACGTTTTCGGTCTCCACTTTAGCACATTTTAGTTCCAACGACCATTGGTTCGTCTGAAGAAATGACTAGCCCATTTCTACTTCAGGGTACTGAATCTCCGTGCGTTATTCTAGTTTTATGCCGAATCAATCCATCTGTTACTAATACATTGCTTCTTTATCTAAACAGGTGCTGCCATCGGTCCGATGTTAGCAGGCGTTGTATCCAGTCATTCTTGGACACACGTGTTCTATATGCTCATTGCCTGTAACTTCATGGCTCTTTTCTTGTTACTCAGGTTAGTGAAGCTTATTATTAATTATGAATGTTGTGTAAGTATACTATTCGTATAGGATTATCTATGTCTGCACTAATTTGTTTAAATTATTAAGGGGTAATCTTTGAAACTACTAAATTGATTCTGGTAATCCTTTCGTTACTACATCATTGCATTATTCCTGAGTGTATAAAACTATTAATTATTTATATTCGGTCATATTAGTAGCCGGCACCGCGGGCCGTCGATCCTTGAGGAATAAGTGAAATAATATTAGATGAACTTGCACACTAGGCGACGAATATATTCGTCAGCCGGACCAAATGTTTGTATAATGTGAAAATATTTGTATCTGAATTTTGGGTGTTATAACGTTGTTATTTTTTATTACTAAAAGAAAAAAATATAACTTTTCTATCAGTCAAATCAGCTGTCATGCAAGCATAAGTACACGCTCCTCTTAGTTTAAAGCTACATAGCGTCGAGTGTCAGAGATCCAAAGTAGTTCCGAAAATTACCCCTACAACAAACTACGTCTGTACAGTGTCAGTAGGTACAGACTATTGTGTTCTAGAATAGCTAAAACTATCATTAGGAAGAATATTGATACATTTAGTGTATTCCCGTCACAGGATAGCTCGCAGCGAGGTGCTGCGCCTGCGCCAGGAGCGGCGGGGGCCCGCGCCCCGCGCCCGCGTCGAGTGAGCCCCGCCCCCGCCCGCGCCCGCTGCTCACCACCGCTCGATCACATATACATATACTATACTGTATGCCTCTATATCAACTATAGGCGTTAAGGGATCATTCGTTAATTACTTTAACTACTACTAGTTTTTAACCGTCCGCTGGCGTTTGATGCGACAGAAAGTAGCCAATGCCTTTCTTCGAGAATTAAATTATCTTTTTGCCAAATTTCATTAGAATGAGCGCAGCGGTTTAGCCGTGAAACCATTACAGACAGTTACTTTCGAATTTATAATACTAGTGTGGATGAGTGAACACCGTTTTTAACGTTAACAATAAAAAATTAATCTATTTCTTCCCACCTCATCGGTGAAACAATCGCCACTACTTATCTGTTTCATGTACGTTTGTATAGTCTTCTGCAAAATAGGATATGATGTTCTACTTGCTGATTTCGGCCACGGCGGCCAGTCTCAACGGAGACCAGCCAATTACGCAGGAGATATTATAATGCACAAGTGTGTATGCAAACACAGGTGCACCCTCTGTTCCCTCTCTATCACGATAGGACGGTTAACCAGCCAGGACCGACAACTTTACGTGCTCTCCGAGGCTCGAGGTTCAGACCCCAACTTCCAAACTCCGAGCTGTTATTAAGTATTTATATAATCAGAAAAACTCAATAACGCTTTTGGCCCGGCCCGGGATTTGAACCTGAGACCTCTTGATTGACAGTCGCATACTTCATCCGCTAGACCAACGAGGCAGCAACACAGAATATACTCCTAATGCGAGAGTTATTTTATAAAAAAAAGTATGGAATAAGTAAACTCAGTTTGGACCTACACATCGATTATAAACAATGCTGTTGTATATTATTACAGTAAACATAAAAAAATGCATTAAGTAATTAATGAATGCCCCTGAAACTTAATTATAGGTGCCGGCACGAAATTTAGCCAGATTTCGTCATAGTACACTTAGTGCAACAAATCAAAACAAACAAAATCGAATTGTAGTCGACTGACGCTGCAATCGCTAGCTTGGAATGGCGCTTCTACAATCCCCGCATCCCTTTTCTTTTAGGTGTGGAAACCCCCTTAGGCCTTCACCCCACCGGTGTTTGCGGTGGGGTGGTGTGTCGGAATCGAACCGTCTAAAACCACACGGTATGCCACTCTGCGCCTGAGACGGGAGGGATCCGGGAACCGCTTTCTTACGCCATTCGGACTCCTCCCAGCGCCTGCCTGCACTGATCCCCGCATCCCTCTATCAACCAAAGACCTAAAAACAGCTTCTGCGGATCTTACGAATCTGGCTAAGTTACGTGCCGGTATCTATAAAAGCTAAGGGTTCAATCCCGGACCCTACGAATATTCAAACGATACGATTCCTAATACACGCATTTTGTTTTTAAACGGTTAACTAGAATTATAGTATTAATAAACTATACCCACTGTAGGTATTATCGGTGAGTTGACGGATTAAACATATGATGTGTCACTACCCCTATTCACCCCGTGGGCGTCGTAAAAGACGACTGAGGGAGCAAACTACCAAGACAACAGCACTGCAAGGAGAAGAAAAATTTGAAATATACCGTAGCTTTATACAGTAGGCCAAAACCTCATTTCTAAGGGCTATATCCACCACTTTTAAAGGATGTATGGCGACTTCCACATAAAAACTGAACGGAACCACTGCTAATACTGTATCGCGATATAGAAATTCTCGTGTCGATTAACATATATACCATTTTTTATATCGACCGTTGGGTGGCATAATCGCCATGCCCGGTCAGAAGATCCTCCCTTTCTGTTCTTGTCCTTGGGCAGCGGTTGTCACTTACCATCAGGAAAACCGTCCGCTCGCCTGCCTCAAAGAGTCACTTCAGGAATGTTACTTAATAACTATAATGAAGTCAAAAGCATATCATATAGTATTGACCGCATAATTAATAAAATTGACCTTGAAATATAGCTTGGTCTCTGTGTCAGAGGCTGCAAAAACTATGGAGTAACTTAGGACAAACTATTTTATTTTCTAACACTTATATTATTAGTTATTTCAATAAAGTGCGACACATTATAAATATAAAGAAATCACACCTAGAATGTACCTCGCAAATTTTAAAATGACACTAACAGTTTGTGTCGTTTTAAACATTAGAGTGTCTCTAACGGTTAATTTCATTTTAAAATTTGCGAGTAGAGATCAAGATCAGTATCAATTTATTTATGTCTGTAATGTTTATATTTGTCCACGAATACTTCATATAAAATATGATTGCATGTGCCGTGTCTTAAGCGGTCACTACGCCGCTTAAACTACCAAACTGGGACCACATTATGTGATCCACAAATTGTTGTTCTCAGTCTGGGTGTTTTTGTGCCCGTTTCATGTATGTTTGTAAAGTCGCTCGCGACACAGGATATACTCTTAATGCAGGAGTTATAAAAAATACCCCAATTAGTAACATTCATTAGTCAGTATAAATTGAGTATTAAAATCTAGGATAAAATTATTTCCTATTTAGTTACACGCTTAGACTTATAGACCATTCACGTTAAAAAAATAGTGACGTATCACTCAAGCCAATATGCAAGTATTTCGCTAACGCCTCTATTCTCTTATTGGCAAACATATTGTTTTGATCACGTAAGTCGCGTTAGAAGATGACTTGACTAGCTAGTGGGCAAATTCCAGGCAACTATTGTTTTGTACGGAAGTTTAAAACTCGATCGATCAAGTTGGGCATCTTAATGCGTCACTATTTTTTTAACGCGAATAGACTATAATTTTAATTTACGAGAATTTGACGGTAGCTGTATAATATTAGATACGGCGTAAAAAAAATGTTAACAAGATTTTTTTTGTGACGGTCATGGTTCAAAATTGAGTTATTTTTAAATAGTAATGCACTTATCAAATTGTGTTTTAGGTAGGTAAGTTTAATTAATAATCGATGTGTAAAAGAGTAATATGTGGATAGAATACATATCGGCTGGGTTGATCAGAATCATACCAAGCCACACACAAAACCGATATCAAAGAGTTTTTTTATCGCTTGTGTGCATTGTGTAATACCCAACCTCCCCCTTTAATTCTATGGGAGAACACACAGGGAGTTATTTTCAACTTTAAGCTAACAAACTTAAAGTTCAAAATAACACATAACCGTTACTTAAAGTAAAATAACATTTATTAATAAGACCGTTAGGTTGCAAAAATCTTTGTTCGGCGGTAACCACTTACCTGCAGGTGAACTAACTACCTGAAATCTTTAGATAATAGTTTGTATTGTATTGTATTTTATTTAGATTCATATCAGGTTTTGTGAAGAACACTTCATTTCCTGTTCACACAACCTAATATGACTCTGCAAAGGGCGACATCTTTCGAATGGCTCCTAGTAAAAACTGGGCCTAAATTTAATCTGTGTCGTTCTTAACTTTTATATTAATTTGTTATTTTATCTCACGAGTGTTCAGATGAGGAGAGCCGTCTATGTATGAAAAGTGTCCGTCAAAATGTGTTATGTAGTATATCAGTCGATTTAATTTTGTACCATCTCTGCTTAATTTGAAACTAGATGGCGCTGTGTGACAGATGTTCGAAAATATTTATTATTTGGCGGCGCTACGGTGCCAGGGTACTTTTTATTAGTCTTTTCTTCTAGCGGGGTTAAGGTCAGCTTTAAGTCTTATTAAGATACGGCTGAGCTTTGATCAGTAGTGTCTACTAACTACAATCAGACCTCCATAACACAGGTACTAGGAGATATCGAAGACTGTTTGGATTTTTAGGGCTTTAACAACCAATAACGATTGCCACAAATGTTTGTATAGCAACCGGATTCTGATTAGCGTGCCCTTCGAGGCACTGAGTTCTTAGGTTAGAATAGCAGAAAACCATTATTTATTGAAGTGAAAATTTCTCTCGGTCAAAACACTTTATGGGTGAACGAAAATTATGGAACTCCCGAACGCTTCCCATGAGCTATATTTATTTAATTGTTTTTACCACGCATTTTATTTAGCAATTAAATAGCAAAGAGGTTCATTTTAGGTAGGTTTAAACAGCTGTATGTTTAGTTTTCAATTTTCACTACTGGCGGCAGTCTAACTGGGTTGTTATTTTTTATATTACTGCTTTTTGGTGGACACTTTCGTATTTTCTTTTATAAAAGGTAGTGCTCCTTATTTCTACGTAATTTTATCTTTAATTTTTACTTTTCAATGACATGCCAGTATCCAGGGTTTCATGTTTTGTGACGTAACAACCTATGTTAGCATTTATAGTGTGTATTAATGAGTATTGTATATAATGTACAAATAATGGATGTTTTAAATAAATATACAATTTTCATTTTAAGTATGTTTTATTTATTTTTATGTCCCTTTTAGAATAAGCCTTAATGAGCTTTTCATAGGCCGCTCAATATTGATATAGTTTAAATCAATTGGATATATTCTAGACATTTTAACCCGACTTTTATACTTTTTTTTTTAATCTAAACCATTTTAATATCCTCATGAATAGATGCAAAAAAAATCATGGAAATGGATTCAGCCGTTTAGGAGTCTAGTTACATACACAGCACAGTTATATATATATAAATATATGTATGTATTTAGTAATATTTAAGTATGTATATCAGCAGTCTGGGATCAGACCATCGCGTGTGAGAGCTGTATCAAAAAAATGAAGGCAAAAGAAATACAGAGTGGAATGTTATCTCATTTTTAATGTTAATTTATTTCCTTAATATTTATTTATTTATGATACATAACAATAAATTATACAAATGTTTTTTGCTCTACAAGTATTGTTTTTTATTATAATGTGATATAAAAATATTGTAAAGGTTCAATAAATAATCTATAGAATTAAAATAAGTGATAGAAAATCATATACTTGAACCTTTCCATGAATAATTTAAATCATACATCTACCGTGGGCGAGCCACGCTGCGGCATGAATGGACCGGCTCGACCGGAGTGATACCACGGCTCCACAGAAAACCGGTGTGAAACAGCGCTTGCGCTGTGTTTCACCGAGAGAGTGAGGATAGCGGAGGCCCATATCCCAACCCCTGCCCCCATCCTCCAAAGGCCGGCAACGCACTTGTGACGCCTCTAGTGTTACGGGTGTCAATGGACGGCGGTAATCGCTTATCATCAGGTAATACGACTATTTGTTTGCCCACTATTCAATAAAAAAAACACATTACATTGAAAGCTTGTTTAAATTAAGTTTCCTAATTTAAAATTCTGTGTGTTTTAAGCATTAAGAATATGTGGCACCACCTTTACTCGTCCCGTAGGTATCGTCATAGTTCACTAAGAGCATACTACCAAGACAACATCATTGCACGGACAACGAAAACTAGACACAAACTCTATACCAACTCTGGTCTGGTCAGGGTTGACCAATACTTCCAAGGAGAGGGCTGCTTATGTCCAGTAGGCTGACATATCTATGCTTTCCTGACAATATAATATTAGACACAAACTCTATACCAACTCTGGTCTGGTCAGGGTTGACCAATACTTCCAAGGAGAGGGCTGCTTATGTCCAGTAGGCTGACATATCTATGCTTTCCTGACAATATAATATTAGATTATTCATGAAAAGTCATGAAAATTAAATAGTTTATGATCTAATACAACATGAATAATAGACCACTGATTTTAACAATATACTTAATTTCCCGCCAACACACACATTGACGTTTGAAATAAAAAGAAATTTTCATTTGGGTCTAAAGTACATGGTCATTATTGGTTATGTTAACACTAAGCTAAGCTCGTCCTAAGGGCACTATAAACGAGAGAGCATCTCCAGTAGCTCCCCACGACACTCTTTGCAGTTGGAATATGAGGATCCAAACTCCGAGTATTATACCCCAGGTAATTGCTCCACATCCACTCATTACGACATCTGCAAAGAAGGATTATCTATATTAATGTAATTTTACACTTTATCTTGTACTCATAATGCATAGATTCTCTTACATTACAAATGATCATGTACTCCTAATGGCAACATTCAGTGTCATTGAAGAACAGTTTATGCAGGTGCACTCTCTGTTCCCTCACACTTTAGTCCTATCGGACTATTTGGACATTCTATCGAATGGCTATCCGATACGATCAGGTAGAGATCAGACACAGAACCGAAGGCTTAATTTACTCTCAGAGGCACAATATTAAAGATGGCAGAGTCAATCACCAGTTGTCACATCGTTTTCCACTACCCTGAATGTTATGGGTTCAGACCACATATGGGTCAAGACATGGTGTGATCCACAAGCTGTTGTTCTGAGTCAAAGTGTTCTTTGTGTCCATTTCAAGTATATTTGGTAAGTTCCTTGCAATATAGGATAAATTCCTAATGCAGAAGTCTTTTTAAAAAATCTTCAGTCTAATTCCAAAACACCACCTCACCGGACCTCACCCTGTTTTTCCTATTGTGCTGTTGTGGTATTCCAAGATAAAAAAAAGAAGAGATTAAGGTGTGTAAACTTACATTTTTTGATTTCTTTCTGTTCTTCATACTGTGGCTTTATGAATGCCTCTCTGAAGAACCATACTGCGTTTACAGCCCACACAAATGGTAGCAGCAGACATCCAACTGTAACCATAGAGAAAAAACTAAATATTTATTATGAGTCACATGTGAGTATGTCGCATGTCATGTATGTTCTGGTAAACGATATGGAGTCATTACCCCCTTGGTAAAGTGATAAGTAGGTATTTCTAACTCTTGTGGTTTTGTTTCTTACACAGCACAAGCAATTGTGTGATGTGCACAATCATGTCTGTAGTATATGGGGATATCATTTATCTACACCATGTTTCACTCAGTTCCACTAGCCAGTATGTCGGATGTCGCAGTAAAGTAGATTAATAACAAAGACTAATATGTCGTATTCAATAAGTTTCAGATGTCGTTCCTATTATTATGATTTGTAAATCAATTATAAGTAGAAAAGTTGTGGTAACTGTATGTTATTATTTGGAAACATTAACAAATAGAAAGTAATAAAAGCCTTTAAAACTATAAATTTCACATACCTTTAAAATACCATTTACATAGCTGCAATTTCTCGTCATTAGGTAACCTGTTTAAATCCATTGTCTATCGACTTTGAAGATATTATAAATGGATTTTTAAAACTTTCTCGTAAATTGTATTCGTGAATCACAACAACTGACTACACAAAGCTGAATAGGTTCATAACTTGACATTTAATTTTTAGCACAAAAGTTCTTTTGACTCTTGCTTTTCACACACAAAATTGTGTAACTATCTCTTTCTTTCATTCTGTGCTCAGAACCTGCAAGTGCAAAGCACTAATGAAAATATTTTTAAATGTCAATGTCAACCAGGAATTATACCACTCCATTCCATTTTATACAGTTGTAAGAATTTTTGCTTAAGAAAACAAACATTCGATTTCGATTGATATGTATTCTTGGTATCTCCTGATAGATAAGATTATTATTTAGTAATGAATTCTTGAGATTTCAAGATTATTTGTGAATACTACTTATAGGAATCAAAACATGTTCCTTATCTTTTTATAAATCTATAAAATAAAATAAGTATTTGTTTGTTTAGTATAGTTTAGTCGTTTATTTCGCTTTACATAGTAGTTTTATAAAGATTAAAGTTGGTTTAAATAGCAAATAATATATGAGTATTTTTTTTTTGTGAAACATCATGTATTTGGATGAAGCTTTCGTTCAGCTAAATTGATCTTTAAGTTAATTTCTTTGAATCCTATCAAAAGAAAATTATAAACTTAAATTTTTTAACCATTAATAATAGTGACTAATATCTATAATTAGTATAAAACAATAATATCTATATAATTATTATTAACTTTTGGAACCAGCGAATGAAACCTTTTAATGTATGGAATGAAACGTTTTTGTCTTCAGAAACAAAAATGGCGTAATATGTTTAGTGTCAATAATTGAAAATGTGTGATTGAATAATAAATAAAATGTTTTCCTCGCCGTACTGTTTGTTATCCTGTGTTATTTTACTACTTTACAGTCCAAAAACATGTAAGTATTCATTATCAAATCTTATACCTTTTCAAAACGCAAATATGTGATATATGAAATTTTGCTACTCCAAAATTATTTTAAGGCTTTTATTTCAGGTTTCCTGGCCTTGAATTTTATGTGACCCTGCCTTTGTGTGTTGCTTATCAATTAGGGACAAGGTTGTTGTTTATTTATGTCCAGTTTTCACAGAGCGTAGTACAACTACGCAAAATATACCCCTAAATTTTTGCTAATCTCTAACGGTATTTTTTATGCGAATTCTATTACTTTCACTTTTGTTCTACTATTTTTGGTCGAATCGCTGTAAAATGTTGACACCGAGCTTTTATATTTTATATAAACATGTCTTTAGTCTATTAAAGAATTTTCTTCTATATTCACAAAATTTTTTACAAAGTAGAATTTGTGTCTTAAAATGATTACTTAAAATCATATCTACTGCTGTTCTAATATGTTTAGATGTATCACACAAGTCTGGGAATAAATGTAACTGTTATTGTAATAGATACAACATACAGTCTTGGACTAGACCGAGTTTGTTTTGTATGTACATGTATGCTTGTAAATATGTATGTGTACTGTGAGAGTCTATATCTATTTCCCGTTGTAGGTTTACATATTTTCTATTTCATACAAATCTTTCAGACTTGTTGTAATTTACTTTGAATTTGGAACTTAAAATGACTTATACCAATAGACTGAACTACAAACTTGAAAATGATGGTAACATTTTTGTAGCTGAGGCACTGAGGGGATAAAGGAAGGGATGGTTGTATGGAATTCATAGTTTTCGGAGTTAGAAATATCTAAAAACAATATTAAGAAATCTCCATGATCTATAAGACTGCCGATTGTCACAATTGTATCATGCATCTCTTTTTTGTTATATGTGTACAGTAAAAATAATTTAGTAAAATAATATATTTAGTCATTGAAAACAAAACTTCATTTACTTTATGTAGTAATTGTAAATTTTATTGCTTTTGATTGCCAGTACTCCCTCTACTTTCATTGAAAGCCATTCAACAAGCCAATTAGCTTAGTGGTTAGTTATACTGATCTAGAAGTGATGGGTCGACTCTCATCAATGACAAATATTTTTTTCTGTATCTCTTTTTTTTTCTTTTTTTGTGACACCCTTAACACCAGAGGCGTCACAAGTCCGTTGCCGACCATGGGGGATGATGAGGGGGATGAGGGTAAGAGTTGGATTATGGACCTCCGTGTATCAACCGGATGGTATAAGAAAGCAGTTCCCGGATCCCTTCCGTCTCAGGCACACTGTGTGCTTTTAGTCGGTTCGATTCCGACACACCGCCCCCCCGCAGACCCCGGGGGGTGAAGGCCTAAGGGGGTTTCCACACAGAAAAGTAGTGGGTGTAAGTTATCTATTAATCCTGCTAATATTATAAACACGAAAGTTTGTATGGATGGATGTTTGTTACGCTTTTACATAAGAACTACTCAATGGATTTGGATGAATACAGTAATATAGCTGATACATCAGAATAACACATAGGCTACTATTCGCCGCCATAACCAACATATATGTGGGCGGAGCTGCAGGCATAAACTAGTTCATACTAATATGAATACTATTACTAGATACTGCTACTACTATATACTATGTATGAGATAATATATACCTATCACATACAATGGCTCAATCAAGAGGCTAAGTGCGGAAATGGCACAGTAAAACAAACAAACAATATATACCTACAAACATTGACTGGTGACAGCAATGGTCTATTAAACACTGTTGCTAATGAAATGTGATTACCTGGACGTAGTCACTATACTATGCAATTTTGTTACAGGCACAGGAGACATCCCATCCCCCCCTTTAGTTCTGTACGGACCTGAAGACCCGGAATGGACAGATGTCCTAGTGCGAAGAGTGGGAGACAACTTGACCCTGATCTGTGAGCTGAGGGGGACTACTCCGCGAAGCTTGTTTGTGTGGAATATACCGGAGAATGGCACTATTGGCATGTAAGAGATTAACTTCATTTTAGTTAATTTACGACCTGCAAACCACGAGCATATGTGCATACTCTCGGAGTGACCCTGGGAGGAGGAAGGCTAAAAGAACGGTAGAATTTTATTTTGGCAAACCTAATAACACATTTGGCTTGACCTGAAAATCAAACCCGCATATGCTAATCGGACCAATAAGACAGTCAAGGCAAGGCAGTGAAATATTACAAAACTGTTTACTATTTCAGGAGACCGTATAAGGTGGACGCAGGGTCTACCACCAGCACTTCCACTAGTTCCACCTTCATTAAGGAACAAGTGGGGATTGCAGACAGCGGCCAGTACATGTGCTCGTCACCACCATTCAGCGTCACCAAGTATATATTGGTACAGTCTCGAGGTAAACAAACATCTTCACCTTCTTAATTCCCATTCTCTATATAAATAAATAAAATTGAAGTGTCTGTTTGTAATTTAAAATTAACAGTGTTTCGATATATGTAGTCTGAAAGTATAAATGGTACATTAAATTCAATTATAAAATGTTGTGTCTGATTGCTCTGTCTAATCTCTGGAAAGACTGCACCGATTTTGGTGCAGCTGTTGCAGAAATGACTTTCGAGCCCAGCTTTGACACGAAAGGGTCGGCTCGACTGGAGTGATACAACGGCCTCACAAAAAACCGATGTGAAACAGCGCTTACGATGTGTTTCATCGAGTGAGTGACAACACTGGAGGCCCATTCCCCAACCTTGGGGAGGCCAAAGTCTGGCAATGCCTTGTGACGCCTCCACTGTTCGGGTATCCATGGGTGGCGGTAATCGCTTACCATCAGGCAATACGTCTGCTCGTTTGCAGCCTTTTCCATTAAATAAAAACCTATTAGTGGCAGATTTTAGACTAGCTTAGCCCCGCAGTTTTAACCACGATTGTTTTCATCAAGGTACACTAACAAGAGCTACTTAGAAGAAGATCCTCTGTCCATCAGGTCCGAAGTACTGCGGCCGGGGTACATTCTGGTGTGGCACGCGGTGTATGGCGCCTCAGTACGTGTGCGATGGACGAGCTGACTGCGCTGGTGACGAAGACGAAGCCCCACATATGTGCTCACAGCATATATGTTCCAGTGAGTATATGTCATACATGTCTGTGTGCTGATGAATTAAGAACACTACCCATATCAGTTCAGTGTAATCAGTACATAGAGGCCTGTGGGAGAACGGGTGTGATGTTCTTCCAACACAAAGAATCCTCCGATTAGGCGAGGTAGTCGTGCCTGGTGGGCCACTGCCCCAGGGTTGATGTTGGAGAACTTGTATTACGCGATGCAGGATTGGTAGCTTCTTCGTACACTGTTACTCCGTAGTTCAGTGTATCTTCGGTAGGTGGCGTTGTCATCTGTATGTGGAAGTCGCCACAGGCCTATGTCCAGCAGTGGACTGTTAACGGGTGTTGATGATGATGATGTTCTGTAACACTTTTACGCAGTGATATTTAGACTAAACAGAGTTTATATTGTACCTCTAGTTATAAGGCTTTTATAGTACCTCATCGCTAACCCAGAACTCATATAGAATGCTGGCAGATATATACCAATACATGTATCAACATCAAACAAGACAACTAATCAGTGCTAGAACTTTCATTGTGCGATGCAGAATGAATAATTACGACGTAGTTTAGTAAATATTCACTAGATGGCGCTTTCGAAAGTTTAATTGTAACAGACTGCATCAGAAAGTAATTTATTTCTTTTTAGAAATAAGTTTATCAGCAGTCTACAACAGTACAGCCTTAGTCTGTTTTGATATCAGTCGTTCGTTTGTGAGATCTGTTAAGTTATTCATAATGTTTGTTATTTCCACCTCCAGGGCCTGACAAGCTGAACTGTTCGACGGGCCGGTGTATCTCGGAGGCGGCCTGCTGCAGGACGGTGGGTCCTCTCTGTCAGCAGCCTTCGTGTTGTGATGAACATCCTCATAACTCGCGACTAGAAGGTACAAGATACAGCTTTTTAACCAACTTGAAACAAGGAGGATTTTATCAATTCGACTTTTTTTTTTGTTTGTTACCTCAGTACCTTCGATTCGGTGTTACGATTTTGATGATTCTTTTTTATTTGAAAGCTGGTTCTTTCCGTGTGGTCTCATTTCAATTTGGTCCAGTTCTTGAAGTTATTTTGTTCTTGTTCAAATTTTATATTCATTTAATTTCAACTAATTCTGCCATACTTCGCTATGATACAGTGTGATTGCAAGGATGAAAAGTGAAAGACAGAACTGATGCGAGAAATAGATAAAAAGGTACAAAACTGTCCCCCCCCCCATCCCTCTTTCCATCATAGATTTGCAGCAAAAGACTGACAACAAACTTACGACCTTTCTCTAGTTACATGTGTCATTTTTATCAAGTGGCTATTCTATTCTCGCCCCTCATCCCCCTGTACTATTTAAAAATTAGATACAGCTCTTGTTAAACTGTTGTAGGTTACGTAGACGTGGAGTACCCAGCGCTGTTCGATGACAGACACGCTCCGGACGACTACGGGTTCATACAGTCTACCATTTACACCGTAACAGGTGAGTCGCTCAAGGAAAATGCGATTGTCATCTAGAAATGCCACGAGGAGTAGTTGATTTACATCTACTTCTAACAGATTACAATAAAAACTCTGCCTTGCGGTATTACCCGTGGTTTACCATAAAATAAAAGTCTCCAAGCAAACCTTAGGCCGTCTAAAATCCTCTATAAAAGTTTCCAAAGTGAATCATAGTAACCAGAATATCATCCAAACGAGTGTTGTAATGTTGTATTAAATCTCGTAATGCAACTCATTTTTCAAAAAAAGAACGTTGTCAGTCGCGCGCCTCTACCACTACCGCGGCGTCGTGTTTGAAAAAAGAACTATTGTTCAAATTCACGTCGTGTCCCGCCATTTTAGTGCGCCATTTTGCTAGCTGTTTCACAACTTTTTATAGAGGATTCATATCATGGGTGGAGATAAAGTCCTGTATTTAAAAAAATCACGTGATACTATTATCAAAATAAACCCACATTCGTGTTTTATAACCCTTGTTATACAACAGTTGCATAAATAACTTGGGATACACTCTTAAAATCTTTAAATCACATACATACATACAACAATCGTCCTTAATAATCACTGAGGTCGCTAGGTTATCACTTAAATCACTCAGATATTTATCGACGAGACACATCTTTATGTTAGACGCCGCGTGTACCAGTTTATTCTCCAAGGTTCTAACAGCCACAGAACATTCAAACATGACCGTTTACGAGAAATCTATACAAGTCAAACGCGGGACAATCACTACATATTATTATTGTAACGTTCATTGTTCTAGACTACATACAATGCGCTATTATTAGAAGTTTTTGTTCAGCCAAACCGAATATCAAGTCCCTACCCGAATTCTTTTGGTACTAATTAATATTGTATTGTTTAAATAAACTTCCAGAACCCTTTATTTTATTGTACAATATAAAAGATATTAATGGTTACTGTTGGTTATCCCTTTTTTGTAGATCTTTTTAAGATATACTATTCCGTAGTGTGTTATCTCGATCTATGTCATAAGGGTTAGCCAGAGTTAGCAATGTAAGCTCCACATTCGCGAAAGGTCCCACAAAAGTTATGAAATAAATTATACACATCTGTCTTAAATGACTCAGTCGATTAGTAAAGGAGTTAGACTAGAGGTCCCTAGACTTTTTTAACTCATAGACCACCCACACTGTCGAAGATATTTTTTGAGTATTTCTGGCGTCTTCTGTCACGCTAAAGTAGACTCCCGTCTAGATTCTCATCGGCCATTAGGGGTAGACTGCTAAACTTGAATTGGTATCACATTGGAAATCTAATTTCTTAAATTTGGGAAAAATGAGGTGACATTTATCTTAGCTCCTAGATGCTGATAGTGTTTGTGAGTGTAATAGTTGGTCTGTGTTGCAGCGTGCGCGCTGATCTTCATGCTGGCGGTGGTGCTGCTGGTGTCGGCGATCTGCAAGATGCACATGAAGCGCGCCGCGCTACGCAGCTACGCGCACGCCGAGCGCGCCACGCGCCAGCACTACAGCGTGCAGTACGCGCAGGTACGTGCGGGGTCACTGCAGCACTACAGCGTGCAGTACGCGCAGGTACGTGCGGGGTCACTGCAGCACTACAGCGTGCAGTACGCGCAGGTACGTGCGGGGTCACTGCAGCACTACAGCGTGCAGTACGCGCAGGTACGTGCGGGGTCACTAGCGCGCCACGCCATATAATAAAAAAAATGTTTTCTACGTAGTAATATACATATTGGCTAAATAAATAAATAATATACATAATAATAAGAATTTTTCTTCACATATTAGAGTATAAATAAATGTTACAGACACATCGGTTCCCGCCGTGCTATGAAACTTCTCGACTGTTAGAGGCAGAGGCCCGCGCTCCGGGTTCGCCCACCAGGGCAGGGGACGCATCCCTACAGGTAAATACTATAGCCCATTTTCTTTTTTCCAATCAAGTTCCAATAACTGTAGAATGGTGGCAATTTGGTCGTTTACTTTAGGAACATTTGTATCAGATGATCCTTGGAACACAGCTAGTTACAAACTGCTGCTGCTGCAAGCTGCGTCCCATACTATTTTGGCATCAATGGACTGTGAAAGTGCCTTCTTAGACTTCCCTTAGTCGACTGGCGACACCCACTGGATGAATAGACGTCACACGCATTATTTCTCCGTCATCAAAAGACTTGTAATAATTAAAATTATTTCTTTTTGCACCACCAGTGCAGTACGGAATGTGCCCCGGAACCACCTCCAGCAGAGCGCTCTGGTGGTGGACTCACCAGACTCTCAGCTATCTTCTCCTCTAGATATAGACAGGTAAAGATATCCATCAGCTTACGCGGGTATTGTAACGGCCAGTTTTGGGGGTAACAACTAAACGCGCTTACGGTTTTCACGATAATAAACTTGACACATCTCACGCACATAAACATACTTATATATTGGCCAAATGCTAGTCGGTATCACAATATTTGTTCCGAGTTGGAATGGAATTCACGACCTTTGTCTCAGTAGTCAGAATCAGTAACCGCTTTACCAAAAGCCCTGTCAGTTTATCAACTATTGGGATGATATATTTAGTGTGACCCTATTATGCTGAATAGCTAATAATTAAATAAAAAAGCCCTCTACACAAGTTTCATGGGAGGATCCAGGACCGTTCTTTTAAGTTTAGGGGCACATAAAGGGCATTAAAGTCTTTCTCTTCAGTTGGAGGTATCAATGGCTGGTAGGAAGCACTTACCATCAAGACATCTATCTACTCGCAACTACTTGCGACGTCCTCCAAAACTGGCTCTTTGATAAACAATTTAATTTTGACAACCCTAGGTATTACAATAAAAATATATATTACTCGCTATAGGTACCAACACAACCCAGTGATGTAGAACTAACAAACGTCCGTTCATCATCACTCAACAACTCACCAACCAGGAACCGAACCTTGGACAACTACAGAAGCCCTACATACTGCGATCTGAACGCCTCTGAGTTCTTCTTTACAAACCCTGAAACGGGTGACTATGGGCGGGACTTGAATTACATGGCAACTCCAATTGAGCTGATGAGAAACAGGAATTCCAGTATCGAACGCGTCATCGACCAGTTAGACAGACAACGGTTGACGCTGCAACTTGGAAGGTTTCAACTGTCCATTCCCAGGTTCGGTCGCCGGAACGAGGCAGATCGTAGACCAGACACTCCAAACGTCGCGGAAATCAATATTGACGATTTGGACTTCGTTCGGATGACGTCACATGACACTTACACCCTTAACGGCAGAACCATCAGGCTGTTGGGGGCGAATTTCGAGAACTACCCTCTATTGCCCGACGGTACAAGGCCCCCACCGTACAATGAAGCTATGAGGTGCAAGTTCTTCGGACCACCCCCAGAATATTTGAGCAGGGAAGGATTGAATTCAAGGGTTGATGAAGAAGCGAGGAATAATGTCGAAATGCCACCTTGTTACGATGAGTTAAACGGTGAAAATGGTAATAATAATAATCCCGTCGCTTCTGGTTCTGGTAATAATAATAATAATAACGTTGAAACTATTGACTCAGCAAATATTGACACGGTCAGAGACAGGTCTATGGCCACTTCAAATAATAATACAAATGATGCACCAATTTCTAACAATAATAATAATAATTCTTTGACAAACACACTAGAAATAACAGTTACCAATACGGAGGGGAATGAATCTAATTCAAATTGTAATAATAATCAAAGTATAAGTTCTATTATTAATAATTTGCCAGCGATCGATAGCGATATTAACGCTAACGATACGATCGTTAACTGTTAATAACGTTATAATAACTGTAACGGTTTCTGAAAGCGTTATTTATCTTGTAAGTGTAACGTTATAGCTGTAAATAGTTGTGTATTGCACTTCTTTCTTTTGTATAAATTATATAACATGGCAGACAATACATAGCTGTGATAACGTGCGGGCGCGAATGATTTTTGGAAATAAAAATTCTTTGAATGAATTGGTAATATTCCTTCTTCTTTTAAACCTGACTGGGACTGAGAGACAAGCGAATGTTACTAGAATATTAACATTTCCAGTTTATTTTAAAATATGAACAAGGTTTTTTGACTCGACCCGTTTCGATGTTTACGTAACGTTAATAAATAGTTATTTCCGTAAATAGTTTTGAAACGGTACACCACTGAAATGAGAAACGAATATTTGAAATAAAATGGTATAATAATAATAATATGTTACTATTAATATCGTAAACAAGCACTTGGGTTTGTAAGCCATAACTTCAAAGAATTTTTGCTTCTAGCAAAGTGGAGGCAATATTGGAAAATTAATATTTATTTGCCACCTCAATAGTGATTATGTCGTGTGTATAATTTATACAGAAATACTGTAATATACTACTTCTAGTGCCTTAGATTGTTTTAAAGTTATTATGATCACAGACGATAAAATAATGTTTATCTATACTCAAAATATCTGTATTTTTGTTCCGGGTAATCTCTGGAATGGCTGGACCGACTTTGACTTGACTTTCACTGGCAGATAGCTGATTCTATGAGTTACTTAAACTACTTTTTTTAGACTAATTTCGCCCCGACTCGTTGCCTGCAGTTACAACAACAAAAGCGTGTAACACAGTGGGGCTCAGCTAGTTGATAATAATAATAATGTAATAGTAACAATTAGTATAGTAGTTATTATATTGGACGCCACACTAAGGGGTCTAGTGATACTAGACTCATTAAATACTTTGAGCTCCAGTTCGGCTAGCCTTAGATTGTTGATAATGAACACCACGTGTATCTTAGTTTGGTGGGTGGACCCCGCGTCATGATCAATATGACATTATATTATCGTCTGAAATCATTTATAAGCACTTAATGTACTTTATGGTATAATTTATTTTATAAATACTAACATTGACAGTAGATAACATAAGTTTCTTTTAGTGCCTTTATATGGGAGTAATCCCACCGCAAGTCCCACCTCTGGGACTCTAGGAAAGGAGGTCTTGGCCTGCTAGTGTTTTCGTGTTCGTGCTCATACTCAAAACATAATAATATGTCCTGGTCCAAACCCAAAGCCGCTGGCTATAATCAAACCACTAAACCAACTTGTGTTGCCTACTGTGAAAAAAAAAACCTATTTTTAAGTTTGAGCTGCCATATATAAAAATATACACTTTATTTTAAATCAATTATATAGCGATATACTCATTTTTTTAACTTGTTTATAGGTTGCGATTTAGTCTTGCGATTGTTTTGTCGCACTCAGTCCCGCGACTATTAACGCATTTCACACATACAAATGTTCTGTCTTGGTTTTTGTTGCACACCTTAACCATTGCTTTTATTTTGTCGCATTTCCCTTTGCGACAAATAAACGCAATAAGCACTTTATAAATGTCCTGCCTTATAGTATGTACTCGTACATGTTGTTGAATGGGCATTTTTCATATAAACTTATTAATCAATAATTGTTATTTATGTGATATATCTAAACATAATTTGTTATCTTTATTACTATGTAGCAATTTGTCGCACATACAATTTTAATATCACAACCATTATGATATCGCATTATCCGATAGTAACTATATTTTCAATGTTTATTCAAAAGGTCTTGACACAAATTAGAATTTTAAGAAATCGTTTTTTTTAATAATGAAAGTAGGTATATAAGAAGCTTTGTCTGTCCCAATTAGGGCCTTGTATCAGAAAGCTATTTAAGTAACAAGAGTTCGTTTGAAATACAGTTCGACTACCCCCACAAAATATTATTACAGATATTCTCGTAGTGTGATAGTAACATTTCTGACATCTGACATCATCTATGAAGGCCAGGTTGAATGATAGGATTTCTATTTAAATACTTTTCTCTATAAATACATAGAAAACACCCAAACTAAGAAACAAATATTTGCAGCTCATACCATATCAAAACGTTTGGTGCCACTCCGACATCGAACTTGAAACTAACGCTAATAGACTAATAATCCATCAAATACTACGAGAGTACCAAAAGCGATAGTAGATGGGAACTCCTCTTGTGACCATACTTTTATTGCCTTCAGGACTTTCGATACTTATTATTTTTTATAGAAGGCCCTTATTGGGTACCCATACATAATTGTACAGTATTCATAATATATTTGAAGCTATCTTTTCCCGGTATGTGTAATACTGTAGAGTATATATTCAGTTTGTAAATTGCTTCAAAATCAACAAAATAATATAACTAAATAAGCGTAAAAGAACTCAATACCACATCAAAGGCCTTTATGAACGGTGGTGGCCACTTACCATCAGGTGAAGGTGACTATTCGTACTTTCATGAGGTTTATGTTATACAAATTTGCGGTCCAAATATCATTGTAATAACTAAAATTAAGTCAGTAACTAAATAAATAAGGCACAAATATTGTATTTCTTCATATAAATATTTGTTCTGTGCGGGACCGATATCCACGACGCCTGGCTACCGGCCCCTCAATATACATGTCTCTATACGCAGCCTGTATAAGCTTGCCTATTTCATATATACTGTGTATGTGTTGTATGTGATAGTACTTAAGTTTATGTCATACAATATTGTTCGCTATCGGTGTTATGGTGGGTAGCCAGAGAAAAAAATATTTGAATATCAATGGCCTAAACGATGGTCACCGAGATGAACCTGCTATGGTGAATGAAGTGAATAATAGTTTTTAAAAACGGTTTTTATTCAATCAAACTTCGCGTCAAAATATATGTGGGACCCGAGTGTCCATTAACGGCGGCATTAATTAGTAGACTAGTGCTAAACTAGTCTACTAGCTGCTAGTCTACGGTTTTACGCCCTATAAGTCCTAAAACCAGCCAAAATTTATCTTGTCTATGAATTTATTTCTTGCCTTAAAAGTATTTTAATGAAATTCTTGCCTTGTGAAAAATATTTATTCTAGTTAATTGACTAATATTCAAAGCCCACCTGTTAGACACGAGTAGATTCTTTTAGGTATAGATTAATTAATGAAAAAAGAGAGGTATTGTAACTCCCATAGTGCGTAGAAGCATCTCGCTAGAGCACTATAGTGTGGGTCACCATGAGCCATTGTCCGCCTTCGCAATGAGTATGGTAATCACTACTGTAGCATCCTCCCTTTTGGGATTTACGTTACGTAGACTTGCGCACACATCTACCCTCACCGGCGGCTTCGCTATAATACTGTGTTGCGTGCGAGACTATAAGTGTGTGAGTGCAAGAATGAGTAACCTAGTGATGTGACTGAATAGACGCATACACTGCAGCTACACTTGGATTCGGTTTGCCATCAGGCAGAGTAGCCACTTTGGCATGCCCAATTTAAAAAGGAAAAACGTACAGGAAAAGAATTAGTGGATCACAAAAAGCAGTGTCCCATTTAGGGATCGAACCGAAAACACGGGCGACCGCTTTGTAAATACCAAGAGTTGCCTGGTATTTAATGGGAACAACACAATTGCACTGGGGGTAACTAAGTCGAGTGAATGAAACTACAACTTGTCACTTGTTCTAAAATATTGTGTTGTTTCCCTGAGCTGGTCCCCTAAGAAAAGATCATATTGGCTTCTTATAACACTGGGCTCACGACAATAATATTGCGATTCAGAAAGAATGCGCAACGCCCTCTATCGACAATTAAAGAAAACTATTATTTATTCATTTTGCGGTTCAACACCGCTTAACCTTTCTAAATAATGGAAGTCGATAGCGAACATTATTAAAGTGTGGAAGTTGAATGTTCTACCTCTTAGTATAAGATATATGTAACACGGTCCGACCAAATTTATGCTTTATTTCGATAAACTTAAAACATAATCTTGCGTGTATCGTCTAATGAAGGAGATCGGTGAACGAAATTGTTGAACTTTCATTGTTTAGAAACTGTTTCATTCGTTGATTTAAGTTTAAAACTTTGCGTAATGTTACAAAGGAGATTGGTGAACGAAATCGTTGAGCTTTCATTGTTAAGGATCTGTTTCATTCGTTCACTCGTTCGTTCTCTTGTTCATTGAATTGCCAGGTTGTTTATTAGTGAAGAAATTGTTGTTTTCTAAGTTATATGATATACGAATGATGTATATGAGAATAATATTACATTTTGGAAATATCGGCTTAAATCTTAATACAATAAATTAATAGAATTTAAAATATTTTAGAAATGGTACTTTTGTAAATATTATACTTAATTTAGACGGTCGGTTATGTGAAGTTTAGCTTATATGTATAACGTATATATAGTGTTCTTATATATTAATAATCTGTTATTTTGATCGCAAATACTTTCGAAATTAGCCTCTAGATCTGAATATTTTTCTATAGCCAAAAAAAGAAGTTTTTAGACTATTTAACATCACTTTGAGTTCTTGAGAAGTGGTGCAGAAAAAATACACGTCCACGATTTTATGTTGTAAGCATTCACTGAGAAAGGATTTTTGATAAGTGCACCCCTAAAGGGTAACACAAGTATTAAATGGTTGTTTGAAAGTTAGAAACACGTGTGATATATTGGCAGAACTTCACAAAACCACAAATTGTATTGTTAATCATGTAGTTACTAGATATTTAGATCTGCAGCTATTTTTGCGTAATCTTCACAAAAGGAAATGTGCGAAATAAAATCATTTCGTCCAGTGATATCGCTTAGAGATCTCTTAACTTATACCAGCTTAGCGTGAACTATGACCAGCTCAGTCAAGTGTTGTATAAACCGATCAGACTCCTCAGGAAATCAAGGGAGATCATACTGCGGGAGTGTTACCAAGGCTTCACAAGACAACATGGTTTTAAGCAATACCTTCTTTGCTTGGTTACTAAAGCCAGCCAAGCCACCTCCCCCTATTCCTCAGATTTGCAGTGTCAAATGATCCAGTTATCATTGTTGAGTTGCCGGTGACCACACAATATATTTTTTGTTTGTTCCGGGTGGGAATAGAACTCACTACCAGTTTAGGTTTCCTAACCCAACACTCCATTCCTGTAAATGTTTTTATTTCGCACATTAGTCTACTTATTGTCTATTTTTGTGATCACAACACGTTTAGATATTTAAATAATGTTAAAACGCGAAAACAATAATTATTACATATCAAATTAATATTTTATGACAATATTTAAATGAAAAAATCGTGTGCTGGTAATGTAAGAGCTATATTTAAAAGTAACCCCCTTCACTTGCTGCGGGTTTTTTGCGGGCTGGTTTGCGTTTTAATGTGGAAATCGTTCATTATTTCATTGCTTTTTTTTGTAAAATAAAAGCAGCATAAGTTACTCCCCATAACATCAACTATGCAAGAGAAGCAGGGGATCCCAATGGAGAGATCAAGATTATTAGGTTTGGGATATGGTATTTTATAGTCAAATCTATTAGTAATAATAAATAATACAATCCTCTAAAGGTCGGCTAAACCAGTAACCACCTAATATTATATTTAGTCATTCAAAATTATTATATGCCTCGGTGGCGCAGTGGCAGCCTATGCGACTGCTGCACATGAGGTCTCGGGTTCGATTCCCGAGTCGGACCAAATGTTTGTATGATCTGTAAATATTTGTTTCGGAGTTTGGGTTTTTTCTATGTATAATATGTATGTATTTACAAAAAATATATATATACGTATTCATATCAGTTGTCTAGTACCCATAGTACAAGCTCTGTTTAGTTTGGGACTAGATGGCGTTTTGTATGTTAAAATGCCCGAAAATATTTATTTATATAAAATTCTAGCAACAATTATAACTCAAGAGCACACAGCGGGTTACAAATAATTAATTAAATTAATGTGTATATAGTTCTTCCAATATCAGTACACTGCAATGAATTCAATAAAATATATTTATTTATAAGTTTACGTACAAATATACCTCTACGAACCTCGGAATTCATCTAGAAAATAACATTGTTCATCCAAACTCTTAGTCAGAAGGCAGAGTTTATGAATACCCTTGAAACATTCAAGGGGCTTTTCTAAGCATTATTTGTCCAGCCCCGTCAAGTTGATATGCTACAAACGTAAACGATAATAGAAAACTAACAAATGTTAATGTCGTCTTACTAAGTCACGTGGACAAAACAAAATTTCCAATACTACAGGAGAATAGAGGCGTTAGCGATTGTAGAAAGCGCTAGCAACATGTCAAAGGGGACAGGTTCGTAGAGGTATATCTGTTTGTCTGCCTGTATGTGTGTATATACTCAATACTTAGTACAAAACGTCCAGCCTTCTGATGCCTTACCGTTGTAGTGTAAGCAAAAATATAACGTTTACATATTATGTTGTGTTTTATTTATTTCCTTACCTGTTTTATTTGTTTGAATCATCATGTTGTGGATCACCATGCTGCATCGTTCATTGTTTGCATTCACAATGAGTATGGTGACCACTACTCTTGGGTTCTGCTCATGCTTTCCATCAGGCAGAGTGGAGCTCATCGGCAGGATCATATCTAATAAACTTATTATTCAATGCAGGACTTCCTCCATTGAGATGTCAATGGTGCGGTCTTCTGGATTACTTGGTACCAAGGGCTCTACACTGGGTACTCTACTTTTTGTCATATATATTAACTGCTAGCTGAGCCCCGCGGTACAAACATATCGTGTGAATTTTATCTTTATAAATTGTATCCTATATGTTATTCTGATGTGTAAGCTATATCATTGTAAAGCTACATTAAAATCCATTCAGTAGTTTTTACGTAAAAGAGTAAAAACATCCATCAAACTTTCAAGAAAAGCGCGTACTCCTTAAAAGGCCGGCAATGCAATTGTGATGCCGATGGTGCTGCAGGTGTCCATGGACGCAGGTAATCGCTTACCATCAGGAGATACGTCTGCTCGTTTGCCAACTATACCATAAAAAACTATACAAACTTTCTCGTTTATAATATTAGTACGATTTACCATATTATAATTCACTGATTGAATGTCTGCACTTTAAAAGAGACGATAGAGCCCCTAAGTTTGTACTGTCCTTTTTTGCTCACGGCTAGTCCAGTTATGAAAAGCCGACCTTAATGCTTAATAATGTTGAACTTGTTTTTGTTGATTTCATTCAAATCATACTAAGTTTTAAGAATTACTTGAGACTTCAGCATGGCAGTCGCATTCTCCTTCAGCCTATTGCCTACTAGCCAGACTGGTTGGTGTAAGGTTTGTGCCCTGTATTATGTACTATACAGTTTTATACACATTACAGTAATGTCGTCCTGATATTTCGCTCCCTCAGTAGGCTCTTACGACACCCTCGGGATGAACAGGGGTGGTGAAACTCCGTACTCTTGACCCGCCACCGCGTGGTGTTAAGTCTCTCGCACACTAGTGATCTCGTATTATTCTAGGAAAGGTCAGCCTTGATTGTCAGTGTAACTTCCGCATTAGGATATTATTTTTGTGCCGGGGTCGATCTTTTTTAGAAACGAGGGTTTTGAGACTGAATAGTGTGATATAATTGCGGTAAGTGAATGACGTAACTGGACAAAAATTGTTGAGTTTTTACCAGAACATGGCGAAGCTATAAGGGTAATAATTTGTATACGTTACACCATAATGGCCAAACCACTGAGTTGATTTTGATAAATGAGGTGTCAATATATTTGTGATATTCCCGCGATGGACAAAAGCTGTATTAATTTTATCAAAACTTTGACTGTCTTTGTGGTGGTTGAGGTCTCGGGTTCCATTCCGTTGTCGGGCCTATTGTTTGATCTGTAAATATTTGTTTTGGAGTTTTCAGTAATAAACACACTGGGTTTGGGTGTTTTCTATGTTTAATATGTGTGTATTTACAAAAATAAGTATAGACGTATTTATATCAGTTATCTAGTACCCATAACACAAGCTCTGCTTAGCTTGGGACTAGATGGCGTTGTGTGTAAGATGACCGAAATATTTATTTATTCAAATACCAAAAATATTTTATTGTATCAATATTTTTTCCTAGTTTGGTTGTAGGTTTTTTAACTTCTTAATTTTTGTAGTGTAAGGAACACTTCATGGTAAGTAACGAACACCGACATGGCGACATCGCCTTGCAAGTTTTAGCTACGTTGTTGGAGTTACAGCGACCTGACAAAATTAGAAGAGGGGTTAGTTCGTCAGTGCGCGAAACTTTGATAGAGATACAAAGAGATTAATTGATAGAAATATTTTTTTTTCTTTTTATTAGTGCCTCGGTTGTGCAGTGGTAATGCATACGACAGTCGTGCTTGAAGTTTCATGTTCGATTCCTGGGTCGGACCAAATGTGTGTACTTGTTTCGAAGTTCGTGTGTTTTTCATGAATAGCAAAAATACTTATTTTTATATTTTATGCTCGCTTCAGCATACTATGGGTGTACTACTACCCATAGTATGACCGCGAGCGAGCAAGCAAGCAAGCAAGATTCGTGGACTAAAACAATGTACTCTTCTGGTTTTCTCATAATTTTCTTTAATACAAACCTTGTCCTAAGAATAGCAAACACAAAAAAAAACTTTGTAACCTGAACAATAAATAGCAATAAATACACAGCTGAACGAATGTCTCCCCCACGGAGCGCCAACCATCCCTCACCTAGGCAGTCCGCATCCACCATCGAATCGAGTTGAGATCTTCCTTGTTTTAAAGTCTTTAAAAGCAAAGCGTTGTTCTTGAAAGCACCCAGTCACTATATAGGTATAGAGGTCGCTGACTGACCTAACTAAATAAATGTACCGAGTGTATAATACAAAAACAACAATCGTGTGTTTGTGCGTTGTTACTAAAATATACAACGTTATGGTTTCTGTGAACACCGCGTAATGCCAGGTGCGGTGGGAACGTCTAGAGATGAGCGAATGTTTTCGATTCCGATGAACTATTTTCCTTATTGATTGAATTTTTAGCAGAGATATCCAGCCATTAAAGCAGATTTGACAAATTTTGCACCTATGACCTGTTTATTTAACAGAAAAATATCGACAGAAAAATTTCGACAATCCGATATAATTGGGAATTTTTCAATTTCGTCGCCTGTCACTTTTACTAAACAAAAATTATCGGATTGCCACTTTTTCATATATCTCGATTTTTCATATATCCGTCAAGGATTGTTAGCTTTATTTATCAGGGCGCTGAAGCCGCCGGGAGATCGTGTAACTAAACAGATCTATGATGGCGATGGTTTCCACGTCTTACGTCCTCAAGCACACTAAACATGTAGAACAGGACCTGGAGCTGAAAAGTTTCCCTGTCAACGAGATCGAAGGCCGTGCAGTTCTGTAGTAAAATCTCCATTGAGTCGGGCCCTGCGTACACGGTACCAAAGGGATAGCCAGCGAAAGCGGTCGATGAAGCTTTATCTAATCATTTTCGAACTATAGTGGCAAAGGTGTTATATCTTTTAAAGCAAAGTAGGAATCATACAGGTTATGTAAGTCGTGAGAGTAACATTGGGTTCTTCAAAGTAAAAAAATAATTTAAAAAAACTGAATTTGATAAATATGGCAAAAAATTGACGCAGTCGGGGATTTTTTTTTAAATAAATCATTACTTGTTATGTAACTTTCTTGCCCACCCTTAACAAAATTTGAAATCCGCACATATTTTGTGTTAAACGGAGTGGATTTCTAATGGATTCATTATATTTCCTACACCTTCAATTTATTTCTGGTGAATTTAGTTGCGGGTTCCAAGACAGCTTAACCTTTGCTGGACCTTCCCGAGTGTCAGTGTGGGTACTCTTGATCCCGGCGTTTGAGTACCGTGTATTACAACTGTTTTATTTGATTGTCGATAACCAAGTCTCATCTCTAAACTCGCGTAATTTTATATTTCCCCAAATCGTTTTAGTTTCGGGATGATCGGTCCAGAAGTTCGTTCGCCGGCGTCCGCGACGCTCGTGGCCGACAATTGCGTGTATTTTCGTGTGTGAAAAGTCTAAAATAACTGTTTCTAATAATAGTTCAACTGTGATATGTGAACGGAATATGATTTTGAAGCGGTGAGTAAGTATTTCTGATACTTTTCTTCAATTCTTTTACAGCTATCATGTAACCGAAACTATTTTCAAAAGTTTGGAGGCACTAATTAACTTAAGTCGTATCTGCTTGTTTATAATAAAGTATTTAACATCTGACTGTACACAAACGTAGAATATATGTATATGTGAATGAGCCGATAGTCTAGTGGTTAGTAAACCTGACTGCCAAGCTAGACGTCGCAGGTTCGATTGCTGATCAGAATCAAATAATATGCTGAGCTTGATCATTTTGCTCTGCGTCTGAGCGTGCAACTTAAGTATGTTTATCGTTAGTCTGGTTACCATAGTACAACCTTGGTTTAGTTCATATTTATTTCATTATTTTCATATCGAAAACTTCAAAATAAATATTTTGAAATCTTTACTTCTTAATTACTGATTTATTGACGATATTTGGTCATTAATACGCAAGTTTTTACTTATTTGATACTTTCGACACGCCTTGCATCAGACAGATATAGTGCCTTAGTTATTTTACTCTCGTCATCGTTCATCAGTTTGTCTTGTAAACAAATATTGGAAGGTCATAATAACTTCAAATTATATCAATATTATTATTTCGAAAGTAACTCTATCTGTCAATAACGCTATCGAGGCTAAACCACAGCAATGATTTAAATTAAATTTGGCGTGGACATACTTTGATTCTCGAGGAAGGACATAGGCACACACACGCGGGCAGAGTCGCACGCTAAAACTAGAAACCTACAAAATAATTAGTTTACCCTTTTGATTCAGTTTAGAATTTTAAACGTTAACAGTTTACTAAACAATTATTGTATAAATTCAAAAACATATTTTATTAGTACTTCTATAACTCAGTAAATCACAAAACAATAACACATCACACGCACGGCCATTAGATACCAAACTAGACAGAGCAAGTACTACAGAAACCAGGCGCTGATAAACATACTTATGTATTTCTAAATACACACATGTCAAGATATATTATAGCCAGACACAGAATCAGTAACCGTATTCGTTACACAATATTGGTCCTGGATGAGAATCTAACCCCCCGCCTTTGTTAGCAATACGGATTACTAACCACTGGACAATTAACTATTGTATGGGCACTTCGATTACAAATCACAATTGGAAACGCATTTGGTTACACAAGAAAAACAAAATACACATTTGGAAACGTACAACATTTTTTTTATATATAAAAAGTAAATCTTTTAATCCCGAGTGTGAACTATTTTCATGCCATATTTCATTGAAATTGGTCTAGCAAGTGTAAAGAAGTAACAAACATACAATTTAAACTTACAAACGTTCACCTTTATTATGTTGGTATGATAATAGTCTTTTACTGTTTCTTATATTCAATGTTGCACACGGTTCTAAAATCTACATTCGTCTTGACTTTTTACAACATACTAAATTCTTTGCAACAAGCTTTTCATGAAGTGCACATGACAAGATAAACAGTCTGATAGCATAAACTAAACGCAATCTCGAATACAGATTAATTTTTTTTTGTTTTAATAGAACACGTCATTGCTGTGTATCATTTTTTTTTATATTTAAGCTACCAAAATGACTCTGCCCTGCCTGATGGAAAGCATGAGCAGAATCCAAGAGTGGTGGTCACCATCCTCAATGCGAAAAAGAACAATGCAGCATGGTGACCCACACTATGGCGGCCTGGGGGGAAAGGGGATGGTGAGGGGGATAAGGGGCGTTGGATTGGGGTATGGGCCTCCGGTATCCTCACTCACTCGATGAAACACAGCGTAAGCGCTGTTTCACACCGGTTTTCTGTGAGGCCGTGGTATCACTCCGGTCGAGCCGGCCCATTCATGCCGAAGCGTGGCTCTCCCGCGGTATAAATAGACAAATCTGAAAAGATAATTTTAAAATTCACAAGTTGAACAATTTGCGTTAGTTGCACTTGTGACTTTTGGGCTGTAGATACATAGTTAAGGGAAGCAGTAGTAAGTAACATAAGGCTGACGCGTCTGACGTGTTTTGGTAGTGATTGCTTGTGTCTAAGAGGTCTATGTGTGAAGAATACCACTCGATAAAATTACAGATTGTTTTGTATCTGTGTGTATATGGGTACTCCCCTCCGGTCTCAAACCTTTGCCGCTCTTTATACAAACATTTGGTCCGACCAGTAAATCGAACCCTCAAGCACAACAGTTGCAAAAATTACCACTGCGCCACGGGGGTAGTTATATTTAAGAAACTAATCAAAAAATAATAAGGAAATATCATTTGAAATCCTTCATTCCCTAAACACCTAAATAACTTTCTAAACGCAATGTTCATAAATTAAGAAATAAAAACAGAAATATTACGCGGAAACGCAGCAAAAGTTCATTCGTACAAAACAGCTGTTCTATCAATATAAACGACATGTTTTGTCTATGATTACATAATGTTTTTAAATTAAGTCGGCCATTAGACGCTTTTGCAATAATAATATCTAACAATCAATCAGAAATTATAAAGGTTTACAGTTTTTAATGTACAGTTATTAAATTTCTTACGATTTTATTTGGAGTCAGGGCTGTGTGTTTTGGCTTCTTACCTTTTTACGGTATACGGGAAACAAATAAATGTTTACTTCTTTGACCCCAGACGAAAAAAGAGTGGTGTGTGTGGTGTCTGTGAGTATGTGTGTGTGTGTGTGTGTGTGTGTGTATCTGTCTGCGGTATCGTAGCTCTCAAACAAGAAGGCCGATTTCAGTGCAATTTTTTCACTTGAAAGCCAGTCTCTTTGCGTTGGTTCTTAGCTATGTTTAGTTAATATTCGTCCAGCAGTGTAAGACTGTCAGCTCTTTTTCGAAATGATGTAAAGCATTTTTGGCGTATTTACTATATGAAGGATTACTCTGTGAAGTGCTTGGGTACAGGGACTTTTAATTTTAGCTTCTTAAACTACAATTATTATGCTTCTCACGATTTTATTTGGAGTCAGGTAAGTGTGTTTTGGCTTCTTACTTCTTACGGTGTTCGGGGAAAAGACCAGGCACTCGCACATTTCACTTGATGGTAATAGCCACCGCCAACCATTATATACCGAATAAATAAACGAAATCGATGATTGTATGAAAGCTTTAACTAAATTAGGAGCGCAAATGAGCTATGATGTACACCCAACTGATTTTGATCAGGGCGGCCAATCTCTTCTAGCCAAGCACAGGTGCACTCTCTGTTCCCTTACTCTTAGATCCGATAGGACGGTTATTCGTCTCGTCCAGAGAGAGATAAGGCGCAGGACCGACGGCTTCACGTACTCAAAGAGGCACGGGGTGAAGACTTAAACTTCCAAACACCTAATAATTAGAAAAACTCAACAATACACAAGTAAACACGTTCACTAATAAGCTTCAGAGATCAAATAAATGAAAAGGCAGGTAGTAACAAAGTAGTAGTACGATGGTCATGTCAGCACGAACTACCGACACAAAAGACCACCGTAAAAAAATGGGATGATGAAAATTCGTGCTGTTGTGTTTCGTTAGAGAGCGCGAGACCAGAGGTCCAACAGGGCGCCACAGTAGAGACACTTTTCAGGCTCATATACACCTATATAAAAAGTATTATAACTATGAAGGGAAAACATCAACAGTCCAAAGAAAAAATGAAACTATAAGTAAAGGTATTTTAGTACAAAAAACAAAGGATTTTTTTTTGTAGATTTAGGAATGTCTCCAAGAATAATATTACCAGTATACTCGTTGTTAAGATAAATAACTGAGACTTGTGTGGGAGACAAAGAATGAATGGTATTTATTGTTGGGATAATTTACTTTGAAATGATTGAGAAGCATCTCAACAGAGCGCCAGAATGTGGGTTGCCGTGCTGCCTTGTTGCGTTATCTGCATTCACAGTGATAATGGTGACCACCACTCTTGAACTCTGCTTGTGCTGTCCATCAGGCAGAGCAGAGTCACTTTGGTAGGTTTACGTATATAAAAAAAACTGCGCCCTTCGGTGTTCACTGTAGTGTTCGGTGTTGTTAAACTTCGCTCATACCAATGGTATTTTTTTCCTGTTAAATGTGAACTGTGTGCTATTCCAGACTATAATCTTGGTTTTTTTTGTACCAAAATGTTTTGTTACCAAAATGAATTCCTCTCCGTTCAGCCGTTGTTTTGCGTAAAAGAGTAACAAACACACACAAACTTTCATATTCATAATATCAGTGAAATCGTATATCGTTGCCTTTACCTTTGCTCTTCCACTTCCTAGGTGGCCAATAAGTTTTAGTAGACGCGGGGATCATGAAGAAACGCTTTATAATTGAGTAATTCTTCAAGAAAGGTGTTTCGAGGAATTCGCAACTATACTATCGACGATAACCTATTTCTTCTTCTTTAAAAAGGAAGGGAATTTAGAGCGGAATGCTGTCCAGGGATACCCTGCACATCAAAAGTCGTCTCCAGCACTACATCTCTAGAGCATAGTTTTGTTTATCTGTGTCTCAATGTAAGTTATCAATATTATTACTAGCTAGCTAGACTAGCTGCATCCCACACATGACAAATGACTGAAATTATAAGTATTTGAAACAGTACGATATGTTTAGCACGTGGCGACTTACTAAAGGAGCCAAAACTTTCTCAGAAAACGTTTTGCTGACATATTTTATTGAAGATTATTCTGTTATACTTACCTATCATAATGTGGGACCTAACAAATATTAATAAATATACTGAAATAAAAGTATCTTGTGATTGTAAATGCTTTCTTTGCATTTAGTCATTTCCTCGCCGAGGTGGGAGAAAAGTTACTTGTTGTACTCGAGCGCAGAGTTTTTTCACCTCGTGCTGTTTTGATTGACGCGACACTGACGCGGGGAAATCAAAAGAGCACGAGGTGCAAGAGCACAAGAAGCGTCAGCTCGGGATTCTAATCTTCGTTTGCTCGGTCATCAAAATTGATCACGTGGTTAAAAAGCAACTTTGCACCCTTGTATAACAAATAACTATTTTGATGTGAGTACCGTATAAACTACCATTTAGAGAAAAACTGTTAATTAAAATGACAAACAAACACTTCACCTATATTTATTTCTATAGATGTGTTTAAAGAAGTAGGTACTAAATAGAACTGTTTTCAGACTTCCGCAACTTTTACACATAGTTGTTGTTGTATAGCGAGACTTATTGACAGAAAATTCTTCAAAAAAATTCTATACATTTTATATCCAGACCTTTCTTGAGCAAACCACTTGCTGGAGTCTGGAACAAACCACCTGCATCGAACTACATACACCGCTTCTACGTACTATCAATTTTCGTAAAAAGGTACAAAATTTTTCCCTCAAGTATTTATACGTAGATATAAGTTTTCTTCACATTAGCTAGTAAATTTTGATAATAGTAATAAGGCTTTAGGCATACATACAAAACTTTTGTCATTTAAAAATAAGATCAAGAACAATAAAGGCTTTTTATTTTTTATTTTTATTTATTTTATAAGTTTTCTTCTCACTTTTTACACTAATATTCATAATGCAAACAAATGCTACAAAAGAGTTTGGTATCGTTCTTATCTCGCGTCGATCGCTGTTGGTCCGATGTTTATGCCAAGACCGAGAACAGCCGGGGAGCTATTAATTACTGAGTGGATGTATTTTTGTGTTCTCCGTGTACACATTTTGATGTTGTTTTTTATATTTATAGATATATATGAAGTGGATGCAACAGTGAGTTATTTAATGAAAGCAGGGTTGTTACCTGCTTTATAATTGAGAAAAAAGTTAATAATTATCTAAAAGTTTTAACGAGATTGGTTGGTTGTTAGCACAGAGTGAGGTATAGGAAATAGTTATTTGAGAAACATACTATGTACTCACAATACATTTGTATGAGAAAAATCGCGTACGTAAAATGACAGCGTTCGTGCTGTCGTGTTTCGTTGCTGAGTGCGAGACCACAGGCCCATATATACATAGTGTGGGTCATCACTATATATATATATATAATATTATCATCTAATGGGTATCAATTAGTCTACAAATAAATTATTCTCATAACACAATTATTCGAGACGCTGTCTGAAACACAGACACTGCGCCATTTAATTGTGAATAAGTACACTTCTAAAACTTAGCTAAGAATTAATTAAATTGAATAAATATGTTCATCTATTTCAAAAATTTATAAATAAACAAAAATTGTGACACCTTAAAACATTAAACCAAGTTTTATGCCCTAAGTTTCTCTCGACTGGAGTAATAAAAAAATTAACTTTCAAAAAAATCGGCCTTAAAAAACCGCTGTTAACCAACTCCTCCGTTGTTTACCAAGAAACCTCCTAACCCAAATCTTCTGATTCTCGTGACAGTCACAAGCGCATCAACGTGTTATTTTTGTTATTTTAGGTCCCAATCAGTGGAGGTAGAAACTTGATATCAGGTGACCGACTGTTTGTTGTCCCTCGCTGTATTATAAGAGTAATGAAATCCAGTTATCCGTTGGATGCGTTCTGAGATAATAACGGTAAGTACACAGGACTTCAGAATGAAGTTTTAAGAATCCGGCAACATCAAAAAGCATATATTATCCTCACACTACTTTCCACCACTCGTGTTATCCCTAAACACATACACCACAGTCCGAAACTCCTTGATATAAACCCCAATACTTACATACTTTATTAAAAAGCTGCTATATTACCTAACTAATTACCTAACAGAGACCAAAAGAATTTACCAAGAAACAAAATTAATGAATATCAAACAATTATATAAATACAACACTTGTATTTTCGTTCGCAAAACACTCGACAAAAAATTACATACAAATTTGCAGTTCATGCGTAAAAAGGTTGCGCGCCCCTGCACGCGTCGCGCAAGCTATCTCGTTCTGCCGAAGCCTCGTACGAACTTTGGCAAAACAATGATAGTGTTCGCAGGCGCACAGATGTTTAACCGACTGCCTTCGGATTTAAAACGTGTAAGCCCGTTCAACGCATTCAAAAATAAACTTTATCAACAGATATTAGCGGATATTTCACAGCTGTGAGTGCGTTGAGCGGGCGATATGTTACAATGTTGCACTATGAATTTGTCTTTGTAAGAACGCACTATCTACCCTCTAAAGTGACGACGAATAATTAAAAATGTTTAGTATAGTTATTTTTCTCATGTAAGTGATTTATGTTAATCTTAATGAGAAATAAATGTCTTAAACCTAAAAAAAAAAACCTATATTGAACACTCAGAATCGTCTCAATTTCTACAAACAGACGAACACACACACAACGCAATAAAACAGCAAAAGCTGAGAAATAACAATTGCACCAAAATAATATAACGATAAACTTTGTTGGAGACATAAAAAACCGCAATACGACGGAAACCACAAATTTCTGTACATTTTTCTTCCAAAAAAAATGTTCCAAAAACAATAACCGACTTTTCTGCGAATGTATGACGAAATAAGGAAACGAGAAAAATCATTTGTTTACAGAAAAACGTTTAAAAACACGTGAAACATACGAGCTTTGAAATGAATCCAACTGTTATGTGTGCCATCGGTGGACGACCTTTCGTTCAGACGTTCATTATACTAGATGTTTAATGCGTCGTTTAGTAATTATATACATATTTAAATCTAAGCCACAGACATAGGCCTCTCGATAGAAAAGAGGTTTTGACCTACTATACCACTCAGGCCAGATGAGTTGAAATAAGGTTTGGTGAGGGGTGTATTTACATATAATGCAGGATGTGCAGCGGCCGGGGAACCTGCGTTAGAGTAATGATTGCATACGGGCGCTACGCGGGCTCGAGACACTTCTTTATTTGTGGATAAGGGAGCATCGGGGTATGGGCTCCTAGTATTGAAACATAGCGCAAGCGCTGTTTTACACCGTTTTTCTGTGTATCACTTTTGTCAAGCCGGCCCATTCATGCCGTAGCGTACGGCGACTCTCCCACGGTATATAATTTCTTCTGGTTTTGGTTCAAGTTTTCTTTTTTTTTAAGTGTAGTCCTCCTGCAGGGTTGCTCTCTTCACCACCTCTCACGACATCCACTGGAATGAATAGGGTTGTGACACTCCATATTCTATATACCATACAGGTTCGTGTTCTTTATCTGTCACCAAGCAGACGAGATAACACGACACCATACTACATATGAGACACCACTATGAGTATGCTAATGCTTTCTATCAGGCAGAGTGGAGTCATAAAAAATAAAAATCGCTATAAATGGGACCGCGTATCGCAAACCAAAAAACATTCTCAACTCAACTCATAGGCGCATGATGACTAATTTTTAAAAACTGATTTTTGATATTTGGAAATATCTCCTATTGTCAAAAACAGTTATTCTTTATTAGTAGTATTAGTTATTCTTTATTAGTAGTAATTTATTTATTTATATTTCTATAAAAAATAAAGGTTTAGTAAGAAAAAATTGCGTTTTAAATTCTAAGTTTAAATTTCACGTGAAAACGCTGGGTGGTGTCATGGCGTCTGTTTGTGTAAAATGCGAGGTCCCTTTATGTCAACTAGTGTCGACTATAGCTCTTAAATATTATTAAATTGATCGTCGATTATATCCGAACAAAGTGAGTTACACATAAGTGAAGTTGAAGATTGCTGTAATTTGTAATTTTATTTTTGTTAATTAACTATTAATCTCGCTCTAAATATGAAAATATTTTTATACTCTATGAATCCCAGTTCATCAGATCAATACATAGTTTTATTGGTTCTTGATTACTGACAATCTTACGTCGGCTTTACGTTTGATGACGAACATGGAGTGCCTTCACGTCTATTCATCCCGTGGATCGTAAGAGTCAACTTCGCGGGACGACATCGCTGAAGGGAGAAGGAAAACTCGTAACAACCCCTTTTTTTTCTTTTTTTTTTACGTGTGGAATGCCCCCTCGGGCCTTCACCCCACCGGGGTTTACGGCGGGGCGGTGTGTCGGAATCAAACCGACTAAAACCAGACGGTGTGCCACTCTGCGCCTGAGACGGGAGGGATCCGGGAACCGCTTTCTTATGCCATCCGGACCCCTCCCAGCGCCAGCCCGCACTGAAGCGGGCTCCGTCTGCTGGTAAACTCTCTCAATTTAGGCGATATGCGGCACACGCATAATGTCGCCTCCTCGCGGCTGGCCTGTGAAGCNCGCACTGAAGCGGGCTCCGTCTGCTGGTAAACTCTCTCAATTTAGGCGATATGCGGCACACGCATAATGTCGCCTCCTCGCGGCTGGCCTGTGAAGCGGATGGAGGAGAAAACCCGTCCCACCCATCCGCGGCCACACTCAGGGCGGCATGAGGCGCTGGTAAACGCGCCTATGCCGCCCGGTTCGCCGGCGGCGGATCGGGTCCGAGTGGAGATCGTCCTCCCGGGCCTTCTCCGCCGCAGACTCCTTCTGCGAGATGACTTCCTCGCAGAAGGTCGCGACCGCGGTAAGACTACTCTCGCCACCGGCCATGGAGCGTACGACGGCTGGCAGCGAGAGATCTCCTCCGATGACTGCAGTGAGGGCTCGGCGCTGCGACCCCAAGCGGGGCACACCGCCAGTGTGTGCTGGACCGAGTCGTCACTGCAGTCGCAGTGGTGGCAGGCGGAACTCAATTCCCTCCTGGCGACCGAGTGCAGGTACTTCCCGAAGCAACCGTGGCCGGAAAGCACCTGCGTCAGTCGGAAGGAAAGGGTCCCGTGCTTCCGCCCCGCCCACTCGAGGATGACCGGCTGGAGAGCCTCCACAGTGGCGAAGCCAGCACGTGGAGCCTCCAGCCGCGAAGACCAACGAGCCATCGTGGCTCGACGGGCGGCTTCACGCCACTCGCTTACCTCTTCGGGTGGAGGACGCATGCCACTCTCCGCCCGGAATTCAGCTACCCGTCGATAAACTTCCACCTCCAAAGAGCTCGGGCCATCACTCAGGCTAAAAACCCCTATGCCAATCCGTCTGGTCAAGGGGGTATAGTAGACCAAAACCTTTCTAACAGAGGCGTATGTCCGGCAATGAACTATTCAAGGTCGTTGATAGGCCTGTGTAGCTTTAGTAATTTGTGACCATAACTGTTAAACCTTGTTACCGTGGGAGAGCCACGCTTCGGCATGAATGGGCCGGCTCGACCGGAGTGATACCACGGCCTCACAGAAAACCGGTGTGAAACAGCGCTTATGCTGTGTTTCATCGAGTGAGTGAGGATACCGGAGGCCCATACCCCAATCCAACGCCCCCTATCCCCCTCACCATCCCCCTTCCCCCCAGGCCGCCATAGTGTGGGTCACCATGCTGCATTGTACTTTTTCGCATTGGGGATGGTGACCACTACTCTTGTATTCTGCTCATGCTCTCCATCAGGCAGGGCAGAGTCACTTTGGCAGCTTAAATATAAAAAAAAAAAAAAAACCTACATTATTACCTGAGTACGCAAAACGCCCTAGAGCCTAAACGGCTTGTCGTAGTTTTATGTGAGTGGTGTCAAAAGAAAAAAAAAGAAAAAAAAATAAAGATGGCGGATCCTGACGCGGTGGTTTTTTTAGTAATTTTACTTGTATATGCATATATTTGTATTGAACAGAGAAAAAGAACCGAACTCAGCAGCCTGGTTACTATAAGTACTGGCTCTAATTTGATAGTGTTCGCTTACAATTGATGCATTACAAACGCTTCTAATTTCAACAATAAATCTAGGTTAGCAAATCTATCCGATGACCTACACTATTTATATACATCTATATATAGCAGTTCGTCGACCTTTATATATGATATGTATTGATGTTCATGGCAAGTACTCAATAATTTGGCAGGCAAGTCAAGTTCTCGAATTACTAGTAGCACTCATCATCTATTAGACCTTCAGAAAGCTTTTAAATGCAGTATGAGAGGTCGCATTTAATGCATTGACGCATTAAGATGTTTCAAATGCATTTGTTATATTTAAATATTGTACTAAGCTTACGTTAATCATCATCATCAGCCTATTATAGTCCACTGTTGGATCTCTAGGCCTCTCCAATTTCACGCCACTTAGTTCGAACCTCGGCTTCTCGCATCCAGCTCCTGCCAGCCGTCTTGCGCAGCCGGTGGACGTCCCACACTGCGTTTGCCAAGACGCGGTCTCCACTCAAGAACCCGTTTACCTCAACGGCTTTCAGTTCTGCTACTAATATGGCCTACCCACTACCACTTAGCTCACTAGTACTGTGGGCTATATCGATGACCTGGGTTCTCTGCCGGATCAACTCATTTCTAATGTGATCCCTCAGAGAAACGCGGAGCATAGCCCTCTCCATAGCACGCTCAGCGACTTTGAATTTGTTGATCAGCCGTGCCGTGAACGTCCACGTTTCGGCTCCGTATGTCATGACGGATAGGACGCACTAATTTAGTTTATGTTAACACATTGCAAATTTATTCAATCCTAGCCAGACCCGTCTATTTATTTTATTGTCTTTGTTTGGAACTAAAAACAGTTACAGCATGTAAATGTTTCTATATAAAATTTTTAACTAGAAGCAATTAAATATTCGAGGTAATGAACTTGTAACCCACACCATTGTTCACGGATTAAATAAATGAAATTGAGACGAAACAGGTCACATTGTTACAGTGATATTAAAATTTAGACACGTTTAGGTAAAAGATATAAAATAATAATGAATGACTTATTTTGTTGATAGCATGACTCTTGAAGACCGATTGGACCAAGCTTATATGTCATTATTATTGATATATTTATTAGTAGACACAACAACGGTTTTGTACCGTAGTACAGTGACAAGGCGTCGACTCGATTCGAAACACAATCAGACCCTCCGTCCATCGGAGATCATATTTTCCAGCGACGCCATCTGCTACGGGCTAGATGGCGTTGTACGTTAGATGTTTGAAATATTTATAATATACTACCGCTTTCTAGGGACGACTCGACTATAGGACAACACTTTATGTGGCCTACAAAACAGTTTTTCCGTGTCTGGGTGTTCCTCGTGTCCGTTTCATGTATATATGTTTAAAGTATCCCGCGACACATGATATATTCCTAATTTTGTCCTTTTAAGTTAAGCACCTAAGTTGTTTATTTTAATAAGTAAATTTTAAAATCTTCTTCTTCTAGCGCAATGAAACAAATTAAACTTACAAATACGTTTGATAAGTACTAGACTTCTTTTATCGTCCAAACGTCTACAACTATAGAACATAACTGTTCGTTTCTCTTTGAAGTACTGGTAATAACCACTATACTATTTAAGATTGCCAGTTGAAAAAAACTTTATTTCTCTGATAAAATGCCAAAATAGTGAATTGTATCTTTGACCTTTCTATTGGAAGATTGACCAGTCTGCATCTTAAATGACTTTGAATTTATTCAACAAAATGACTTTTGAATGCGTTAAAGCTACAGAAATAGGGAAGGGGGGGGTCAAGCTGGCCTATAGAAGTCTCCACAACTGTATACTGAGCAGACCGGTAGTACACTGATGAAGAGCCTAGTGAAAGTGTGTTTGAGAGATTTGATGATTGTGAAAGAGGTACTTGGTGCTTCTGTGCTTACCCTGAATGAGAAACAGGTTTAAGTGATCGCTTCCTCCCTTTTCGTTCCGTTGTAACATTTCATGTTATCATCTCAATAGGCCGCCATGTTGTGGATCACCATGCTGCATTGTTGCATTGTCTACATTCGCAATGAGTTTGGTGACCACCACTCTTGAATTCTAGTAAGTTCTATCAGGCAGAGTTGTCACTTTGACACTCATATGAAAACAACAAAAATCATTATTTCTTTAGTACGGAATACTGGGCAAACGAGCAGACGTAGTCTTGCCAGCCCCCAACTCGCACTTGGCCAGCGTGTGGACGTATGGCCTTAACCCTCTCCTGAGAGGAGACCCTAGCTCAGCAGTGGGACATTATGGGTTGTTGACTGATTATATATTGATTGAGCAAACGTATCACCTGATGGTAAGCGATTATCTCCTCCGAAGGACACCCGCAGTACCAGAGGCTTCAAGTGCGTTGTCGACCTTTGGGTGATGGGGGAAGGGTTGGGGTATGAGCCTCCAGTATCCTCACTCATTCGGTGAAACACAGAGCAAACATTTTTCATTGTATTAAAGTAATGTGAATTGTGACATTTACTTTTCCTTTTTCATGTTTACAATTGTTGTTTTGTTCGCATCCTAAATATAGGTTCCGCGTCACAGGCCAGTGTTGCCAGGTTGTCTGTCAACTACAACTGGTTATGGCGCCAGATAATAACACAATAATGAAAGCTATTTTATTGCTATTTGAGAGTTAAATCAACATATAGAAATAGATACATATCGTCTGTAGATATAACATTACTTGCCCCGACTGACTGAATCAACAACTCAGAGCCTAAACTGTTACAAACTTGATAATTGACAGCTGATGCTTTGTATGTTGTAAGCACATACTAAGAAAGGAGTTTTGGAAATTGCATCCCTTAGAAGATGAACAGAAAAATTGTAATTTTGTAAGTAAGAAATAATGTGTTATAGTGAATTTCCTGAATAAATAGTCCACCGTGGGAGAGCTACGCATCAGCACGAATAGGCCGGCTCGACTGGAGTGATACTACGTCCTCACAGAAAACCAGTGTGAAACGGTGCCTGCGCTGTGTTTCACCAAGTGAGTGAAGATAACGGAGGCCCATACCCCAACCCCTCCCTCCATTCCCCTATTAGATCCTCTAAAGACCGGCAACCCACTTGTGACGCCTCTGGTGTTGCGGGTGACCATGGGCGACGTTAATCGCTTACCATCAGATACGTCTGCTCGTTTGTACCCTATTCCATAAAAAAAAACAATGTAAGTCAATGTGTTATGTTTTCAGGACAAACTAATTTGAATGAATTTCAGTATAGAAATAGGACCTTTGTGGAGGACACAGGCTGTTCTTTCTAGCGGTTACCGACATACATGCGGAAGGAGTCGTGGGCTAAGTCTTCTCTGTTAATAAGTTATTTATACTTTTCAACACTTCGAGAGAATTCGCAGTAAAAGTAAATTTAAGTAAAAAATGTACAGAAAATATTAATAAGATGTAAAACACTTACTTTTGTTTATTTATGTTCTTAATATAAGCATTACTTCCTCGTGGGTTACAAGGTGAGACCTTGGTGTTAGAACCAATAAAACATTAGCTTTATTACTGAATAAAAACTGAAAAAGATATTCAACCTTGCGCCTCAATTATCACTGTACCAAGAGGCTATTGTGTCCTGTCAACTATGTTTTTTTAGTAGGTTAACTGCTAAACGGACTCTACTCTGGTAAGCATGATGAGAATCCAAGAGTGGTGGTACCCACACTCACTAACGCGACTTAGCGAGAAGCTTATAATTTTTGATAGTTGGAAAGGACGATTACAAGTACTTAGATCAAAAGTATCTTTTAAGATTTGGTTACATTGTTATTATTTACAAGTGAAAACAAAATATATTAATCAAAATATATAAAACTAAGATAAACAGTACCCTAGCATCTCAACCTTCTTACAACCAAATATAGCTAGAACCGTGTGTAATTTATCGGCACAGGGTACCCTAAAGCTCAATAATACCCGTTGAAATAAAACTTTTGTTTAGTTTATAGAACAGGGTAGTAATTAATTGAAGCGCGTGACGTCCTCTAGATCACAGGCGCCGCCTATCACGGTCAGACGTTAGGGTGAGTTCCTCAATACTATGCCGACACGTTGAACACACGCGTGAACTTTCGTAGAATAAACTGCGACTCAAATAAGAATAGCAACGACAATGAACTCTATCTATCACATGTCCCTCGAAAATACATTATAAAACACCTTTAAAAACCTGAAAAAACATGATTGATACGAAAATAACATTCCGTACTTTTGAAGGGACATTTGACAGATAGAGGTCATTGATTTTAATATTCTTATTTGAGTCCCACTTTATGCTACGAAAGTTCACGTTGTGTGTTCAACGTGTCGGCTTTAAGACAACCACTTGCGTATCCTTTGCAATATTGAAGTATTTTTGTCGTAATATTCGCGTGCCCTGTTTTCACCGTGGACGTCACGTTTTCGTGACGTGACATGACAGATCCACTTAAAATGACAGCGTTCGTTCTGTCTTGTTTCGTTGGTGAATGCGAGACCGGTAGCCCAATGATGCAGGAGCATCACTATGGTCCCATAGGATGGGTCAACATATTGCATTGTCTGCATTCGCAGTGATCATAGTAGTTACCACCGTTGGATTCTGCCTTTACTGTCCAACAGACAGAGTAGAGTCATTATGGCAAGGCCATATATCAAAAAAATAAAAAAATGTTGGTATGCGCATCCGGAATCTAATTAGCTAATGGTGAATCTACTTTGTAAACTTACATTCACCTATATTGAACAATGTATATATTCGTCGATTTAGATCAAGAATGCTGATTCTCGGTAAGTACGAAAGTGTTCTATATTGGTTTCGTGTACCCGGGTAATTACCGATGATACCAGATACCAGAGCGTGGTTTCACGGAACAAGGTAAAATACCTAACGACTTAAGAAAACAACACCTCAAAAACCAAACCATGGCGCGATCTATTACGCTTTCAACGCCATCTTTCAATAATATTACAAACATTACCACATTTTTTTCCTTGCTACCTAATCACAGATTGTAAAAAACTGAAACAGAATTCATTCCACATAGAAAACAATTATATTCTTACCATCTATAAATAGAAGTAATGATTCAGAATCTGAAGATCTAGTTTGTCTACTGAACCCTACTGATCTACATTCCAGGTCTTTGAACCGTTCAGTTATATATACAATACAATATACACAATTCAGGTGGTTAGAACAATGTCCAGTATTAATAAATGACTTCTGCAGAAAACATTTTACATTCGTAACTCCAGTAAAAGAAACCAAATTTTTAGGTTAAAGAGAAACATTGTAGTCATAGTTTTTCTTTATGTATAATCTACCGAAATGACTCTGCTCTGCCTGATGGAAAGCATAAGCAGAATCCAAGAGTGCTGGTCACCGTCCTCAATGCGGATGTGGACAGAGCAGCATAGTGACCCGCACTATGGCGGCCTAGTAAGATGCTTTTTCACGCCCTCTTAAAGGACTCGGGATCGTAATGTGAGGAAAGCACATGCGCTGGTAGTGAGTTCCATATTTTGATCGCTCGGCACAAGAAGGAAGAACCAAAACGTTGTGTTCGAGGGCGTATATCTACCACTCTAAAAGAGTGCAATGTAAAACAGCTTTTAGCATACCAGTACTGAACATAAGCCTCAAATTACAATTAGGCCTACTATACCAAGGGGGGCAGACGGGTTGGTATAGGATTTGGTCAAGTTTTACCCTTAGTCTCTTTGCAGTACTGCTGCGTAGTTTGATCCTCTAACGACACCCACGGAATCAGAAAAATAGCCTCTAATTTTAAAAACCCATATAAAACTATAGACCAGGTGGAGTGATGATTTGCGCAAGACGCCGGGAAGGAGCTGGATACGAGAAGCTGAGGATAAAAATAAGTGCCGTGCAATTGGAAAGGCCTGTGTCCAGCAGTGGATTGTGATAGGCTAATGATGATGATGATGATATATAACTACATAACGAGGATTTCTAAGATACTGTATACCATTACTAAGGTTTAATATTCATCAGTTTTCAGGAGAGGGTTAAGGCCATGCGTCCCCACACTGGCCAAGTGCGGGTTGGGGACTGGCAGGAATACGTTGTGGCTACGTATCTTGCCGTTGGATGTTCTGAAACCGCCCGAAGGTCTCCAAGTAAGCTTCACTACTGTTATCGTATGATAACAACTAGGACCGACTGCTTAACGTGACCTCCGATTCACGGAGACGCTCATGGTAGCATGCCACCAGCGGTCACCCATCCAGGACCGCGCCTTCGTTGCTTACGCTCGGTAATTGTTTCTAATCACCTAGTGTAACTTGTTATTGTGATGTTGAACATCCTTAGAAATTACATTTTTCTTCAAATTTGAATCCTGAATTTCCCAAATCTCTTCATAAAATTATCTGATTGAGTTCTGAGACCAAAGGCTTGATTTTCATTTTAAGGGTATACCAAATATCCAATGAATTAATTGTCACTTCTCTGAAAATGATTTAATTTCATCCCACTATTCATCTTGACACCCTAAGCGGTTAATTTCCGAAAACCCTTCTTTATTTTGTTTATTTTTATGTTGCCAGCATCCAACTTTAATATAAAAACCATTAGCTGCTAAAATGTCAAGTTTTAGCTGCAACGGTTCAAGCTCTGCGTTGCTTATCAGTTAGCCAGATACTTACTTGGTTCTTACCTTCTTACTTACAAGCTTTTGGTTAGTTGCACCTGACCCGATGTTTGTCTGTAATCAAATCTAGAAAGTTAAATTTTATCCAATTCCCGGCTTTCCGATTGAACTGAAATTTTGAATATCCCTTTAGTTCTGCTGACAGTGCAATTATATAATCAGTATTATTAATAATGCAAAATAGCGTCCGTAACAAAATGGCGGTTCATACATTTCTGAACAACTCATCCAATACGGGTATCAAATGAAAGGGCACAGTTATTTTTTAACAAGTAATAAAAGGTTGTTTTAAAAAAACTTTTTTTATAAATAATTTGTTAGTCCCATAAAAACTTATATAATATTAATAATGATCCCAAAATAGATAGAGTTTGGATTATATGTAACCAGACTGCTGGGCATCGTACTTTTTGTATGTTGGCCAGCAGACTGCGAAAGGCGAGTTATGTTTTTCGAGTGTATGTATATTTCTTTGGCAGGCCCTAGAGCCTAAACGCTTTCTCGTATTTTTATGTGAATGGTGTTCATTGATTCGCCTTAGTCGTGAGAGTAACACCGGGTACATCAAAATTGAAAAAAAGAACAAATTAAGGAGTTTTGAAGCCAATAAGTAAACAAATATTTGCCATATTCTTATATTTCCCGTATGAGTGATAGAAACATTCACCTTAATTTGCCCCAAACATCGGCGGTCGCCCACGGTAAACATTAACGTATTCTTGGCAGAATGTTCAATGTTTAATGATTTTTAGTTTTCTGATAAATGAAGATTCATGGGCGTGTTCATTTCATTCGAAATCGTTGCGTCAGCCGGACAGCGATTACCGAGTGTCGGTACCTCTTTTATTTCTTCTTTTTACGTGTGGAAACCCTCACGGCCCGGACCGTCTAACACCACACGGTGTGCCACTCGGCACCTGAGGCGGGAGGGATCCAGGAACTGCTGTTATTAACACATATGGACTAATCGTCACTACCCCTAAGTTGACCAAAGCTCTTCACGTATGTGCGTCTGCTTGTTAATCTCCTTATAACATAATTTGATATTACAGAGAAAAGACTACACACAAAATCTATCTATTACTTTTAAACGAGCAATAAATATAGACTCATTTATAAAATATATAATCTGTATCTCAGAAACGGCTGCAACGATTTTTATGAAATTTAGTATGCAGGGGGTTTTGGGACCGATAAATCGATCTAACGATCTAGCTAAGGTTCATATTTAGAAAATTTTACATAAAGTCCTTATTTATTTATTTATTACACAGAGAAAAAACAAACTGAGTTACAGCCTTTGTCCCCAAAACCTGGTTCATAGTTTGGCTGGGGGATTTAATCTCAAAAATAAAATACTGCATATTGCTAAGTAATAAGCTAAATAAAACCATTAAAAAACAATACTTTCTAACTAAATTAGATTTTATTTTTAAACTTTAAAACAAAGTACTCATCATAGTGAATCCCATAAAAACTTTTTCGTTTGTTTCAATTTTTTTTATTTGGACGGTAGACTGTTCACACTGTAAGGTACTCTTTTTTTATAGTTCTGTCACCAAAACAACAAGGATATTTCGGTTATCCAGGTACTAATAATATGCTTATGCATATGCATAATGATGCTTTCGAACTATATTCAAAGGTCTTCATCTTTAATAATCAAATAGAAATGAATCGTCAAATGCTTTGCTAATCGCAAAACTCGAGAACCGCTTGGCCAATTCGGTTATTTTTTAAATATTTTCGTTAAGGTACAAGGAAGAGATAGAACCCAAAACTAAATAAAATAGGAAAAAAACGATTTTTCATATTATTCTATCAAACTTGACAAAGCGAAGTCTATCGGGACAGCTTTTTTTTTTTTTATATATATATATATTTAAGCTGCCAAAATGACTCTGCTCTGCCTGGTGGAAAGCATGAGCAGAATCCAAGAGTGGTGGTCACCATCCTCAATGCGAAAAAGAACAATGCAGCATGGTGACCCACACTATGGCGCCCTGGGGAAAGGGGATGGTGAGGGGGATAGGGGGCGTTGGATTGGGGTACGGGCCTCCGCTATCCTCACTCACTCGATGAAACACAGCGTAAGCACTGTTTCACACCGGTTTTCTGTGAGGCCGTGGTATCACTCCGGTCGAGCCGGCCCATTCATGCCGAAGCGTGGCTCTCCCACGGTATAAAATAAATAATATGTTCCTACATGGTGAATATTAAGGTATCTATGTTGGTGAGAGTCTTCAATTATTATGTCAAATATTTAGTATATTTTACTGCCTTATACTTGCCAACTAAACTGTTATTGGTGTCATAAACATTTACGACCCCTAATGTGATCTAGGTGTAGCAGTTATATAGAAGACATCAATAGAACATCTACGAAATAAACCCTAAGGAATAATAAGTTAAACACAGTTTTTTTTTTGGAAAATGTATAATACTAGATAAGAACTGAAGCTAATGAAAGAAAATAAAAGAATAAGATGGAGTAAGGTCATTGGTGTAACAAATCAGGATCTGTCACAAAAGTCTATAACTCAATATTTAACTCTTACATAAACGCTGAAAACGCTTTCATAAAGCACAAACATGAACTGGCCGTCTGCCTGTCTGCCTTGTTGCTTCAAACCAAACTCCCTTTATTAATTCTAAACCTTTTAGATCTACATCGTCAACATTAAATCAAAAAATCAACAACAGTCACACAAATAGAAGCACGTCAAAACACATTAAACATTTCCAACTCGTTTTAAAAGTAGTTTAATAAACCGAACATTTCATAACCTCAAATATGCACACGCAATTAATACGCGTTCGCGGTATTTTTGCCGAATAAAAATGGCGTAGTTGAAGGTCAATGTCAGGTTAAAAAGAGATTGTTTTATAGTTGTCTGTAGCTAATAGGGTTGTCTATGGTCGTTTAAATAGAAAACAGGATTTTTGTAACTATAAAAAAGTGATTGTTTAACAATTTTGAATATAGCTACAATTTTTTATGCATGTATGTTTAAAGATTCGAGACATTACAGAATTAAAATTCTATGCTCTAGAAATACTATATAAATTATGCTCAATTTGTTTCCTGAAAACAGATCACACATCATAAAGAAAATAGCGAATTCTAACCTCAAAAGTCGACAAGGCAGTTGCGACCTTTCGCGGTTGTCCGACTTCCATACATAATATTTACTTTAACAATACTAATTTGCTACAAACATCATTACTATCTCTCACCCATTTTTGTGGGTTATCATCAGTTAACAGCATCAGTTAAGTCAGAATCAATATAAAAGCCACATCAATGATGTCTATTGCGGCTCATTAGCCCACACATCAGCCAAACGACCGTTGATTTAACACGTCGTCATTCATAGATGGCACTACTTTACAATGAGTCTAATGGACAACCCTCAGCCAGCTGTCACCTACAAGCGGAAAGTAACTAATTCGCACTGATTTATATTCTGCGTCAAAATATATTATTTTGTTATTTTTTATTAACCTTTTCCCGTTGCCTAACACTTTTTGGCGGTACGTATCTCTTTTTTTCCCCTATGGTATTTTACACTTGTTAAATATTTGTTGTCTTCTTACATCATAACTCTCGACAGGTATTTTTGAGATTTTCTTTTAACTTGTAAAAGAAGACGGATCGCCAGATGGAAAACGATTATTTATTTTATTTTTATTTATTTAAAAACTTTATACACTAAACCTGCACATCGGCGGACTTAATGTCCAGGGCATTCTCTTCCCGCCAACGTTCGGATGGGGCAAAAAACATTGTGAGGTATGTGCACAGATGATTCATGTTTCACACTAATATAACACAAAATTACCGCCGCCCATGGTCCCCCGCGACACCGGAGGAGTCACAAGTGTGTTGTCAGCCTTTGGGGCTGTCGAGGGGTTAGAAGGGGATGAGGAGGCGAAAGGGAGGGGTGGGAGAGGGGTTGTTGTAAAGGCCTCCGGTACCCTCACTCCTAGGTGGGTGGTCAAAAAGACTGTGGCAAGCCGTTGATGATGATGTAGGAGATAAAGGAACTGACATATCACTAGGTGGAAAGTGTCGTTTGAGTTCTCCACTAGAATTGAGAAAGGTGGATCTTCATGTCTTAATTACCATAATGTATGTATATCACACGTATGTTGATAGGTTAACTTGTTTTTCAAAACAGTGTGATGCATTTAGCGGTACGTTTGCGTGTAGTCGATAAATAGTTCGAGTCAAAGTGAAAAATAAGAGTTGAAAACAATTCTTCGAAAAAGTTTTTCCTCGAACAGATGCACATTTTGTTTATTTTATTCTTTAGTTAAATCTTCAGCTTTCGAGCATTCGTTTCGAGCAGTGTTTGGTACTCGATAGCCTAAGGCTTAGAAGACTGCCATGTCTAAGATATACTGTCGAAACTATAAAAGCATCGACAAAATGAAAGACTATGTACTTTTTGTTATCGAATCGATGGCAATAATTGTACGGTTTTGACTAGTTGCTGCACAGTGAGCTAAAACTTAGCTGTGACATGTATGCCTAATAATTTGTGAGTGAGGATACCGGAGGCTCTTAAAACAACTCCTCCCCCTGTCCCTCTCCCCATCCCCCAAAGGCCGGCAACACGCTTGTGACGCCTCTATTGTTGCGGGTGTCTCTGGGCGGCGGTAATCGCTTACTAGCAGGCGTTACGTCTGCTCGTTTGCCCCGTAATCCTTAAAAAAACCTATGAAATGAATAGGGCTGGCGGCTTGGCTTGGAGGGTAGAGACCAAAATGGTACAGTCGTATCCCTTTAACTGCAGGTGTCTTGTGATAATTACTTACCATCAGGCGAATCGTCTGTACATTAATCTTCTACAAACAATAAGAATTAAAAAAAACAATATAACTATGTCACCTGGGCCATTATTACAAATCTATTGGCAACTTATTAATTAAAATCGGTTTAGTAGTTTAGACGTTACCGTGAAACGTATAAATATAGATAGAATGCCAAATCTATTATCCTTCCTTTTGGCTTCGCCGTAGTCTGGTAAAAAAAATAACCAATAAAATAACAGGACAATCATCTACTCTAACGTTCCGTACATATTGGATTACACCTTAATTCAAATAAATATTAGTTATTGTCTTAATCTAATTTATTACCAAAACTAATAGGTTGACATTACTTGTAAATTATTTACGCCATTATAAAATAAAGTAGTTTGCATCGACGCTGTTAAACTGCTGCGCACGTTTGAACGTTTCGTGCGTAGTAAAACTGTTATAGCTCCGGTAATATACGAGAGACGCTTCTACGAAAACTACACGTGTTTGCATATAAATGAATAATGTCAATTTTTTTCTTCAGCTGATAATATTTAAGCATTTGAACTTCCTTTACTATTGACTGAAAGACTAATTGTTGTCTTGGCATAGATATGCCAAGATTCTAATGCACATACACACATACACAATCACACGCACAATTACATCCACCTACACACTCACCCACTTATATACTCTGGTACTTCTTTACACTGTCGAATTGTACGACCATAATGAATCATCGATAGTTGTATAAAATTAATGTAGACATTAACGGAGGGGATCCTGGTGTCCTGAAGTACAAGCTGCGAGCCTAGCTTTGGCACCAGTGTCCCACAGTATGAAATTTTATCATAAAACTAGGTGTAACCTGTAATTTAAAAAAGAAAAATATATTGTGGAAGGAAATAAATGTTATTGTTCTTTATACATATTAAACCTAACCCAAATTAATACTATTCTCACCATCACCTTTAATTATCCACTGCTGCATGTCCAACAGTGGAGTATTAGTAAATAGTGAGCTATGCTGCCGTTCCTAGACTGGTTGGTATAAAGCTTAATTCAAGTTTACCTTCTGTAAACAGTACTCTTGGCCCGCCTAGTTGACTCCCATGGGCAGAAAAGGGGTAGTGGAACTCCCTATTTTTTAATCCGTCCCCATGCATTGGACGGATAATCCACTGACTCTCATACGTCACCATGCCCATGGTGACGTATGAGAGTCAGTGGATTATTTATACGTGGGAGAGCCACGCTTGGGCATACATGGGCCGGCTCGAACGGTGTGATACCACGACCTCACAGACCGGTCTTCAATTCTTAGTATTCGAGTCTTCAAGTCTCCGTCGTGATGGAGTTAATGATAAAATTATAAAAAATGTGGATGACATGAAATGGGGACCGTCATTCGAAGAAACAAAAAACGATCTCCTTCCCTCCTTCTTTCCTTCCCCTCATCGCCCTTCCCATCCCCCAGGGCCTGTAACGCACTTGTGTTGCGGGTGTCTATGGGCGGCGGTAAACGTTTACCATCAGGCGATACGTATGCTCGTTTGCCACATATTCCATAAAAAAAGGAGCTATTGATAACCATCATAGCTTCATTGAGGTCTGATCCCACGTGACCTGCGTCAAGCTATCATTATTATGGCCGAAGACTTCCTAAATCAAACCAGCCAAAACCGTAAGCCATGTTACTCACTGCGCTGGCCTTAAATGAAGTCCTACAAAAGACAGAAAGATGCGAATTATCACTGAAGTCACTGAGTTCAAAGTGAAATAAAATAAAGACGAAATTAGGATGAATGATGTTAAGTTCAGTGCACCGTAACTCAGTTTCTTCTGCTATTTTAACATTGGGAAATGAGCAAACATGTCCGGTCATTCGCTGAAGCTTACGCATTGTAGTTACAACGAACTTTGGGAAAAAATCGATTCTTTAAAGTCATCGGTAGATATAGGTCAAATTATTACAATTACAGGTATTTTTAAACAGTCAGAAAGATATTTTTGTTTCTTTTTAAAAGATAACTTCTTCAATAGGAATATTTTGGTCACGCAGGACTTTACAAAAATTAATAAAGGACACAAAGAAAACCCAGCCTCAGGACAGCAAATTGTGAACCACTTACAGTCGTCCCAGGTAGGTATCAAACCCGCAACACTTAGCTTAGTAGGAACTGGCGAGGTGACCGTTTCAAGCTCAACACCGCTGCTACTTCTTTTATGGTGATAAAATACAGCTTCATGTATATAAAAATCCATCCTCAACTTATGTAACAGATATGTGGCCAGGTATCATGTAAGTAAATAATAATTTTAAGACAAAAAAAAAAATTTCACAAAAAATCCTCCACCGCAGTTATACTACGGCCTAACAGAAAACCGGTGTGAAACAGCGCTTGCGTTGTGTTTCACTGAGTGAATGAGGATAACGGTGGCCCAAACCCAATCCTTCCCCCAAACGTGGGCATTGCACTTCTGACGCCTCTGGTGTTGTGGGTGTCCATGGGCGGTGGTAATCGCTTATATTGAGGCGATACGTCTGCTCGTATGCTCACTATTCTATAAAAAAAAAAGAAAATATAATATGCCATCTACCGAAGACACGGTGAACTACTGAGTAACAGGTCATACTGCATCGCGATATGGAATATTGTCACGCCCATTAGCAAATATATCACTTCTCTATATCAACCGTAGGACTGTGGCCGGCATGATCACCTGACGTTTTCGGAGCATCCTTCCTTGGTATTGGAGGAATAGACCCTGATTCCTTACACTAAGAAACAGTAAATACATATTTTCTGTCCTATTTAAGGTAAGGTTTCTGATACATACTAAGTATTATAGTAACCCAGGTTTTACCCAAATAAAATTGCAATACCCAGTCGTGCAGTCTATACAACATTGTTTAAAATATCTGATAAATAAACAAGCAGACTGTCAATAAAAAGCCAAAATGTTAAACATTTATTTTCAGCATAAAACAAGATTATTTCGTAAAGTTTTGGTATGCGCTGGATTCTTTGATCGTAATATCTCGCTCAGGAAAAGAAAGAATTGCTTCCCTTTCTTGATATTTACTAAGCTTTATTTGAAGTCGACGCATTTTATAGTACTTGTCGATAAATATCTTGGGACGTAATGTAAAATGTCTTGAGAAGTTGAACAAACTGCAATAAACTTTAGAACTTCATAAACGTATTTTACATAAAACACAAAAATACCCAGACACCGAACATCAGTTTTGCAGTGCCAATAAACATTTTTGATTTATGATTTAGATTTTTAAGCAGTTTGCGGATCACATATATGAGGATCGAATGCATCAAACTCGGTGCAGTCGGCTTTGCCAATATCCATCTGTTTGATTAATCTATATTTAAAGATTAAGTAATTTCAGTTTTCAAGGATACATCGCATAATATTAAGTGTATATACTGTACGCATTTGGCAATTGTTTTGGGAGCACATTATTTGCAAACGACACCTGGAGCAACTATTCTATATCGGTTTAATGTAATTAATTATTCCGATAATTTATTTCACATTACTGATGTTTGTTGGGATTTGATGTGCCTATGGAATATGATTGGGATCACATTGACGTGTGCTATTTGTAAGCGTAATCAAATAGAGTAACTCCCATCTACGTCATAACGGAGCAGATTAACAAATTTCAAAATTAAGCAATCATAGCCTGGTTAGTCTTTGGATGGATGACCATTTCTTAACACAACGAGACTCCTACGTGCTTTGGATACCCATCAAGTCCTCGGTTCCAAGCGCCATATGAACATCTGACGTATACGTTACAAGTAGTCGGTGCCCTAAAATTCGAGCAATGAGAACTTCGATACCGTCTAGTCCTTGAGTCGGAGGTCTTAGTTGCTCCATATAAAATATTAATGTTCATCTGTGTCTTACTAAACTTATAGTTGACTTCGTGTGAAAAAAAGACACGGAAGAAAGGAATGTAAGTTATTATTTTTTACAATGATACAAGAATACCACTGGGCACATGTCTTCTCATTTTATCAACAACCCATAACGTCCCTTTGCTGGTCTCGGGTTCCTCTCGGGAGAGGGATAAGCCATACATCCCCACGCTGGCCGAGTGCGGGTTGGGGACTGGCAAGATAACGTTGTGGTTATGTAATCTTGCCGTTGGATGTTTTAAACCGTCCAAATGCCTCCAACTAAGTTTCACGACTATTATCCTATGATAACAACCGGGACCGACTGATTAACGTGACCTCCGAATTACGGAGACGCTCATGGTATCGTGCCACTAGAGATCACCCATCTAGATACCGCGCGCTCATTGCTTACCCTGGGTGCTTGCTTCTAATCAAAGAGTGCAACAGCGCTATGAGGGCCTCATTCATTAGTAAACACCATTCAAAGGCCTTACTGAAATATAAACATACAAAATAGCAAAACATAAGCTTAAAATTATACTACGGTCACGACATTAAAGTCAAAAATAATCTTAAATCAATTTCTTGTATAAAACATGTTTCCTATGAAAATATCTAACAAACAAACATAAAAAAACTAGTTCAATAACCTCACAATAATAAATTAATCCAAAATTGACATTTATAACTTAAAAAAGCATGACCAATCGTTTCATTTTCCACTGGCAACTATTCAAAGCTATCGGTATCTATTGATGTAAAATTATCTTCAGAGCGCCGATTTTATTAGTAATTCTTAAAACTACCCATTAACGTGTCCTACTAAACTAGACAGCATTGTGTCACGGATTAAGAATACAGAGTTTCATTACCCCCTATCCATCCCATGGGTGTCGTTAGAGGCGGTTAAGGGAGCTAACTGCGCAGGACAACAGCACTGCAAAAAGAAAAAATTCAGAAGTTGTAAATTCGTATATTACCGTGGGCCGCACAACCGGAATGATACCACAGCCTCACAGAAAACCAGTGTGCAACAGCGCCTACGCTATGTTTCACCTAGTCAATGAGGTACCCCCCAATGGCCGGCAACGCACTGCTGCCTCTGGTGTTGCGGATGTCCATGGGCGGCAGCAATCGCTTACTATCAGGCGATAAGTATGCTCGTTTGCCCGCTATTCCATAAAAAAAAACCGCCTGACCAGAGAGCTTTAGTGGCCCTAAACCTTTTTTCTAAGGAGAGTCTTTTCTATGTTCAGCAATGATCTATTTAATACTGTTAACCATGATGACATGCTATAACCATTATCTTTAAAAATAAATAGGTAAAATAATAATATTTTCGGGTAAAGTTAGTGAAATTACACCCGAATGCAGTTACGAAGCATTCTTTAAATTGTTTAAAACACAAAAATAACCTGTATCTCGATTTCTTTCTTACGATATTCCCATTAGACATCTAGCTATAAACATTAGCCGGCAACAATCGACCATCTTGGATTGACGCCAGCGCCGCTGTATAATATGTTGGTTGTCAAAATTTAAAGTATTCCGATAAGAGACTATTACGATTACACTTAATATTACTGTAACGATGTGTGATTGATTACTTCCGTGTGAAAAGTAATAATTTATTACATCTTACAAATGCCAATAATTTTATTTCAGATCATATAATTTATTATTACTGCCTCCTTGGTCTAGTGGTTAGCGCAGACGACCCAGAGATACCGGTGTGGGTGTCGGCTCTGACCGCCCAGAATAAGGCGCGCCTCTGGCGCCCTCAGAGGGTAAAGGCGGTCAGAGCCATACGCGGATACCGCACGGTGTCGACCGAGGCAGCGTGCGCCTTGGCCGGAACACCCCCGTGGGATTTGGAGGCGGAAGTGCTCGCCGAAGTTTATCGACGGGTGGCTGAATGCCGGGCGGAGAGTGGCATGCGCCCTCCGCCCGAAGAGGTACGTGAGTGACGTGAAGCCGCCCGTCGAGCCACGATGGCTCATTGGTCTTCGCGGCTGGAGGCTCCACGTGTTGAATACGTAAAAACTATTGATAAAATTTTATAGCCTATATTTGTTACATGGTCTATTATTACAAATCTTTTGACACCACATTCTATAAATTGGATTTAGTAATTTAGGCGGTACGGTGTAACATAAAATTTATATATTAACAACAATAACAACGTTGCCGTATGTGCTGAAAATAGAATCTTTCATGTTTTCCTACAATCTGTGGTAACGATTTGATAAATAAAACGCAAACTAAATCAGATAAGTTTAAATCATGCTGTAAATAGATACAATAACTTGTCGCAGTCTTCTCTTATCTATAAACAACCCATAATGTCCCGCTGTTGGGCTCGGGTCTGCTCTCAGGGGAGGGAATTGAGTCCGGCCTGCCACCATTGCGACTGCAGTGAGGACTCGGCCCAGCACACGCTGGCGGTGTGCTCCGCTTGGGCGCCGCAGCGTCGGGCCCTCACTGCAGTCATCGGAGGAGATCTCTCGCTGCTGGCCGTCGTACGCTCCATGGCCGGCGGCGAGAGCAGTTTCACCGCGGTCGCGACCTTCTGCGAGGAAGTCATCTCGCGGAAGGAGGAGGCGGAGAAGGCCCGGGAGGACGATCTCCACTCGGACCCGATCCGCCGCTGGCGAACCGGGCGGCGGAGGCGCGCCTACCAGCGCCTCATGCCGCCCTGAATGTGGCCGCGGATGGGCGGTACGGGTTTTCCCCCCCATCCGCTTCACAGGTCACCCGCGAGGGGGTGACGTTACGCGTGTGCCGTACGTCGCCTAAATTGAGAGTTTACCATCAGACGACGGAGCCCGCTTCAGTGCGGGCAGGTGCTGGGAGAGGTCCGGATGGCGTAAGAAAGCGATTCCCGGATCTCTCCCGTGTCAGGCGCAGAGTGGCACACCGTGGTGGTTTAGTGGGTAGTCTGGCGAGTCAGTCAGGAGTCCCACACAAAGTGAACCCACTGTCCCCGCGGGGGGGAGCGAAGTGTGTANCGACGGAGCCCGCTTCAGTGCGGGCAGGTGCTGGGAGAGGTCCGGATGGCGTAAGAAAGCGATTCCCGGATCTCTCCCGTGTCAGGCGCAGAGTGGCACACCGTGGTGGTTTAGTGGGTAGTCTGGCGAGTCAGTCAGGAGTCCCACACAAAGTGAACCCACTGTCCCCGCGGGGGGGAGCGAAGTGTGTAAAGGCATTCCACAACGTAAAAAAAAAAAAGACGACTCAGAGATCGCGGATCCGATTCCCGGGTCGGGCCGACAGTGGCTTTTCTTACAAGAAATTCTTAATAACATCATCGTGCCTCGGAGAGCACATTAAGCCGTCAGTCCCGGTTGTCCTTGATATCCATAGAAATTGTTATTATGAAGTCAGTGCCTCAAATTTATTGACAGTTCGCCCTCAGGGTTGTGAAAGTTCGATGCTAGTTCCTTCGTAGGAAAACCGATATTCAGATGAAACCAGTAGACGATCTTAAATATCATCTTGAGAATAATAAAGACCGGGAAGATGTAATCAATTAATTCTCTATGCTGAGTTTTCGTTCAAAATAAACTGTAATTCAAAATTGAAACCTTATCCTAACCGTCACAGGTGATCGCTCTGAGGAAGTTGAGTATCGTAACCTGGTATCACATTTTTTTTTAATTATGAGAAGGAACAAACAAGTCATTTTAAAGCAGGACTCAAAAGCCTAAAGTGAATTGCAGGCTTTGAATTGAGGATTCATTTTTACTCGACTATGACTAAGCCGGATTGAGTACGTAAAAACTATTGATAAAATTTTATAGCATATAGTTGTTACCTGATCTATTATTACAAATCTTTTGACATCACATTCTATAAACTGGATTTAGTAATTTAGGCGCTACGGTGTAACATACAATTTATATATTAACAACAATAACAACACTGCCGTATGTGCTGAAAATAGAATCTTTCATGTTTTCCTACAATCTATGGTAACGATTTGATAAATAAAACGCAAACTAAATCAGATAAGTTTAAATTATGCTGTAAATAGATACAATAACTTGTCGCAGTCTTCTCTTATCTATCAACAACCCATAATGTCCCACTGCTGGGCTCGGGTCTGCTCTCAGGAGAGGGTTCAGGCCATACATCATCTGCAATACTCGTAATATAACCCAAAAATAACAGAAGCATTAATAAGCTACTGAACCATTTGTGCAGTATATTTATTATTAGATAAGTTCGTACGCGTTAAAGATGTTCATCTCGTTGGCAAGTGGCTCAACACGTGTTTGTTATAGTTCTCATAATTTTAAAACTAAAAAATGCACATCAGATATTTGAAAGTTTGAGAGAGATGATATACATCGCTGTAAATATGGGTCATGGTGTCTGAAAGTGTGCAATTAAAAGCGCAACGATTCAATGAAAGTAAAATCACAAAATATATATAGGTGACTGACTGTCTAAGATACCCAGAGATCAACGCACAGCCCAAACCGCCGAATCTAGAAACCTGAAATTTTGCATGTAAGTTCTTAATATAACGTAAGTGAGCACTAAGAAAGGAATTTTGAAAATGCTCTAAGAGGGTTTATAAAGGGGCAAAAGTTAGTTTTCATTTAGGTCATAGAGGAACGGGTGTCATGTTCCTCCAACACAAAGGAAGGAATCTCCAGCCAGGTTGCGGTTGAATTTGGCAGTTGCTTAAAAGTAGGTTTAGAAGTGATTCTGTAATTCGGCGTGTCTTCGATAGATAGCGCTGTACAATGTTTCTATTGCGTTGTTTGTAGAACTGGACATATGTTTATGAAGCTGCTGACAGCGTTAACCTGCTGTTAATAATTAGTTTTTTGAACGTTATCTTTACACATAATAATTTTTCCTACGAAAATTAAATTCAGAAAGTTAAAAATAACACATGGCATACAATTAACGACTTGAAATACTAGAAAATTGTAGTGTATCGATGTGTTTATAACAAAAATGCATGAAGTTTGCGTTGGAGCAACTGCCAAAGCAAACGCAATTAATTAAAATAATTTAAGATAAAACATAAATTAAAGCACTCTTCAGTTTCTTATAAACTTGAACAGATAATTTATCGACAGAATAATAAATTACGTAGTTAAAATTTGTTGATTTCTGCTAAAAACTTTGGTTTTTTTTATCTAAACTCCAAAAAGCTGGGACTACAAAATTGTCATTTTGTTGTAAGCTCGGATCAATCATGTATCAATCACCAATCAATTATCGGTTGTAAGCAAGCACCCACTAAGAATGTTATAATTTTTATAATTTTTTTATGTAATTGAGGACAAACGAGCAGACGTATCGCCTGATGGTAAGCAATTAACGCCGCACATGGACACACGCAAAACCAGAGGCGTCACAAGTGCGTTGCCGGCCTTTGGGATGGGGAGGGGAATGGGGGAGGGCTTGGTGTATGGGTCTACCGCATCCTCACTCACTCGGTGAAACACAGCACAGTCGCTGTTTCACACCGGTTTTCTGTGAGGCTGTGATACCACTCTGGTCGAGCTGGCCCACTTGTATCATGGCATATAAGCATGGCTCTCTCACGGTAAAATTATTACTCTCGATTCAGTTCTATTAAGCGCCGATATCACTCGAGAGTTATTAAAATCCATTCTAGAATTAAACCCACTTCTACTTATTACACTATTTTAATTATCTTCTATATTGACCGGTTACTCCTTTGGCATTTTACTGTGTAGTCCGTAGTAAAGTTTGTTTCTTTGATAATATCATAGGCCGAAACAGTCAGGATTGAAGTTAATTAAAATAGTGGAATTAATGCAGGTGGATTTAATTTGAGAATGGATTATTGGAAAGTTCATCTCTGACGTAAATTGAGATGACTGATTTATCTTTTTTAAAAAACAATACAAGCACTATATAACAGGGACACATTCACCCAGACTCAAAGAAAAGTTAGTGTCCCATGAGGAATTGTGAGATATGGACCCACAATACTCAGCACAGTAGATAAAGGAAGGTGACACAGATTAAACTATTACGCTACCCGTGCAGTCAAATGTTGAATAAAGGCTAGTCTCAAGAATGTGTATCTAAATATATCGAATCATCCCAACCGATCATATTTAGATCACAGGTGAAGAAAACTCCGAGAGCTGGAGTTGCATTCCTGTCAGCCATTGTTGCAATACGTTGCTAGACAGATATAAAAATAGATTGTGTGTTGCCGCATTCGTAACGTTCTTTATATTACAAATAAGTATTTATTACAATCCAGATACCGTTTGATGTTAAATATGATACTGTCTCGATGGCGTATTGTGGTTGCTGAACTTTTGTCTCGTAGGTAGGACACATGTTTGTTTGATCTACAAATATGGATGTGTTTTGAACTTCGCGTGTTTCGTATGTATGATATGTAATTATTTACAAAAATGCGTATAGAATATATAAGTATTGTGTCGCACAGCTCAGCTTAGTTTGAAACTACTGGCGTTTTGTACCAGTTATCCGGCAATGTTTGTAATATGTTATGTAAAATGCAGTGTTGATAGACCCCATACGACCCGGTAAAGGTCATGGGAAGCCGTTGGATGCAGGCAGCACAGAACCGGTTGAAGTAATAAGCCCTGAGGCCATGTCCAGCATAGTCTGGATGTCTTAATAACCGCAGTTCCCGGACTCCTCCTATCATAGGTGCAGAATGGCACACCATGTAGTTTTACCAGGTACGATTCCGGGGTAATCCCCGGTTTGGTGACGGCTCAAGGGGGTTTCCACAAGTAACGAAAGAAAGGCCTATGTTCAGTAGCCGATATCTTTAAAAAAAGATAGTAATTATGTTATGTTATTTGTGATTAATTTAAGTAATGTGTAAATATTACTTACCGGCTATAACTGTACTGAATTAAAATTTAAATTCAATTTGCAGTTTCTTAACTGGACTAACTTTGACGGGAGTCCCACTTACAGATAGTTGATGATATAAGGAGTAGCTAACTTACTTGTTAGGGTTCCGTATCTCTAAAGGAAAAAGGAACCCTTATAGGATCACTTTGTTGTACGTCTGTCTGTCTCTCAAGAAGATATTAGGCTGAAATTCATATCAAGTACTAAGTCCTGCTGGCCCGGAGCTGAAAAGAAATCTAACTTCTAAGCCAATGCAATCAAAAGACACAGCCGTTTATGCTGCAAATTTTCGACACTCCCAAGGCAATCTAAACCTACAAGGTATTATTATTTCCCGTGAACTCAGAATCTTGAAATTTGGTACGAAGCAACGTCTTATAGCACTGATAACGAAAAAATTGCGAAAAGCATACCTTTTTTGTAACATCGTATAATATACCCCACAGGTTTATACGGAACCCTCAGTGCGCAAGTCCGATTCGCACTTGGACGGTTTTTTTTAAATAACTGATAATTTAATCAGGTACGCGAGCTCGTGCCAGTAATTCATTTAAGCAGTTATTATTTCAACGATATAATAATGACCCAATTATCTGTCTGGCAAACTATCGCATGTACTCGCCTTGAATGTGTATGTGGTTAGCGTATGGTAAGTGGCATACTAACTGCGTTTATGAACATAAACTATTAGGAAAAGATTGGTTGTAACATGTATTACGACACGGGTATTAAAGAAAGTGTGCTTTTTTCCTATCTATGCTCAAGATTTCTATAACATTCCATTTTACGTATGTTTATTAAAATAACATATTTTTAACATAATACTGTTACAACATTAAAGGATTTTGATAAAATTTACACTCACAAATTTAAAGAAACTTACATAAATGCGTCAAACACTTAACAATTGCAAATCAACGTGAAAATGGAAAGATTTTTCATATGTGAGATTGCCAAATTGACTCTACTCTTGCCTCATGGTAAGTATGAGCAGAATTCAAGAGTAGTGGTCACCATACTCATTGTGAATGCAGACAATGCAACAATGAATGCAGCATGGTACCACACACTAATAGCTAAGTGAGATATCCAGCAGTGGGCCTCTTTCGACTAGGGAGTTTGTATACACCTTACCTAAGTATACTTAGATGCTTTGACCCGAAAACCAAACCTCAGATATTTACAGTGCACTATGTCATTAGCCATTTGAGGTAGGCTAGAACAGCTCATTCGCTGACCTCCACCGGCCCCCTAACTGGGTCCAGGAGCGGCGGACTAGGGGATGTTCGTCGCTCCCTAAGCAACCGGACCCGAGGTGGCGGCGCGCAGTGTTCCCATGCGCCCCTCTTTGAAGTCTTTTTTTGAGGGGAGTCAAACATCTCACTCCTCTTGCTGACGAGATGTGGCCCGCAGCAGCGGGCCGGCACCAGTCGGGGATTGCGGATGCCTTTTAAGTTCCCGTGATCCCTGGCGTAGGTGAGAGACTCTTCAGATGACTGAACACCGAGGAGTTTTAGTCAGTAAAAGTCTGACAGACCCCTTTGCCCTCTCTCCAAGGCGGAGGACATCCATGAGGATTTCCTCCTGTTAAAAAAAAGGCTGGAACAGCTACCTGCCACTTCTGTCCTTATATTCGGCATGAACTCACTTTTCTATTTTCACTGTTCTATTTTCACGGCATCATCAATCTGTTCAACATATGGTTCATAGCTATTGACATCAAAATAATAATTGACAGACGAACATCACCAACAAACGATTTGCCGATAATTCTTAGCTGTATACGTTTTAGACTACAAAGAGCTGTGTTTCATCTGTCAATAACCTATTTACTACGCGTCAAATACTGCACATGTTTCTTTTAAACGATATATTTTTCGTAAGGCGTCTGTAATGTACGTTGTTAGGGTTCCGTACCCCACAAGGAAAAAAACGAAACCCTTATAGGATCTTTTTGTTGTCCGTCTGTCTGTCAAAACTTTTTTTTTCTAAGGAACGCGTAGAGGTATCAATCTGAAATTCATATCAAATACTCAGGTCTACTGTCTCTTGGAGCTGTAAAATAATCAACGTTTAAACCAACGCAATCAAGAGCTACAGCTGTTTATGCTGCAAATTTTCGACACTCGCTAGGGAATCTAAGCCTACTGGGTACTTACCGTGAACTCAAAATCTTGAAATTTGGTACAAAGCAGCTTATAGCACAAATAAAGGAAAAATTGCGAAACGCATAAGTTTTAAAAGTAGATCGTATAGGCTTTTTAGGGCCTTGTGCGCACTAAATTTGTTTTCAATTACTGTTATTATGAAACCTTATCAAAATATGGTATTGTCTTTGACAGAAAACTATATGATTTGTTTTGTTCTGATAGCCCAAACTTCATTGTCTATGAAATTTACGAGTGTTGTCTTAAGATTTTTTTATTAATGAAAGAACACTGGCGACGTTTTTAATATCCCACTATAATATTATAAATATATTAATATTTCGGACATCTAACACACAACGCCATCTAATCCCAAGGTAAGTAGAGCTGGTGTTATGGGTACTAGACAACTGATATAAATAAATAAATACTTTTTTTTGGTAAATACATACATATTATACATAGGAAACAACCAAACTCCGAAACAAATATTTGCAGATCATACAAACATTTGGTCCGAACCGGGTATCTAACCCGGGACCTCTAGCACAGCAGTCGCATACGCTACCACTGCGCCATCGAGGCAGTAAATGCTAAAGTTTGTAAGGATGTGGATGTGTTTGTTACTCTTTAACACAAAAACTACTCAACGAATTTGGATGAAACTTTACAGTAATAGCTTATACCTCAGAAAAACACATTTGCCGCAATAACGGACATATATGCGGGCGAAGCAACGGGCAGCAACTAGTTTATAATTATGTCCATAACAAACATATTTAGGTATATTCTTTATACGCTAGCCTCTGTCTACCCTATCGAGAATATACCTAGATATGTTCAAATAGAGTACTCAAATTCAAAGTCCCTAAATTATCGTAACTATAATTTTTGTCCCACTTCTAAAATAGAAGGCCAGTCTTAAAGCGGGCACTCTAAGAGTATGACAGGATATATGTTTACGGGAATAAAGGCGATTACTATAGGTATTAGTACATTAATAAGCACCTTAGAGCCTGGCTCGACGTTGCGACCGTTGTGGAGTGTTAACAACGGGTGAAGCAGGCCAGAATAGCATACCTCTGATAAGATCTAGCTGTAACTGGAAGTCCAGACCCTAATTTTATCACATCAATTCTTAATAAATTTCAAACTATTTTTATCACAAATGACGACAGAGAAAACGACATCCGTTCAAAATACTTAAATAAGTCAATGAATAGGTATGCATCAAATAAACGATTTACGGAAACAACATTTATTTTAAAATACCGCGAAAACATTTTTCACACACTTTGTAACACAAACTTTTTTCAAATATTTTTTTTTATCATGTCGGACAGTTGATTGACCTTTAACGTTAACGTATATATGTCACTTAGTGATCGGCCATCTTGTCGTACAACCATTTGTCATTTCTGCAATTTATTCGCATTCTGCGATTCATTTGATGTCAGATATATTTTCATAGCGACTTCTTTGTATAACATGATATGACAAATATGTGATCAACAAAATTATTATTGCTATAATATATTATAATTTGCTTTATTACTTTATTTTAAGTCACACGGAACTTAAAATAGACATCTTAAATTTTAAAATTTTATTTCTTGATTCTCTGCACTATGTATATTATTTATTCATAAGTTTGAATCATTTTATATGTCTAGACGTTATTTGTGTTGAATTACAAATAAGTTGAACAAACCTTATTATGTTGAAGATGATGAAATAAAAAGCGTCTCAATAGGGCGCCATAGTGTGGGTCATCATTATGCATTGTTGCTTTGTCTGCATTCGCAATGAGTATGTCGACCACACCACTCTTGGATTTTGTTTAAATTTTCCATCAGGCTGAGTAGAATCACTTTGGCGGGCTCATATATATAAATATAGTGTTACAAGTAACGATCCCAACCTCGTATAAAATATTTAATCATAACTTTATGATTTAATAATCAAGTAAATAGTTGATTCATATTAAATAATATTAATATTTTGGCGCCTTCCTCTTGTCAGCTTCCGGCGCTACCTACAAATATTATTATTGGCGTCTGTGCTCTTTTTATACCATGGTACTTCCGGCGTAAAAAATCATTATTGTTACACAATCCTGTTTTATCAAGTAATAATTGTATGTTAATAATCATTAGAATAATTATGCTAAACAATGTGATCGATAATATATATACATATTATATGATCATATTATATGATCATATTTATATGTAAGACTATGACCGATAATGTCAGATGATATAAATGGCGCCGGTTCGAGTAATGCGGGGACATTCATATTCTAGCCGTTCTACTTGATGTGCATTGGAGAATATTATAAGTTTGTGCTAGTATAATGTGTTGCTGTGCCGCCATCTTGAATACGCGCGCTACACTACATATTACCCAAGGTCGCGTTTTCATTTTTTATAACGTTTTTACTGTGAAAACACACGACCGTTATTACCTCGGTTTACCCAATTTTACCCCAAAACACAGCAGTTGCCTACTTTTACCACTGCGTCACCGAGGCAGTCAGTAATTTTATATCTATATAACGGAAAGCTGGATAAAAACGTAAGAAATTAAAAGATAATAATATCTGTAACTGTGATGGATTGGGGAATATGCAAAAAGAGAAGATCAGGCTTGCATACCTATATCTCAAACGCTCTATGGCCAGAAAATCCTATCTTTTTTTCTAGAAAAAATTGAAACTGTTTACAACGCATACTTTAATGAATCATTGCCCTCTATTGTATTGGTACTGTCCTCTTTGACATGTCTTTATTTTGTTCCCAGTCATGTTGTAAAAACAAATTAGACAACACTTGCACCAATATTGTGCTAGAAACCCTCAGAACCTTCAATTGACTCTCTAATACTAGAGTATCCTAATCTATATATATATAAACCTTATGTGCGTGTATACACTAAACTCCTACTAAACGCCAAACCGATTTTAATGAATTTTTTTCTGTCTACTCCTGAAGATTCGAGAAGGGTTAGGATTAAAAAAAAAGATGATTCGACCCGCGGCATTACCGGCGCGTGAAGTTATGACGCAGGTAACATCACGGGGCTCATCTAATATTATTATATATTTACTAGCCAAAGGCCCATATATCTGGAATATTATTATATTTCAATTAAACTCTAACTTTCAAGAACGGTAATTATATATCACACATCTACATTATCCATTAGTCAATCACGAAGCTGAAACTGTGTGACCGGTAATCATCTTTACTGTTCAAATCTATAACAATACCATTATAATAATAGATAATAAAAATGACGTAACTACCATATTTAAAATAAAATAGTCACTCAGAGCATAACTGTTAATTCTCACTATTCTCTTGTTCAGTCACCGCTCAATTCTCATCGAACACAAACGTGCGTAATGATCACAAAGATCTTCCTCACTTACGTCTTGCTGAAATACTGTAATGGACAAAAATTATCGAACTTGTTTCCTTCAATCGCAGAAACTACAGCAGACTTGGAACATGAACTCGCAAAGACTCCACATGTCGTCAGATCCTCGACTACACAATCAAATGCTTTGACAGTTCCACCACTAACTGTAACCAAACCTTCCGTGAAACTGGCCAGCATTCTCGGCTCAATAGAACTTCCATCTTACACGAATCACCTTAGCAATGCGCAAGTTGCAGACGAATTCCTCGCTGCCTATAACAATGGATTGAAAAATGAAGATGTACATTTGAACTTTGAACAACTCGTCACCAAATATGGCCGTGATTATGAATTACACGAAGTAATAACTAAAGATGGCTATGTGTTATCACTGTATCGGATGCTTGGGTCTAGAGATCCTGTGCTCCTAATGCATGGATTACTAGGCAGTGCCAATGACTTCATTATAGCTGGCCCTGAAAGTGGCCTAGCTTATTTATTAGCACAACAAGATTACGACGTTTGGTTGGGCAACGCTCGCGGAAACAAAGTATCCCGTACACATATTAGTCTTTCTCCGTCTGATGCAGCGTTTTGGGATTTCTCTTGGCATGAAATCGGTGTCTATGACCTTCCAACAATGATAGACTATATCTTGGAAATAACAAATAAAACCTCTTTGAAGTATGTTGGACATTCTCAAGGCACAACAGCATTTTTCGTGATGGCATCTGAAAAGCCAGAATACAATAAAAAAGTGTCTTTGATGGCGGCACTGTCGCCTGTGGCTTTTATGAGCAAAGTCCATTCGCCTATGATCCGTCTCATGGCACCTGGAACTTCACTTTTACAAGCAGTGTCAAGGAGTGCTGGTCAAAACGAGTTTCTACCTGATGGAAAATTGACCAGGTTATTGAAGAAGCTGATCTGTGGTTCAGGTACGCTGGCGAATATTATTTGTGGTAATTGGATATTCCTATCATATGGTTTTGATTTTGCGCAGTTGAATATTAGCAATTTGCCGGTGATTTTTTCGCATATGCCTTCTGGAGCATCTATGAAGCAGTTAGTTCATTACGGCCAGGGTTTGATAAATGAAGATTTTCGCCATTTTGACTACGGCAGCATGGAGAATTCTGAAAAATATGGCACAATGTTAGCTCCTAGTTACAATTTAGATAATATCAAAACTCCAATTTGGATGTTCTGTGGCGAATCTGATTGGTTGGCAGATCCTGTCGATGTTGAGACCTTAAGAAGTAAACTAAAGAATGTGATAGATATTTATAAGATACCTCACAAGGAGTTTAATCATATAGATTTTATAATTGCCAAAGATGTGGCAAAGTTAGTTTATAGAATGGTACTCAAAGTATTGTCATCGTTTTGATACAATAACAAAAAGAAACTCTAATCGTTAGCATTGTCTTGTCATGGAAACTATTACGATTATGCTCTACATGAATATTTGTATAAATATGTATAAATAGTTTGATTGATTTTCTTCTTTTTTTGTTCTTTGAGGTCATTACGGTCAAATACACCAATTTGTATAGAAATATGGCTTTCCATGAATTGTTATTGTTATTTGAGGTACACAAAGTCTTATTATTTTTAATCTTTGCATTAATGTGTAATAATATCTCTATATTTTAGTTTATGTAATTTTATCTGAATTTAGTAAATTGCTATATTTATTTTGAACACCAATACTACCCATGATTTTGTGTTTCTACAGTCGATTTGTCCATCCAAAGGTTGCCTGTAAGAGATTGCTTTTTAGCGATAAGGCCGCCATTTGTACATGGTCATTGTATTGTTTAGCTCAAATATAACTGTATCAATTGGTGTACAATAAAGTTTATTCTATTATATTCTATTCTATTCTATGGTCGTACCGACTTTCATGCCTGATTTTGATTGCTGCTTTGGTCTAGCTACTAACAAACGTGACAGTCGATCAATAAATTCAGGGGTCGAGCCAAAAAGTGTTATTTATGACAACGGAGATTGGAAGTTAGAGTCTTAATTACAGTGCCTTGAAAGCACGTAAAGTCGTCAATCCAGCGCCTGATCTCTTCCCGGTCTTAATGGATAGCGTCCTTCGGATTGTAAGAGTGAGCGAACAGTGAAACACTCGTGGTTGTCTCCGTTGAGACTGGCTGCCGTCTCGTCTCGCAGGAGTATTTTATCATATTATCTTCTTCTTCTTTTGATGATATGGCAATCAGCCGGATCAGCTATTTCTGCCAATGTCAAGTATTTCAAGTCTTCAATTCTAAGTCTTCAAGTCTTCAAGTCTTCGTCGTGATGGAATTAATGATAAAAAATATAAAAAATGTGGATGACATGAAATGGGGACCGTCTTTCGCAAAAACAAAAAACGATCTCCCTATCATATTATAATTACACTGACTCAGAAGATCACTTCATATCTGATTAATCGGCGATCCATTATATTTCTAAAACATATTTCTTAGCATTACAGCAATCCTCCTTTACATCATATGTTTCGTACTTCTGTCACTTTGCTGATTTTATTTCTGTACTCCAAACCTATTGCACACTATATTCATATTAATAAATATGGAAGAGACATGTTCGTATTATGGGCATTCTAAAATATATTTTTAACCTACCAAAATGACTCTACGCTGATGGAAAGCATGAATGTAATCCAAGAATGGGGGCAGCCAATCACCTTTATTGCGAAAGCACACAGTGTTTATAGTGACCTACACTATGACTCCATAATGAGATGCATTGACGCCGGGATCATAGTGATAGGGAAACACGTATGCTGGTAAAGAGTTCCAGGTTTTAGGTATACAGAAAGGAAACGCTGAACCATATACGAGGTGTGTTCAAAAAGTATCGCGAATTTTGAATTTTCGCGGGTTACGTATATTCGAATTTCGATTTTCTTGTGGCGCTATGTTGGTACATATGTCTCTCACTTATGCTGACAAGTTCGGCCATTTTGAATGTTTTGGTTTGTCTTCGATTTTTATCTACTCAAAAAAATGGAACAAAGAATTTGTATCAAATTTTGTGTGAAAAACTAAATTAAGTGCGCGGATGCATTCCGAATGTTGACTGTGGCATACGGAGAAGCTATTTTGGACAAAAGCAACGTTTATCGGTGGTACAAAATGTTTTCAGAAGGCCGAGAAGATGTGAACGACGAAGAGCGTGCCGGTCGAACACTTCAACAACAGACGAAAAAATTGATGAAGTGAAGAAAATGGCATCGAATCACCGTTAGAGAAATTGCCAAGGACCTAGGCATATCCATTGGCTCGTGCCATTTGAATCTAATCGATAATTTGGGCATGAGACGGGTCGCCGCAAAAATAGTACCAAAATTGCTCAATTTCTTCTCAACTTCTTGGCCAAAAACAACACACTAATGATACCGCAGCCACCGTATTCCCCAGATCTGGCCCCCTGTGACTTTTTCTTGTTCACGAAACTGAAGTGGCCCATGAAAGGACGACGCTACGCCACGATTGACGAGATAAAGATGGCATCGAAGGAGGAGCTGAACAAGATACAAAAAAGGATTTCGCTTCGAAGATTGGAAAGACGTTAGCACAAGTGTAATAATATCCCACGGGGATTACTTTGAAAGGGACAAAATAGATATTTACGAATAAATAAATAATACACACAAAATTTGCGATACTTTTTGAACACACTACGTAGTTAAAGAGCACATTACTACCCTCCAGTCTGAAACAGTCACTAAAAATAACGGTCTCATACGAAACTGGTGTTCAATATCTACCTATTCCTTCCTCACTATACCAAAAAGTACCTATAACCTGTCTACATTTCATAAATTTTAATAGAAAAAAATACCAACTTTGTATAAACTAGGTACACCAATGTGTTTCTACATTCATAGTAATCACTAAAAATACATTTCATTTTACTCTTTAATCGATTCTTGGACAGTAAAACTTTTACACACAAAACGATTCCCGCTAAAATCATTTGACAGTTCGCCATTTTGGATGACTATGTACAACGTCAACGGTGTAAAGTCTTTTATTTGTAGTAGCGTGTATTTATGTTTTGCGTAGGAGTCACCTGCTGGATGTAGAAATAGTTACAAGCGTCTCAGACATATGCTTTGTCCCAAATACTTTGATGGATTTGAAGTGTGATTTTGAGGTTATGTCCTTGCGCGGGTAATGGGATATGCATCAGAAATTATATACCTGTAGATCTACCTATCTATAGCGTAGTTGGTCATCTAACACCAAATATTCCAACACATTCTGCATTATATGGTAAATTATAAATTTTAATGAGATCATTTTAAATCAATTATACTAAAAAACAAGTTATGCAAAATATTAATACAAATTGCAACAATTAACTGCTGGATGACTGCCTCAGTGGCGTATGCGACTGCAACTGCTGTTTGAGATCTCGGATTCGATTCCTGGTATGAACCAAATGTTTGTATGGTCTATGTATATTTGCTTCGAAGTTGGGATGCATTTTATATAAAAGTATTTTATTAAATCAGTAAATATCATTTATTGAGTTACCGAAAAAGCCTATACCCCTCTCCATTCCCCGGAATTCCTTAATCTGTTTGGGCCATCTAGGGACAATGAAGAGAACTTATATAATATCTAGCTATTATAGTTATTGTTCTAAATCTGTTGTAACTCACTTTAAATGAAGAATATAATGTGTAACATGTAAAGTGCAACAAACATAAAGCAGACTGCAAGAACAGTGGATTGAATATACATCAATCTTCAATAACAACGGTTAATAGACTACTGCTGGACATAAAGTTCGCCTTAGAAAGGAGGTGTTGGCATACTATGCTATGCCCGAGGGACTTGTTTCAAGTTATCCTTGTCTTTGCAGTATTTTTGTCATACGCAGTTTGTTCCCTTACGCCCACGGGATGTATGGCTACGAGTGTATTAATCCGAATACTTAAACCATCACCACACAAACAATGAATTGAATATTACTATAATTAAAATATATTTTATTTCTTTACAGGTACGACACTTCAATCGATGTATTAATCCGATCACACAAATATAGCAATATTTATAAAATTGTTGTATTTAAAATGGCGAACACTAACAAGAGTTTTTAAATATGAATTGAAAACGTGGAAAGAGTGGCTGATAGAAACGAATTCAAGATGTCGCTAGTGGCGCCGCACAGAGTGCAGTTAGACTGGCCTCATGCTATCAAATGGTATGTATTTAGTTTTACTAAGTAGCTGTCCTAACCCTTACTAATTTCCAGGCATTTGTGGTTAATGATCTGTTCCTAAGGCTCTAAACGCAATGATTAGATTGCGATTGTCATTTGATCTTCCACAATCCATGCTCAAGGGAATAATGAAATTGAATAGAGAGCTTGTTGTCGGTTTTTCAGGGCTAGAACTAATAGTAACGATTGCCCAAACTGTTTGGGATTGGGACCTACACTTCTTAACGTGGTCTTCAAGACTCGGAGGTCACCCATTATAGACCGGCCTGGCTATGATTGCCCTCAATGCCTCAAGTGTCAAAATTATGAAGCTGTCTAAAAACGACACTTATCGATCAATATCAATCATCAGCCTATCGCAGTCCACTGCTGGACATAGGCCTCTCCAATTTCACGCCACTTAGTTCGATCTATGGCTTCTCGCATCCAGCTCCTGCCAGCCGTCTTGCGCAAATCATCGCTCCACCTGGCTTGTGGACGTCCTACACTACGTTTGCCGAGACGCGGTCTCCACTCAAGAACTCGTTTACCCCAACGGTTATCGGTTCTTCGGCAAATGTGGCCAGCCCACTGCCACTTCAGCTTGCTAATCCTGTGGGCTACGTCGATGACCCTGGTTCTTTGTCGGATCACCTCGTTTCTAATGCGATCCCTTAGAGAAACGCCGAGCATATACCTCTCCATTGCACGCTGAGCGACTTTAAACTTATGGACCAGTCGAACCGTAAGTGTCCACGTTTCGGCTCCGTAAGTCATTACGGGTAGGACGCACGCATTGAAGACTTTCGTCTTTAGGCACTGTGGGATCGATGATGAGAAGACCCGACGAAGTTTCCCAAACGCTGCCCAACCCAGCTGGATTCTTCTGTTCACCTCGTCCTCAAAGCTGTTTCTACCTAACTGCAAAGCCTGCCCGAGGTATACATATTTTTGAACAACTTCGAGAACGGCACCGTGTACCGCAACCGGTTCCGGTAGTACATGTTCATTGAACATGACCTTGGTCTTGTCGAAGTTCATCCGTAGGCCGATGCGCACAGACGAGTCAGCCAGGTCGTTCAGCATCTGTTGTAGGTCCTGCAACGTCTCTGCCATGATGACGATGTCATCTGCAAATCGCAAGTGAGAGATGTATTCGCCATTGATGTTGATACCGCGCCTTTTCCAGTGCAGCGTCTTAAACAGGTCCTCCATTGCATTAGTGAATAATTTCGGGGATATAACGTCCCCTTGCCTCACTCCTCGATGCAATGGTATGGGTCTTGTATGCTGATCCTGTACTTGGACGGACATAGTAGCGGCTTTGTAGAGACATCTCAACACTCGGACGTACCGCCAATCTACTTGGCAACGCTGCAGGGACTCCAGAACAGACCAGATCTCAATCGAGTCAAAGGCCTTTTCATAGTCCACAAATGCTAGACACAGGGGCTGATTATACTCTTCGGTCTTCTGTATTATCTGCCGCACTGTGTGGATGTGGTCTATGGTGCCATATCCGCTCCGAAACCCAGCCTGCTCCGGTGGCTGGTATTCGTCGAGTCTTCGCGCAAGACGGTTCGTGATGACTCTTGAAAACAGCTTATAGACGTGGCTCAAGAGGGAAATGGGCCGATAGTTCCTCAACATGGTTTTATTTCCCTTTTTGAAGAACAGGACGACCACACTCCTACTCCACGCCTCTGGAGTCCTCCCTTCGAACAGGACAGCGTTGAAAAGCTTTTGGAGCGCCTTTAATACGGGTTTACCTCCAGCCTTTAACAGCTCTGTAGTAACGCCATCCTCTCCAGGGGCTTTTCCATTTTTCAGCTGTCTAAGAGCCATCTCGATTTCGTCAATGCTGACTTCTGGCAGATCTTCGGTGAAGTGGCGTGTTAATTTGGCTCGAGGGTCCTCATTTTCGGGATCAGGTCGAGATGCATGCGAAGCGTACAAATCGCCATAGAAGCTTTCTACTTCCGAAAGGACAGCCAGCTTGGAAGCAACGACTTCTCCGCTTACTGTGGTCAGCTTCGTCAAATGGCTTCTTCCAAGAGATTTCACAAACACTTTTGACCCCCGATTCTGCTCGATTGCTCTTTCAATCAAAAGAGTGTTGGAGCATCGGAGGTCGTGTCGTACACGCTTACTAATCTCTCGGTTTAGAGTCCGTTTTGCCGATGAAGTGACTGGCGGGTTCTCACGTCTTTCCTTCATTAACCCTAGTGTCCTTTCTGAAAGCTTCGACTTCGTGTCTGTACGCTGCATTTGACAAAATCTCGTACCTTCACTCCTGAGGATTCGAACCACATTTTCAAGGTTCTGGTTTACGTCTCTTGTGGTTTCCATGGCAACAAATCGGTTTTCCAGATTTGACTGGAATTTTTCAGATCCCATCTCGACTTGGAGCAGAGTTGGTCGGAGCCTGGACTTCATCATGCGGACACGTTCAGCCTTGAAGTTGATATTCAGAGAACCTCGGACTAGTCGGTGATCGCTACCGGTGTTAAACCTATTGAGCACTGAGACGTCTCTGAATATGTGCCTCCTGTCCGTTATGATGAAATCGATCTCATTTTTTGTCATAGCGTCCGGGCTTTTCCACGTCCACTTTCTTTGGGGCCGCTTCTCGAAAAATGAGTTCATCAAAAACAGCCCCTCCCGCTCGAGAAAGTTGATGAGCATTTGCCCCCTATGATTCCTGTTTCCAAATCCATGGGATCCTATTACCGATTCGCCGCAAGTTTGTACTCCCACTTTGGCGTTGAAGTCACCCATAACAACGTTGTAGTGGGTTTTAGTAGTGGAGTGGAGGGCCCTCGATATGTCATCGAACATATCCTCCACCTCATCGTCTGAGTGAGCCGAGGTCGGTGCGTACACTTGTATTACCTTGAGGCTATACCTCTCGGTAAGCTTGACAATGAGGTACGCTACCCTGTTCGACACACTGGAAATTTCCACAACGTTGCCAGAAAGCGACTTGTTTACCAGAAACCCCACGCCACCTTGGGATCGTTGGTCTCCCTCGCGGAAGTACATCAGGTGACCTGAGTCCAGGATTATGGTATCCTCCCCCTCTCTTCGGACTTCACATAACCCTAAGATATGCCACCTAATCTTCCCAAGTTCCTCCTCAAGTTGTACCAGATGCGAGTCTAGCCGTAACGTGCGGCCGTTGTACGTTGCCAGGGTCAGTCTTTTGTGGTGGCCTCCCGTAACCCGCTGATTCATAGCACCCCCTGTCCCGCCGTAACCGTGGTCGCCACCATGACCAGGAATAGCGGGACTACCGGGAACTGGGGGCCGTGGCTTCTGATGCTTACTCATGGAGGGGGTCAGCCCATAATCACCACGCTGGGCAGGCGGGTTGGTGATCGCAGGGCGTAACTTGTTGCACCGGTGACGCTGCTGCCCATCACCGGCCTATTGTATTTAGTTACGCCTTTTAGGATGGATATACCGCCATCGGTCGGTCGCCAGAGCCTCGTTTGTTATCTAGCAGGGTGCACCGCGTGCAGGTGAGGTTGGCTGGGGGCGAAAGATTGTGGTTCGGCCCCACACACCCCCTTATCACTTTACACGACACTTATCGGTTTCGATACAATTTACGTCACGGAAAAAATATTTACTAAATATCCATCAGAATTATGTAGTTTTTTTTTGCGAGACAGTAATTATGTTGTCAACGTTGACTATTGCGATGTAATTAAAGCGTCCTATTTTCTTGACCAATTGATTTAATTTTTGGGCTAATGGTACCTCTATATCAGGACTATTAGAAATATTTGTACGACATAAGAAAACACCTTGTCATGTCGTGCAGCGTTCCGCAGGGGTCTGTCCTAGGACCACTCCTGTGGAACGTGGGGTACGACTGCGTCCTTCGAGAGCGTCTCCCCCCCGGGCTGGGCGTAATCTGTTACGCCGATGACACGTTGGTCACAGCCCGGGGGGCCAACTTCCAGAGGCGGAAGTGGTCGCCGAAGTTTATCGACGGGTGGCTGAGTTCCGGGTGGAGAGTGGCATGCGCCCTCCGCCCGAAAAGGTACGCGAGTGGCGTGAAGCCGCTGTCGAGCCACGATGGTTCGTTGGTCGTCGCAGCCGGAGGCTCCACGTGCTGGCTTCGCCACCGTGGAGACGCTCCAGCCGGTCATCCTCGAGTGGGCAGGACGGCAGCACGAGACCCTTTTCTTCCGACTGACGCAGGTGCTTTCCGGGCACGGTTGCTTCGGGAAGTACCTGCACTCGGTCGCGCGGAGGGAATTGAGTCCCGCCTGCCACCACTGCGACTACAGTGAAGACTCGGCCCAGCACACGCTGGCGGTGTGCCCCGCTTGGGCGCCGCAGCGTCGGGTCCTCACTGCAGTCATCGGAGGAGATCTCTCGCTGCCGGCCGTCGTACGCTCCATGGCCGGCGGCGAGAGCAATTTTACCGCGTTCGCGACCTTCTGCGAGGAAGTCATCTCGCAGAAGGAGGCGGCGGAGAAGGCCCGGGAGGACGATCTCCACTCGGACCCGATCCGTCGCCGATGAACTGGGCGGCGGAGGCACGCCTACCAGCGCCTCATGCCGCCCTGAGTGTGGCCGCGGATGGGTGAGACGGGTTTTCCCCCATCCGCTTCACAGGCCAGCCGCGAGGGCGCGACGTTACGCGTGTGCCGGACGTCGCCTAAATTGAGAGTATAACATCAGGAGACGGTGCCTGCTACAGTGCGGGCAGGCGGTGGGAGGGGTCCGGATAGCGTAAGGAAGCGGTTCCCGGATCTCTCCCGTCTCAGGCGCAGAGTGGCACACCGTGTGGTTTTAGTCGGTTCGATTCCGACACACCGCCCCGCCGCAAACCCCGGTGGGGTGACGGCCCGGAAGGGTTTCCACACGTAAAAAAAAAAGAAAAAAAAGAGGTTTAATCGGTGACCACATCGCTTTCTACTGCACTATGTGTTATGGGTTCAAATCACATACAGGACTTCGTATGATCCACAAATTGTTTTTCCAAGTCTAGTCATTCTTTGTGTCATGAATGTTTGTAAATTCCTTCCTTTTAAAAAACATAGAATAGAATAGAATAACCTTTATGGTACACCAGTTAAAACAGTTTACATTCAGGAGCATAACATATAAACGACCATGTACAAATGGCGGCCTTATCGCTAAAAGCAATTTCTTCCAGGCAACCTTTAGATGGACAAATTGACTGTAGAAATTCAATTCGAATTTCTACAGTCAATGGGTAATTTGGTGTGAAAAAATAAATAATTAAAGGAAATCATTCAATTAAGATAAATACTAACAATAAAAGATTTAGTGTTACACATTAATACAGTGAAATAAATACATAAATACCTACAATATCTACACTTTTGATATATTAGAATGAAAAATAATAATAATAATTAAAAAAAAAACATTTTAGGCAAATTAGAACTTAGGAAGATAGGTAATGTTCTTTGAGCATTTTTTTGAAAATGGGCAAAGATTTGGCACGCCTTATAGCCATCGGAAATTCATTCCACAGTCGGGCCGCCTGGACAGTAAACGACTTATAATAAAACCTAGTGCAGTGAGTTGGCACTGCCAGTTCCAGAGATTCAGATGACCTCAGGGATCACGAATGTGTGACACAGAGGAAAACAAAGCGTTCCTTTAAGTAAGGTGGAGTGCACGGATGAAATAGAATATTATAAAGTAGGGAAAGAATATGAGCACTCCGTCGAAGACGAATTGGGAGCCACTTGAGTAGATTGCGATATTCAGATACATGAAGAGTCAAGTTGCTCCTCCGTGATATCGAGATAACTGACATCAGCGTAATCGAGTATAGGAAGAAGAAGGGATTGTGCAAGTGCAATTTTATTGGCTGTTGGGATAAAATTTCGTAGTCTTCGCAAGGATCCCGCCGATGCAAATAACTTTCGACTGACCTCTCGCAGTTGGGGACCCCAAGTTAAGGTATTATCTATGTAAATACCTAGATTTTTAACACAGGTACTCATTGGTAGTGCAGTACCGTTAAACATTATGTTTGGAAACTGTGTCCAGTCTATTCTTGACACCATCCTAGGACTGCCCACTACAATAACTTGAGTTTTAGACGGATTCACTACAACCCCATATCGATTACTCCACTCACACACGCGTGCCATATCGAAACTAATGGTTGAGAAGGCTTCCGATAATTTATGTAACGGTGCTTGTGTATAAATTTGAAAATCATCTGCATAAAGGTGGTAGGATGAGGATAATGATTTAGAGATAGAATTTATATATATAGTGAAAAGTAAAGGAGATAAAACGCCACCCTGTGGGACCCCAGCAGACGTGTTACACCAAGAAGATAAGGATTCCTCCAGACGCACACGCTGCTTTCGTCCAAACAGGTAACTTTGAAACCAATCAATTACTGTCGGAGATATGTTGATAGAGCGCAATATGCTAATCATGATGTGGAAATTTACATTATTAAAAGCATTGCTGAAGTCCAGTAAGGAAAACATATATATTCTTACTGCTTGGAAAATAATTTGAACATTTTTTTCTCATAATTTTGTCTTTAGGAAACAAAAGAAAATTTATTCCTGGATCTCTTTAAGTACAACATTGAGGAATGCTAAAATATTTCGTATTTCTGCTTTAATTATCAACAGAAAACTATCGTTCTTAGACAACTTTTAAATTTCGCCGCTGAGGCGCGCGGATAATCTTCGCATCGCCTTTATTGTGTATTTGCAATATACAAGCGCCATCAGTCGGGTGGTTTGTGAACTTCTTTTAATTCATCCACCCTTTTTGTGAAACAGGTGACTTCTTGTTTGCCCCATTTTTCAAATTCGTCTGAACAAAGATATAGACAGACCTAGAATAATACTGACAATATTTTTAACACATTGACACAATTTCTTATAAGAAATATTTTCACCTACTTTCATAAATGCAAGGCAATAAAAATGCCCATGGCAGTCGATATTGGTTTTACTGCGACGATTAGCGAGATGTCTAACAATACTGCTTATGATATTAAAAACTATACATGAATGACAGTATAAGAAGTGTTAAATGTTAAATAAATAAAATACTTTCCTATCAATTTGACTCTAAAACAAGTATGTCAACTGCAAAACTTTTGCAGTAGGTACCCTAATTATATACACTGCTTACCAGGTCAGTAACCTCCATAATCCGAGCACGGCTCACTTCAGTGCTTTGACTAGAAAAAAACTTGTCCGTCAGCTGAGCGACCGCAAGCAACTTCATTTAGTTGAAAATGTATCTGTCATGGCTTCGCGATCGATGTTAGTCTCTAGTTAAAAATTACTGGAAAACGTAAAAAATGTGTCGCGATTTTCGTTGTGGGATGACACCCGAGCTTTAGAAAAAAATATATAAATTATATTCAGCATAAAGTTTCACGTATAGTGTTTATTGTGTGAATTTCGAGCGTATCTAAATTTGTTCCTCGTCAAACGGGACGACTGTGATAATTTTCACGGTGAGTATTTGGTGTTTTTTTAACACTAGTATACGTTTATATAATCTTTATAAAAGAGAAATTGTGTTTTAATTGTAAATCAGTGTTTATATCGAAGAAAATATGTCTTCTGTTCAGTAAAAATCGATTATAAGTGGGTGGGATTGCCGAAGCTTTTCCCTGTCTCTCTTGGCTATTATCCTACCGCGTGTGAAAGTGACGTAACAATGCGACGACTGCTGTACGTCGCAATCTTTTCAAAGCGGACGGATTACCATACCCGTTCCTTTCTAGCGTTATGTCTTATTAATTTCAGTTATTATTTTCGGGTTCTTTTCCAGTTTTCTATGTAAAACTGTAGTGAATCACAATTCAGATGCGATCTGCGGATGCCTTTGAATACATTGCGCCTCACTCATATTTAGTTTTCTCTATATATTTTGTTGTATTTAATCGATAATTACCTGTAAAAACCTTTCGTAACTAAATACAGCAAGCGCAATATTTATTCTTTCACATTCTATTTTATCTTCTTTCCATTTTAAAAGTAATGTAATATTGGTATTGAATTAATAAATTCAAGGTTTCTAAATTTCTGATTTCTAAACTTATACTTTTTATAAGCTAACAAATACCACTATGATAGAACTACAAAAAAAAATCGGAACGTAATTTTGGCGCAATTTTTAGTTATAGAACGTATTCGTCAGTGACCTTTAATAATACCTGCATGGATTTCAGAAAAATAGTTTTTATATGGCAAATAAAAATGTTTAGTTGATGTGACATTTTAAATACCAAGACAAATCACTAAATTTTAATAAAATAATGTTTAAAAGAAGTCATGCATATAATAAAGTATGTATGTTTATTGTATTGAGTTACACTAAGTAGATTTATAAGATGCATGACATGTCACAAAATGCATTTTTAAAATATATCAGTTATTTAGGATCAAAATTTTTTAAATTAAATTACTTAAATTGAACACACATTGACAAGAAAATGTGATTTAAAGTATTATATTGTAAAGACCCTTGAAGAAAGTGAGTGTAGACCGTATTTCTACCATGGCCGGTTACAATGTTTCATCAGAAAAAAACCTGTTGTTAAACATAATCTTGAAAGAGTCTTTAATTAGCTTGGTGGTTTGAATATGGCCCCTAACCTGGTCACAATGTCAGGTAGTTCAATCATTGAGGTCATTCCCATCTGTTTTAATTAAATTGTCACCATCATTATTGCCACAGTGCCATTGTTCTATCTTAATGTTCTAAATGTGTATCTGTGTACATAAGTTTAATAAAATAAATAAAATTGAATTTAGAATTAAAAAAAAAAAGGATGTATGTACATATGTATTGTAGTTTTATTTTCGTAATGACATTTTAATCAATTCACATGTGTGTCAATTTATTCTACAAGTTACTTGGCCTGTGCTCCTATTGAGGTTCTTTCAAATTTCTCCTCTACAATAATATATAACACATATATTATTGTGGAGGAACGGGTCACATGTCTCTCCAACTCCAAGGGAGGATACTCCAACCAGGCGAGGTGATCATGCCTGGCAGGACAGTGCCCAACTATTGACGTTGGGATGTTGTATATATCCTAATTGGCGAACTTCTATTGCATGATTTAGGATTAATAGTCTCTTAGTTTCCTTCATTACTCTGTAGTTCGATGTATCTTTAGTAGATGGCATTGTCATATATTTTAGTTGTTTTGCATTGTATGTGGAAGTCGCCACATTATAATTATCTTTCCTCTTATCATCTCTCTCTCTGTTGCTGACAACTGAAGTTGTTCAAAAGATCTAAGCTTAGATCTTAGACTGGGGAAGCCACTTCATTTTATACTTTTTTTTATGTATGGGCTTTCCAAAAATGATGATGATGATGGAAAGATTAAGCAGAATCAAAGACCGGTGGTCACCATACTCAATGCATATGCACACCATGCATCAATGCAGCGTAGTGACAGCACTATGGTAGCCTAGTGATGTTTCTGCATTATTAGGCCTCTGGTATCGCACTCGCCAACGAAACACAACACAAATGTTGACATTTTACGTTTATCTTCTCTGCAAGGGTAGTACTGCTACGGTCGAGCCAGCCTGATTGTGCTGAAATCAGTGTGGCTCTCCCATCTGTAAATACTATGTGACTATTTATGCAGGCTGTTTGATAGAACGTTGAACATACGAAAATGAAGGGTAGGTAAGGTCATATGCTATCTACTCTAAACCAAAAATTTCGTTATTTTCATGCTTTAAACCCACAGCATTTTCTTAATGTACAGATGTGTTTCTTTTTCTTGTTATAATAATGATGGTTGGTAGGCTCTTTCGAATTGTCTGGATTCGTAATGACTATAGTGGCCCCCGATCGATCGATCGATCGATCGACAACCCATAATGTCCCACTGCCGGACTCGGGTCTCCTCTCAGAAAAGGGTTAAGGCCATACGTTCCCACGCTGGCCAAGTGCGGGTTGGAGACTGGCAAGAATTCGTTGTGGCTACGGAACTTGCCGTTGGATGTTTTTAAGCCGGCCAAAGCCCTCCAACTAAGCTTCACGACCGTTATCGTATGATGATAACCGGGACCGACTGCTTAACGTGACCTCCAAATCACGGAGACGCTCATGGTAACATGTCACCAGTGGTCACCCATCGGTAATCACCGAGTGCAACTGGGCTATGAGTGGCCCCCGCTTTTGGATTATTATACTCATGATTTCCGTAAAGCAGAGTAGAGTCTTTAAAATAAAATAAAAAGCTGACTGACCAACTGACCCTGTGCTATGTACAGGCTGCGCGCCCTAGTGATTATATATGAAACATTCACAACGGGCTCAAGTATTAATGCGTCATGTGACCATGCCTAAAGGGTTCATTTTCAAAATATTATTCTGATAATGGAAGGCCTTAATCAAGATCAATAAAAGCATAGAAACCGATTTTTTGATAAATAATTAGCTTCAAATACATCAATTTTCTGTCTGCGTTGGTATCCAGGTCGAATTGGTTACAAGATCAAGGATTTTATTTGTACGCATCGATACACTTCACGCTTGGGTTCGCAATTAAGTACAATTATAGCATAACCTAGCCTTTGTTCAGGGCTCAGAATTGTTCCTGCCTTATAAGAAATACAAGTGATCTTGTACTTAGAACGTATTATATACTTTTTGTATATACCAATGAGGTCTTTCCTCATTTACCCATTGGTAATTCGTTTAAACGTAAAATATTCAGACTGTCTGTGGTGGCGCAGTGGTAGCGTATGCGACTGTGGTGCTAAATTGCCGGGTCGGACGAAATGTTTGTACCTACGACCTGCAAATATTTGTTTCGGAGTTTGGGTGTTTTCTATGTATAATTTGTATTAAATTACAATATACGAGTATATATATATGTATTTATATCAGCTGTCTAGTGCCCATGTACAAGCTCTTCGTAGTTTGGGACTTGATGGCGTTGTGTTTCAGATGCCCGAAATGTTATTATGTATATCTTCTGGCTTTCTAGTAAGAGGACTTACCGGAATTTTTGTGTTTTAATACGAGAGAGTTCTTGGTTAATTAGTAACCGACTTGGGTAATACAGCAACGATAGCCCGGACAATCTATCAGTGGCCATTCTAACACATCGAGATCCGTCAATGCCTCGGAGAGCACAGTAAGCCTTCGGTACCGGTTGCCTATGGAACATCTTTGACGATAATCGTTGCAAATAGTCGGAGATCTTAAAATACCACTAACAATCAGTAGTGGTTTTTACAGAACTTCGATACCGCCTCGTACTTTAGTTGTAGAGGTTTGCTTGTTGGTAAAGATTATCCAATGATAGAAGACGTGCCCGTGAAGACGACTTTTGACTCACATTATCATCAATAGCTGCTGGATAATATCTATACTTAGAAAGGTTTTTTTTAAAGGTTTTGTTACAAGATTTTTTCTCCTTGCAGTGCTGTTGTCGTGTAAAGTTTGCTCTTAATCTCTTACGATGCCTACGGATTAACTGTGGTAGAAACACGCTTCGGCATACATGGGCCGGCTCGATCGGACGGATAGCACGGCCTCAAAGTATTTCACCGAGTGAGGACCCCTTCTCCCAAGGGCCGGCAACGCACTTGTTATGCCTATGGTGTTGCAGGTGTCCATTGGCGGCGGTAATCGCTTACCATTAGGCAATTTGTCTGCTGGTTTGCCCCTATTACGTAAAAAGAAACAACGAGCACGGGCGGCGATGCTCCATATACTTATTCCGTCACCTTATGGAGAAGTTTTTCCTACTTTATTATTTAGTAAATGTGTGTGATTGCAATTCTACTCTGCCTGATGGAAAGCATAAGCAGAATCCACGGGTGGTGGTCACCATATTCACTGGCGGCCTATAAAGATGCTTCTGCATGTTTGTGCCTCTGGTTTTGCACTCACCAGACAAGCACGACTACGTGAATGCTGTCATTTTAGGTTCAGTTTGGTCTTCTGTGTGCCCGGATGGCGTAAGAAAGCGATTCCCGGATCTCTCCCGTGTCAGGCGCAGAGTGGCGTGTGGTTTTAGTCGGTTCGATTCCGACACACCGCCCCGCCGCAAACACCGGTGGGGTCTTCACCGGGGCCGTCGCCCGAGGGGGTTTCCACACGAAAAGAGGGTTGTGCCGGAATCTAAAGAAATTATGTTACGCTTAAAATATATGAACCCCTGCTAAAAGAAATCAAATCTATTCTCAACTTCTGCAGCAACTTAGTTACCTTATATGTATAATCAATGTTTTACAACTGAGGCACTTATTTATTTATGTAAATTTCATTTGATTTTGGGGGAATAACAAGTGAATCAAACAACCCTTAGCTTTGCAAACAAATATCTGTGTGTAGGGGTGGATTTCTTTTATTTAATTCATGGATAATCAAGTTTTTTTAGTATGATTAGTGTTTGCTTCTGGTGAGCTCCGAAAATTTGTAAAATAAATAAATATTTCGGACCTGTACCATATCACGGCATCTAGTCCCAAACTTAGCAGAGCTTTTATTATGGGTACTAGATAACTTATATGTATACCTAATAACCTAATAAGCCTTTTTAGGAGTTACATACATATTATCCATAGAAAACTCCGAAACAAATATTTTGCAGATCATACATACATTTGGTCCTTGTCGGAAATCGACCCCGAGACCTGAAGCACAGCAGTCGCACACGGTACCACTGCGTCACCGAGGCGGTCATAGTAGGTCTTTTTCATCTTTTCGGATGATTGAAACATCCTTTCTGGGTGAGGTAGTTACAGACTATGGCAACTAAACTTCTGATAAATATACCTATTTATATATTACTGAATACACTAATTGTTTAGCATTAATAGGAAGTTTAACGTACATACAGATAAATTAAATCATCTTTTTATGTGTGTTATTTAGACATATTTATAACATGTTTATACAATACAATTGAATTGAGAAACTCCTCCTTCTTTTGGAAGTTAGTCAAATATACTCTCGGTTCTCGGTAATTACGTGTATCTGTCTCAGTATCCGTAACCGTATCCGTGGGAGTGCCACGCTTCAGCACGAATGGGCTGGCTTGACCGGAGTGATACGACTACCTCACAGAAAACCGGCGTGAAACTTTCGTTTCACCGAGTGCGGATACCGGAGGCCCGTATTCAATCCCCTCCCCACATCCCTCAAAAGCCGGCAACGCGCTTGTGACGTCTCTGGTTTTGCGGGTGTCCATGTGCGGCGGTAATCGCTTACCATCAAGCGATACGTCTGCTCGTTTGCCCCATATTCGATAAAAATAAGCTATTAAAGACCGTTGACGAAGTGGGATTGATAATATCGTAATTTGCAGAATGTGGACTTATCTACTCCTTTCTGAATTATCTTCTTACCCTTTATTATTCCCAAGATTAATCGGGGTGGGCTCTAGTAGCTCAATGTCAGTTTTACATAGAGCGACTGGCATCGGCCCACCACAAATCTGAGACTAAACTGAATTCTAAGGTTTAACTAGTTTTCAGCACGTTTGAGGGCATTGACTTCCCAATAACGATTGTCATAGATGTTATTGACAACCGGGACCTACGGCTTAACGTGACCTCCGAGGCACGGGCAGGATACACCTCCATCTAACATACTCCGCTGTCATTAAGAATTCTTTGAAAGAAAAACCCAACAGCATTCCGACCGGGAATCGAACCCGAGACCTCTTGATCTGCAGTCGCTTATGCTAACCACTGAGCCAACAAGGCAGTCATTCACTCATTTTTGAATAAACACGTAAATGTATTAGACTACGGGCCCGTGTCAATAACTGATGAATCATGTGACCCACCAGGAGATTTTTTAAGAAAGATTTTAGTACGGTATTACCGAATAATGGATTAAAAGAGGTATAGAAATTGTATGGAACTGATGCCTATGTACTACATTTATGTATAATCGACGCACACAAAGATTATAGTGGATGAACTGACGAATGGTCGAATGAAAGAAGAGAAAAGATGATAAATGGCTAAGAATTACTTAATCAGATGTTATGAATACAGGTCTAAGCAGCCTAAGCTATTTCTTACTAGTGAATAAAATAGGCTGTGGCCTACAGTTGAACATAAGTCCTTTGTTAGTCTTCTGCTTCCGTGCAGGGGATGCATGGAGGCAGAAGAACACCGCAACACGTCCCAACAGAATGTAGAAGTGTAGCGGATCAACGGGCGGACATCCTCCAATCAACATCACTCCCGGAAGCATGTAGAGACCTGAAAAAGCTGCTGGGCTTCTGGGACGATCTAGGATGGTTGGAGTGGGAAGACAAACTAACGTACAATGGCCCAATCAAGAGGCTAAGTGCGGAAATGCCCTGTAAAACAAACAAACAAGTCTCTTATTAGACAGGGGGTTTTGGTCTACTGTACCACACTGACCGGGCGGGATGGTTCATGGTCAAGTTTCCTGCTCATTGCAGTGCTGTTGTCCTGGTAGTTTGTTCTGTAGTCGACTATTACGACACCCACGGGATGAAAAGGTGCGATGACATTTCGCATTCCTAATCCGTCCCTACACGGATAGATTTCTTATAGGCTAGTGAAATTACAGACACTTTCATTTTCTATTCTATTCTATATTATCATCTAAACTATGATTGTTGTTATAGTTTTAGTGTATCTGTGCTAATATTATAAAGGTAGGTATAGACGCGTGTCACGCGTCGACAACCTTCTGCAAACACAAGCGTGTATACGGGATGTTTGGCTTGGTTTACGTGAGGTAGCGATAGCTTGTGGCCTACCCGAGACGGCGACCCATGTCGTGCAGCGTTCCGCAGGGGTCTGTCCTAGGACCACTCCTGCGGAACGTGGGGTACGATTGGGTCCTTCAAGAGCGTCTCCCCCACTGGCTGGGCGTAATCTGTTACGCCGATGACACGTTGGTCACAGCCCGGGTGGCGAACTTCCAGAGGCGGAAGTGCTCGCCGAAGTTTATCGACGGGTGGCTGAAACTTCACCTGAGGAGCTGGAACCCCTAATCGCCAAATATCCCAAGGCAACGTCTCCATCCACGGCGAGTTCGAGCACTGCCACTAAAAGTACGCGGAAACAATAAGTATCACGCCACTGCTCCTTCGTTTACTTTATATACTAATCTTGTAATATTTTTATTGTTTCACTGTTTGTTTATCTACTTATTCTTTCACTCATATTTACATTTTGTACCGCAATAATAACAATTAACAGCTTGTGACATATCTGTCAAAACAACGTTTTCGTTCGTCATTCAGTTCGGATACGTTCAGAAAGCTATTTTCTTTATAAGTTCAGAAACTAATTGTGATTGTTACTCGGTGTGATTTCTCTTCTGCAGTTTCATTTTCACTTCTGACTTAACTTCTTTTTCTTTTTTTTCTCTTTGATTGTTGATGTGAATTAATTAACTGCAGATACTTACGGACTTTTTNATAAATAAATAAATTCCGGGCGGAGAGTGGCATACGCCCTCCGCCCGAAGAAATACGCGAGTGGCGTGAAGCTGTTGTCGAGCCACGATGGTTCGCTAGTCGTCGCAGCTGAAGGCTCCACGTGCTGGCTTCGCCACCGTGGAGGCGCTCCAGCCAGTCATCCTCGAGTGGGCAGGACGGCAGCACGGGACCCTTTCCTTCCGACTGACGCAGGTGCTTTCCGGGCACGATTGCTTCGTGAAGTACCTGAACTTGGTCGCCAGGAGGGAACTGAGTCCCGCGTGCCACCACTGTGACTGCAGTGAGGACTCGGCCCAGCAAACGCTGGCGGTGTGCCCCGCTTCGGCGCTGCAGCGTCGGGCCCTCACTGCAGTCATCGGAGGAGATCTCTCGCTGCCGGCCGTCGTACGCTCCATGGCCGGCGGCGAGAGCAGTTTTACCCCGGTCGCGACCTTCTGCGAGGAAGTCATCTCGCAGAAGGAAGCGGCGGAGAAGGCCCTGGAGGACGATCTCCACTCGGACCCGATCCGCCGTCGATATTTAGGATATTTATACGTGTAAAAATCTGGTTACAATAATACATATTCAACCAAATTTGGAGTAAGGCGGCTGTATGTGAGATGTGACAAGTTATTATTATCTTACCCCTAAAATATTAGCCAAATCGGTCCAGCCGTTCTCGAGTTATGCGCTTAACAACAAATAAACCACTCGGTGTTATTTACACCTACAGATATAAGTATAGATAACCGCTAAAGGTTATCTTAGCACATACGCGTGAAATATATAATAGCAATAATATTGTTATAAATTCTCTTATCTCGATATTTATTAAGCTATGAGTTTGTTTAACATTGTACAATGCGGGTAATTCTTTTCTTGTCTTCACCGAACGCTTTCCATGAGTTATTAATTTTTTACTTCTTTTTAAAGCACTTTTTATTTTAATAGCAAAGACATTTCAGGTAAACTTAAAGAACTGTTTGTTTATAGTTTTGAGTTTTCACTTCTGTTTGCAGTCCTCGTGACTACTTTGTGACTTTTTTAAGAGCAGACAGCCCCCAAAGAAGGAGAATTGCTCTGCGAAGAGAAGGAAACCTTGACATAGGTCTGGCCAGCGTTGTATGGTAAACCAAAGCGTCCTTTGTAAGGACGCCTTTGATCTGCAGCGGATTACTAAAGGTTCTTGATAATAATAGATTTTGAGGAATATGTAATCGGGCTACATCTTCGTCACTGAACTGATAGGCGGGCCCAATTCATTTATTCAATTAAGACACTAAGTGTCATTTATGAACGTGAAATTGAAGCAACAGATAAAAATTATAGATCGGCACAAAAATGTACTGTACTGTCAAAGTAAATTTGAATTTTGGTTGGAGAAAATACCAAAATGTACTGCCCGCTTGAGTCTATCTATAACTTCCAGTTTCCAAAATGCGTAGAGCCTTACCAGACTAATACTTGCAAAGAAACTCATGACCACTCTTTTTTCTTTGAAAGGCAGATATAGGGGGACCCTTTTTGAAATAAAAGGTACAGGACCCCTTACAAATGATAGTGAGGTCGCTTTACTCAACAGGTGGCTTAGTCTGTCAGGATTCATCTGCTATCAGCACGCACGCTTTGCTAGTCCTTAAAAAGCACTCTGCCCCCCAACATTTCTGTATGTGGCTTTAGTATCTTGAGACGCAAGTGTCCAAGGAGAACCGTAATCACTGCCCGCTATTAACCTCAATATTATAGTTGAAAAAGATGTCCATACTAAGATAACGAATGCGAAAGTAACTGTCTGTTTGTCTGGTACTCACGGCCAAACTGGTGCACCGATTTCAATGTAATTTATGATGGGGATAATTTGATTCTTGGAGGAGGACATAGGCTGCCATTTACCGCGATAACCGACTCACACGTGGGAGGTGCCGCGGTCGAAAACTAGTAATAAAATAATTACGAATAACCCGTCTGTTTGTGTAACGGATGTGATAATTTACAATTGAAATAAATCGATAATTTATTCGATAGTTAAATCGAGTGTGTATTATCTATCCAGGTCATTTTAATTGATTAAAATGCTCTATTAGACGTGGACCACTTAATCTGAGAGCTTGGAGTGCACCCGTTAAGTTTTTAAATTTTTACAACGTCACCCTGAGAATATACTATCAGGCACTTTGAATGTTAGGGAGGTGAAGGGGCGCGAGAATCTCGGTCACTGCTGCTGTCAATTGCTTAGCACCGATTTTCTGTGAGAACTCCGTGGTTTCACTCCGGCTGCGTCTTCCCATTTGTACTGAATGAAGCCATACACGTTAAGGTATACCTGACAGGTTTGCCTGTACAGTTGAACTTTACATGTAAACCAGAGCGTGTACATTCCACAACTGTGCACGTATGTCCTCTACTCAGCCCAAGCTTACCTGACGGGTGTAACTGTACTGGCGAACTTGTCAGGTACACCCTACCTTGTATAACTACCTTAAAGCATGGCTATTCAACGGCTACAAGTCGGTTTGAGTCGACTCTTTTTAATGAGTTATTTATACATTAAAATAAGATAAGATAATATGAGATTGCTTTTTTAGCCGCTTTAAATTTTAACTGCTTACGCAGCGCACGCAATGGAAATTGTCAAAAATAAAAACTACTATACGTTTACTACTCTACGTTTTTGCAATACTCTATGTTGATATTCCGCTCTTAGTATATATATTTTATATATATATGATATCTCTTATTACTTCCTCAATGAATGAGCTATTAGATAGCTCTGAATCTGAACTAATTATTCAAATCAAAGCTGTTCCGGCTCTTCAGACTTAATATTGGTAATGATATGTAAGCCTATCTAGGTATCGAATCCGAAGCTACTGATATTGCAATTAACCCGTCAACGTAAAAACTTCATCTCACCCCTCACTTGGTTAAGGTTACGACCACATGACCGCGAGCAAAAGCTTCCACGATATCATTTAAAAGTAATTAAAGCACGGTATAAGTTTGAAGGTAAACTGACTGACTGAGATTGTACGGATGGCCTATTGGTTTAAGCGATCTCCACGCAGCTTTCTACTGCACTAAGTGTTGTAGATTCAAACTCTACACGGGACTACACTGTTGATCCACAAATTTTGTTTTGTTCTTTGTATCCGTTTCACGTATGTTTATAAAGTCTCCGCGACACGGGATAAACTCATAATGCGGGAGTTGTGTTTTTAATATCTTATTAAAAAAATACCTTTGCCTTGAGTACCCTTCTCGCTATATCTTCGTCAAGAAATTTTTCCCCAAAGAAAGAACGCCCTGCTTATAACAAGGCTTTCTTTTTTTTGGGGAAATAACCTCTTCAGGCCTCTGTTTCCCGGAGTACAATATCACAGCAATGCAGGAGTTAGAAGTATGTTGTGTTATCACCTAAAACCACCCTTCCTCCTTATTTACCTTTCCTTTCAAAATACTCGCAGTTTTCCTAGCTACCCCCTTAAGGTAAATTTAATATCTTCTTTCATGCCCGTCATATATGAAATTTGTAATACGCTTTAACAAGAAGTTTAAAAATCTATAACCCAAATATTGCTACCTACCTTTGATAAAATGTATATGGCCTAAGTCTCTTGGGCCAATACTGCGTATCTATGGACACCTATTTATTCAGTAGTTCAGGCTCTTTGGTGCAACATACATAGACTGCCAATACTATGACCCTTCCTTTTCGCTTCGCGGTAGACGGGTAAAAAAACTATTCATTTAGTGCCAAGGAATTTTATTTCTACTTAATATGCAAACGAAATTCTTGTAATTTCTATGACCCATACGAAAACTATTCATACTAAATTTGACGACAGCAGCTTAATTATTAAGGCTGAGTTTTGTTACTCGTATGGAATTTTGTAATATGCGTTAGATTATGAAAGTAATTAGAGGTCGCATGACGGTCGAATTTCGACCATTTACAACGCCTTGTTTTATTTCGATGACTGTAGTTACCTAAACTATCTTTGTGAAGACTTTACACCTCATAAAAGTCAAACAAAAATATACCGCATCAATTTTTTAATTTAAAGCGACTGATTGCAAAAAGCAGCACTCCGAAATCTGTGGTTTGATAGAGGCCTATGTCCAGCAGCGGACTGCAACGGGTTGATAATGATTATAGCACATCATCATCAACAACAACAACAGGCTTTAATAATGTTAGCTTTGTGCAGTGCCGAAGTTATAAGTTGCATTGCCGTTCTATGAGTAATTACCCCCAAAGCAACAAAATAATTTGTGGACTCTGATAATCTCACTTACTCATCGAAAAGAACGAAAAAATAGCATACCAGTGGATAAGGCGATAGCAAATCAAACTTCAGCCGTATTGTAGTAGTAGTTACAGGTTTTGTTAAACTTGGCTGGTGTTTTCATGTTATATATATTTCGTTTGTTTTAGGGAACAAGAGCCGGCGTGCGAGAGAGAGACATCGTTCAAGCAGGAGGCGCCACACCAATCAAATAGATCAGGTACGTAAACAATACAACATAATTAAAAATACACTTTATTAAATAAAAAATAATAGGTCTATATATTTGTCTGTGTTACGATATGTATGGCCGTGTGGTGATGGAGTGTCATCACCCTTATTCGTCCCACGGGTGTCGTAAGAGACGAATGAGGGAGCGAAGTACCAAGGCAACAGTATAGCAAAGAGAAGGGACAAGCGTGGTATAGTGAATCAAAACTCCTTTCTCTGCTGGCTATAGCCTTATTGGATTTACATACGTACATGTTGTTTTCATTATATATAAATCGTCACCAGAATCTACATCATCATCAGCGGACACAGATTCTCAGGGTTCGGAGTCCGCCGCCGCGCCAGCACAACGAGCAAAGAGACATGAACCACAGGTGAGCTTTTACCACCTTCTTTTAGCCGGTTAAGTAAACGGTGGAGATGAACCAGAAGCACCGCGGATTAGTCAGACCGTCTAGATGAATTCTGATTGCTAAGCCAAAGATTTGGATTCCATTCTCACCCAGGACAATGAAAACTGGGTGTAATATCTCCATAACATGTATGTCTTTAGTTATATATAAGTGTGTTTATCAGCAGTTTGGTTATCCTAGTGTGGACTCTGTCTAGTTTGGGATCAAACGGTTGTGTGTGAGATGCATGAGGCTATACACTTTTTAGCTAGGCAAATTCCACGATCTCAGTCTGAGGAGGAAGTAAAGAACTCCAGGTCTTTTTTTTTGTAGTTCTGTCGTCTAGCCCATTCTTAAGCTAGGATCTCAATATCACGTGTCTCCTTTAATGGAAGGAACTCTTAAAGTAAGTGCTATACCAACCCAACTGGTCAGTGGTGGTGGTGCAGTGGACCTTCACCTCATTTCTTAGGAGAATCGTGTGTCCAGTAGTGGACTGTTAATGCTGTTAATTGTCATAGGTTGTGATCCCAAACTGTTACGCAGGAAGTGCACAATGGTACCCAGACTGAATTATTATGCGGAGAATTAAATACAAAAATTGATCCACACACACACAAACACACATTATTTCTTTTTTCCCCCTAATTTTATGGAATATCGGGCAAACGCGCATACGTATTGCCTGATGGTAAGCGATTACCGCCGTCCTTGGACACCCATAATACCAGAGGCGTTATAAGTGCGTTGCCGGCCTTTGGGCGATGGGGAGGGGGAGGTGTGGGGTATGGTGGGAGGTTATAATTAAATAAATCTAAATTAGCCCGATAGATTAAAAAATTACCCCTTACAACCCCACAAACTTTACTCCTTTATAATATTATATTGTAGTATGAATTTATAAGTAATGTGTAAAAATATAATTAGTATAACTTTATTGCACTGATAAACGTAATTGGGGCAATTAGTTAATTAGATCAATTTAGTGTACAGATGTTTTAATTTAATGGCATACACGACAACGAGTTACTTTACACTGGTACCTGAAACGGACACATAAACCACCCAGACTCAGAATATTAGTGTGGATCACTTAGTGTTGTCCCATATTGAACCCACAACACTCGGCGAGTCATTACTGCTGTGTGTCTCTCAGTAATACCCAAAACATACGCTGCGTACTTTCTTTGCTTGTTTGTTATTTAGTATTAAGACGAAAAAAACCACTGACGACTCATCACACATGTTTCTACCTAGTTTGAGAGTCAGGCCCGACTCGCCCTTTTCCCCATGTAAATCCTTGTATTTAATAATAAATAGATATTCGGACATCTAACACACAACGCCATCTAGTCCCAAGTTAAGCAGGGGTTGTTTTATGGGAACTGACAACTGATGTAAATACATATTATAATTTTTTCTATTTTTGTAAATAAATACTTATCATACATAGAAAACACCAAATATTTGTAGAGCATACAAACCTTAAGCACAGTGCGCCTCCGAGGAAACTAATTTTTTTTTTAATTACTTAATATAAATATTTTTTTTTATTTATAATTACGTGAGGCGTAGGAAGTAGAGTTGAGCCCAATCTCATCTAATCTCACTTTGAGGGGAGAGAGTATCTCGCCCTTTTTCGCTATGTACAAGCTATATGTATTTTATTATTATTATTATTATTATATATCTTTATTGTATACATGCAAAATTACAAAGTTAAAAACAGAGGATGAGTCACAAATATGCAAATGATACAATAGGCGGTCTTATCGCTCACGGCGATCTCTTCCAGACAACCACAAAATGGATTTTCAGTATACAAAAACTTCGGGTAGCTCACATACGAGTACAAGTAACACATCTAATCCTCTACGTGAGTGGTTAAAAAATATCATTTAAACATTCATGCACCGAAATAGCACCCACTCACTTTCACATTACACACATACACACACTCACACTATATAAGTATTCACATGCATACATATACACAATACATGTATATATAAACACATACATTTATAAATATATATATACATACATATATACATACACATACGTACAATACACATATATATACAACTATATATATTCTATATAACTAAATATATTAAGATAGATGTAGACAGAGATAAAGTAACAAAAAAAAAATCATAATAACAAATAATGGTCCTTTAGTAGCTTTTTAAAAGTAAGCAAAGTTTTTGCTTTTCTAATTGCCTCAGGCAAATTGTTCCAAAGTCTTACCGCTTGCACAGTAAAAGACCTGCCCGCAAACTGAGTTGAATGTTTTGGCATCTTCAATATCAAATTCTCTGATGACCGGAGGTCTCTGCAATGTGTGTTTTTTAAGAACTGAAAACGTTCTTTGAGATAAAGAGGAGTATGAGGATTTTATGTTTAATTTTCACTGTAATTTAAGCCTACTTACCTCATAACTTCTTAGTGGGTGTACCGATTTTGATAATTCTTTTGGTTTAATTAAAACTCTAAGCAAATATTTGCGTATTTTATATAGAATCAATAACAACATTTGCACTAAAAAGATACATTTTGATTTAATATGGGATGGGTTGAGCAAATCTTACGACCTCACCAGAAGGCTTCTCTCCTCGCAAAGTCGCCAAAATCATCTCACGCAGTTAATGGTCCAAGGTCTCAAGTGGTGAGAACCACACCAAAATGTATTTAACACCATATGTACACACAATCGCAATTAAAACATTCCAAACATACTAAATATGTACATTTTATAGATAACTAGCCGAGTCCCGCATTGTTAGAACAACAACCGCAAGCAACGCCGCGGGGTAAAGCTGGTCCTATCAACTCAGAAATCTTTGTGGGCTCATGTGGCATCATCACATGATCAAATGCATAGTTAACGATACTATAAAGGATATACAGACAAACATTCATGTTTATATATGTAAAGATTACACCCAGACACAGAACACTATTATTTGTACTGGGTGGAAATTGAATTAACGACCTTTTGACTTAGCAGTTAGACTCACTAACCACTACACGAGCAGGCATGTCGATTGAAGATAGATGTTAGTATAGAAAATCGTTCAATAAACTTTAGCTGTTTACTTTAAACGAATAGGTGTTACTGCCTAAATAGGTGTTGGAAACAATGGTCTGATCCAAAAATAGGTATATGTTAGTATATATGATTAGTAAGTAATATGAAGTCGATAGAACAGACCTTGTTGAAGATAATTCCTTGTGTTAATATGCCCGTAAGTTTAAAATTTTTATAAATATAACGTCTCTGCGTGTGGTGATGTATTGAGAGCACGGAGTCGCCACACCTATTCGTCTTGTGGGCGTCATAAGAGGCGAATAAGCCATCAGCACCGCAGAGATAAACAAAACTAGGAACATACTATACCAAATCGTCTGATCAGCGTAGTATATATAAATATAATTACCGTGGGAGAGCCTCGCTTCGGCACGAATGGGCCGGCTCGACCTGAGTGACACCACGGCCTCACAGAAAACCGGTGTGAAACAGCACTTGCGCTGGGTTTTACCGAGTGAGTGAAGATACAGGAGTCTCATACCTCAACCTTTCCCCTCTACTGCTCCCCAAAGGCCGACAACGCACTTGTGACGCTTCTGGTGTTTGGGTGTTCATGGGCGGCGGTAATCGATTACCTTCAGGCGATACGTCTACTCGTTTGCCCCATATTCCATAACCAGCCTTACATGACAGCCTTAATCCAGCAGTATACTATTGAAGGCTGTTGATAAAGAACCATGCAGTAGTTCAATGAGTGAAGTGTGAACTTCTCTTTTTAAATCGCAGGTAGCTACCATTGCTCCACTGAGACAGTCAATATGTCGTATTACATGTGACGTTTGTCTACCATCTGATGGATAACTCTATATCCGCTCGCTCATTGGTCGATTGGTCATTGTTTCTCCAGCTTCCTGTTACACTGTTCCGTTCCCTTTCACGGAAGCAGTCCAATATATTGTTGGAGGTACGCCGCCGCATGGACTTAACCCTCTCCTGAGAAGAGACCCGAGCCCAGCAGTGGGACATTACACAGATATTAAAAACAACTTACTTTTCTTTTCCAGAGGGATGTGCGTCGCCAAGAAGCGGCCAGCGCACCGCGAGTACAACCCAACCCTTTATTGAGGTACGTGTATTGTTATTATTATTAATCGACAATACATGATTCATGTATTCATTTATTTTTCGTTCTTTTTAGCTTTCTGTACTTATTCTCCATATTAACTTTATCTGTGTTAAATTACACACTCCGTTCACACAATTTTCTTATATTTAAAAGAATAGTATGAGAACGGAAGATTCTTCTTATATTTATTGCTAAAGCTGCCTAATGGCTTGTGTAATTGACAAAAAAGTATATTTAAGCTCTCGTTATGTTTTCTCGTTCTGTATATATATATATATATTTGACTACACGGTTGGCCTAGTGGTTTCAGTAGTCGCCACACCGCTTCCTACTGCGCCAAGTGTTGTTGAATCAAATCCCACATGGGACAACACTTTGTGTGATCCATAAATTGTTGTTCTAAGTCTGGGTGTACTTTGTTTCCGTTTCATGTATGTTCTTAAAGATCCCCGTGACACAGGAATGTATATTCCTAATGCGGGAGTTGTCTTCTTTAAGGAAAAAAAGGAAATATACAGGATTCATTAATCTATGCATTCAAGAATTAAACTCATTTGCACGTATTCCACTGTTTTGTTTATTTATTTATACGCCTGACCGGCTTCGAAACCGGTATTGCGACAAGTTCCATCACGTGCCGACAGTCAAGAGTATAAATTACATTTCTCTATGTGTTTAAAATTGTACAATGGCGGCAGTTTTTACTATAATATAGTGTCAAGTGAACAAAAAAACTAAACAAAAATACATATGTAGATATATAACTAAATAAATAATGCGTTACGAAAGTATATTTTTCATCCAGCCCGTATGTTTTTTTGTCACCGTATTAGTATAAAACACATAATGTGACAAAATATTAGGAGGGCGCGCCCCAGTACCATTTACAACTTGAACTTTCGAGGGTAGATGGCCAAATAAATGTCAAGTGTTACCGTCACATAGAGTGATGCGTTGTTCGGATACATATTTAATTTATTACTTGTGAATATAGTTGGGACAAAAGTGTTGTTTGGTTTTTCTTATAAGAAATTCTTAATAATAGCCCGGAGTATGGATGTTTGGGGGTGTTTCACGCAAGAGCACGTTAGTCCGTCCGCCTCGGTTGTCCTAAAAATCTATGGCAATTGTTAAGGCGATTCTCCCACGCATACTATAGTAAACAAATATAACTCACATAGCACCATGATTTTTACCCGTAGCTATCCCCGGTTTGAAAAAGGTGTTTGTATGCCTATTGTGACTCTCACTTTGTTAAGGAAGGAAGTGGACTTATTATATTTCCAACTCCTTCAGTTTTCTTCTGATTAATTTCGTTACGCGTACCACGACAGTTTCATTTTTCCTGGGACTTCCTGAGTGTCATAACTCAGTGTGTTCGTGGTTCACTGCTGTTGATCCTGAGGTACAGGACTTATAGTGGTGGCCGTGTGGGCCACCCAATTGTTTTTGGAAAATCAGATCTCTCAAATTTTTCTGAAGACGAGTTTAACCTAAGAATTTAGTTCGCCCTCAAGGTTGTGAACATCCGATGCGATTCGTTTGGTATAAAAACTGATATTCAGGTAAAACCAGTTGAAATAGTAGCCGAATGTAGTAAGTAGCTGAATAAGTACTCCAAAACTTCTTGGGAACAATAAAAGCTAGGAAGGAGATTAGTATGGATTAGTAAAATTTCATGAATCCTGGTTGGTCGCTCGTTTTATGCGTCACTATTTTTTTAACGCGAATGAACTTTTTAACATTAAGATACATGCAATAATGTTTTAAAAATGAATGTATAATACAGTTGCCCGCCCACAGGTCCCGAACTCTCCCGAACTTCGGAGGGCGTGCGTCCCGCGAGGCGTCCCGCTGCGACACTTCGCGCCGCGCGCACCACATCACCATGGCGTCCGAGGACCTGCTGCAGCCAGGACATGTTGTTAAGGAGCGATGGAAGGTCAGCACTCACCACCTAACCTTCACCTATCTATCTTGGCTTAGCTCATGCTTAAAATTGATGGTCTTGTTGGTCCAGTGGGACCCTAACTGTTACGATTCGACTCCCACCCATGACAAATAATAATGTGTGGTGAGTACTGCGTCCGGGTGTAATCTTCTAATAATTAAAAATATCGTGTCACAGCGTTGGTCATCATACTCCTCCAAAACAGATGTTTTGGTATATTTTTAGGTCCGAGAATAAGTTGTAGACTATTTTTAAGTGATAAGGGTGGACCGGATGTCAAAAAAAACAATCCTAAATCAACAAACCTCAAAAAATTCCAGGTAGTAAAAAAAATCGGCGGCGGAGGCTTCGGGGAAATCTACGAAGGTCTAGACCTGGTGACTCAAGAGCAGGTTGCCCTAAAGGTGGAGTCTGCGCGTCAACCTAAACAGGTTCTTAAAATGGAGGTGGCCGTGCTGAAGAAACTTCAAGGTAGGGAGATTATTACTAGGGTCTTCACCACCGTTCATCCGGAGAGTGTCTTAAGAGGCAACTAAGGGAACAAACTACGCAGGAGAACTGATGAGCTGAACTGACTGACTGAGACCACTGCGCAGAGAAGGAAAATTTGACACAAACCCTATCTAGTCTAGGCAGCAGTAAAAGCTGTTGATGAAATGATGATGAGATAGCGATCAAGACTGCAAAGGTATTTGGCTGACAAGTCGTCATTTTCTTACTAAACATTTCCAGCTTTTCACTGAGTGAATGAGGTTCATTATCATCAGCAGCCCTTAATAATTCACTGCAGCTCATAGGCCTCTACTTAACAAGGAGATTTTGGCCTACTATGCTACGCTGGTCAGACGTATAGGACTTATGTCAAGCTTTCCTTCTCTTTTTAGTCTTTTTAAAAGCCTGTCATTGCGAATTTATTCTGTCTGATGGAAAGCATGAGAAGAATCCAAGAGTGGTGGCAACCATACTAATTGCGAATGCAGACAATAGAGCTTGATTACCCACAACTATGGCGACCTATTTCCTAGTTCTTTGCACCCTTAGTCGGCTTTTACGACACCCACAGAATGAATATGGGTGGTGAAACTCTGTATTCTGTATTCGCACAGATAGAAAACTATCTGAACGGTAGAAGATCTTTATAAATGTTTACATGTCTCAGGCAAGGAGCACGTATGTCGCTTCATCGGGTGCGGGCGCAACGCTCGCTTCAACTACGTGGTGATGCAGCTTCAGGGCAGAAACCTCGCCGAGCTGCGGCGAGCCCAGCCCCGCGGCGCATTCTCACTCTCAACCACGCTCAGGTACCATCCTCATGAAGGACAAGGGGTTTGAGGATCTATTAAAAAAGCTTAACTACATAATAACTAATAAAATTATTCTTCGTTTATTGGTCCTTCGAGCCGATCCTACATTTGACGCAGTTTTCACTAGAACCGAGTTGTATTTGTGTTTCAGATTAGGATTACAAATACTCAAAGCGATAGACTCCATACACTCGGTGGGATTCCTGCATAGAGATATCAAACCTGTGAGTATTTTAATTTGAATCGTAATACACATCTTTCCCAACTAATTCCGAGCCCACGTGGCTTTCAGTCAAATATTATAATAAAAAAGGCCCCACAGAAAACCGGTGATGAGCTATTCTTTTGTTGTTTTTAACCTAGTGTGAAAACCAGAGCCCAAGTTCTTAAATGAGGAACTGTAAAAGTGAGTTACAGGTGACCCATTTGTGCCACTTGTAATATAAAGAAAAAGACTTTCTTTCACGTTAAAAACATAAAAACTATCAGTCAAGAAAATCTATTTGACCGATCATACTCCAAGCTGCAGTACTTAAAACCTGATGAATCGAATTGACGCGTCACTATATTCTTAACGCGAATGGATCAATTTATCAGATCAGATGGTAATGTGCGAGATGTCAGCCAAAGTGATTCTACTCTGCCCGAGAGAAAGCATGAACAGAATCAAAGAGTAGTGGTCACCGGACTCTCTGTGAAAGCAGACAAAAATCCAGCATGGTGACCCATACTTTGGCGTTTTGTTTAGATGCTTCTGCTTCAATGCGCCTGCGGTAGCGCACTTGCATGCTAAAATTAATATGTATCAGAACTCGATAGATGGCGTTGTGCTAATAGGCTGAATTGCGGTATCGCTTAGTTACGAGCCAATTTATATTAAGACTTCTTAAAAAAAATTGTTGAACATGTTTTGTTCCTGTATTGTGTGTCAACTTTGTAGAAATATATTCAGTGGTACCGTGCAGTTTGTGTTTCACGTGAGGACCCAGAGAAAGTGTCTCGTATACCCATTATGAAATAATTATTATTATTTTTCAGAGCAACTTCAGCATAGGCCGCCACCCCGTGAACTGTCGCAAGGTGTACATGCTGGACTTCGGGTTGGCGCGCCAGTACACCACCAGCAACGGCCAGGTCCGGCCGCCGCGGGCCGCCGCCGGCTTCAGAGGTAACGCACAGCGGCGGCACGACGGACATATCCTGGGGCGCGGGAAACTTTACTAACATATTTGAAACAGATACAAAGAACACCCACACTCAGAACAACAATTTGTGGATCACAAAAAGTGTGAGAATCGAACCCAAGTGCACACCGCTGTAGAGGCGACAAGGCGATCGCTTAATCACTACTCTATCCTGGCAGACTTGTAAAAGTATGGGGCCGCCAAAAGCTTAGATTTTATGTATAGATTATCATTTAATCTTAAAAATATGATATCGCCACAACGTGGACCAATAATGATTTCCGCCGCAAAGAAAAGAAAAATATATTATAGAAAAATATACCAGCCAAATCTGTCAGCCAGAGTGGTACAGTAAGCCAATACCTCCTTGCTAAGGAGAGGCCTACCTATGTCCAGCAGTGGGCTGTTAAAAGCTGTAGTATTGTGTTGCCCCCAGGCACCGTCCGCTACGCGTCCATCAACGCCCACAAGAACAAGGAGATGGGCCGCCACGACGATCTCTGGTCTCTCTTCTACATGCTTGTGGAGTTCGTCAACGGACAGCTGCCTTGGAGGAAGATTAAAGACAAAGAGCAGGTCAGGTTTTGGTTGTGACATTAATGTTTCTGCGATTTTTTTTATGGAATAGTGTGCAAACTAGCAGACGTATCGTCTGATGGTAAGCGATCACCGCCGCCTAGAGACATCCGTTATCTCGGTGAAACAAAGCGCAAGCGCTGTTTCTCACTGATTTTCTGTCTATCTTCGAGCCGGTCCATGCACCTCGCTGATGGTAAACGCTCACCTTAACATTACATTTTAAAAAACTATTTGAAATACGGTCGTCTGATCTCGGGCTGCCTTGAAACCGGTCAACAGTCTGGCTGCAAATATTTGAAATGTGTGACATAATTATTATGTACCCATAGTATCCCCAACTTATTTTTCCCTCTCAATCTCACTTGCTCTCTTTCCAGGTGGGCCTCATGAAAGAAAAATACGACCACCGTCTGTTACTCAAACACTTGCCTTCCGAGTTGCGCCAGTTCCTGGAACACGTGCAGCAGTTGGAGTACGCAGACACGCCGGACTACGCCATGCTCACCTCCCTGCTGGAGAGGTGCTGCAAGAGGAGAGGCATACGGGACACCGACCCTTACGACTGGGAGAAGGATGTGAGTAGAATTCTACTTCTTTACACTGTATAAGATGAAGTCGCTCCCGCTGTCTGTTCGCTTAGACCTTATAAACTACTCAACGGATTTTAATGCAGTTTTCAGCAATAGATAGAGTGATCCCAGAGAAAGGTTTATATGTGTAATACATGCATGTTTAAGTAGAGGAAATCCAAGAGTTTCAAAGAATTCCGTGCGCAGCCTAGTATCATACTAATAATAAAAATTTGAATATAAGTTTGTTTGTTACGCTTTCATGGGAAAACTACTTAACCGATCATCATAAATCTTTGTGCAAATATTCTTGAAGTTATTAGATAAATGCGAGTGAAGCCACGGGCAGAAACTAGTGTATTATACATGCAAAAGTTTGTAAAAATGTATGGATGTTTGTTACTCAAAATTTATTGTAGGGATTAAAATAAAACTCTACAATAACATAGGTTATATATAGGCGGCGTAGTGGTTTATGTGGTCGCCACGCCGCTTTCTACTGAGCTTAGTATTCTGGGTTCAAACCCCACATGAGACCACACTTTGTATGATCCACAAATTGTTCCGAGTGTGTGTTTTATGAGTCCGTTACATGTATGTGCGTAAAGACCGATATTTCAATTGTGAGAGTTGCCTTTTTATAAAAATAATAAAATATTTAAAAACATTTCCAGGCGTATCCGTTCTAAATGCCTTCTTATATATAGACATGGGTGAGATATATATATAAAAAAAAACCTCGATAGAAGAATCATTATGTATATACAATATTTAGTTACATATTCTATGTCGTGTTGTCGGAGAGGATATGTTTTGATTGTCTATATGTTTGTCTGTCTGTTTGTTTTATATGTGTAGTAAAACCCGCTTGGAATTATAATACCTGATGAACTCGCCTCATCTTAAACATCTATCTACAAATAAATAAGCTGTAATATACAGTAATTATACCAAAAAACTACATTTCAGAATTTTGTTCGGTCGGTTTGCTTGTTCCTGCTAATCTCTGAAAGGACTAGACTAATTTTGGCGGGATTTTTACTAGCAGATAACTGATGACACTTTTATTTTCGACTAGCTTTACCCTGCGATGGTACTCGAAATCGTTGTTGTGAAGGTACAACAACAACAACGACCGCAGATAATACACGAAGCGGGTTTTACGTTTCTATATATTATAATGAATATTGTCTTAACAGTTTTAATTGAGGTTTTGTGTGTGATATAAAAATGCATATGTCAGAATTTCTTGCATGGATGGCAAGTGCCAATATTTTTATTGTAAGTTCGTCTTTAAACTTTAAAGTCTTCCCTTTCGTAGTATACTGTTTTAAATTTTACAGCCAAATTTTAAACGTAGATTAAATTTTTAAGACTTGCTATCAGCCGATGTTTGGTTCACCTGATTAATTTTATCTGTTTCCGACTTTGAAAATACGAATTTGCGTACAGCAATTGGTATCTTATTTAATCGCCTTAAGGGTGAATACAAAAAAATATTTCTTAGTGTATCCATTTACAACAACACAGGCATATCAGTTGTCCAAAATATCTAAGTTGGTCATCAACGGTTTGGGCTCCTTGTTGATGAAACAGTGACAAGCCTTTAAATAAATATAAATATACGATCAAAGGAGCATCCAATTTGGCGTGGTTAAATATTATAATTATGGAGAAGGAAAGCAAAAAGCTAAAAAAATTTTAGTTGTCTGTGAAGTCGGTTTACGGACGATAATTTTAGGTGATAATGTCATAAGAAAACATTGATGAAATATATGCGTCACAGGTCTTAGGCTTAGGCCTCACGTGCTTCCCTTTCGCTCGTTCCGCGCTCTCGCTCGCACACTCGGCTCGGGCGGAACGTGACAATAAGTCATGCTTTTTCGTGCATGCAATGGGCGATCAAGGCGTTATCACCACAAAAATAAACAATATGTTTGAATTTCGACCTCTGGACGCCCACTAGTAATTATAGATTTGTCGTAGTATGTATGTAGGTAAAAACTTTTTTTTTAATATGTTCCTTTCTAAATGTCAGGCCATCGCGTCCCGCACGCGTCCCACGGCCCACCCCGCGCCTGAGCACGTCGTGCAGCTCGACAGCGTCCCCGACCACGTGAGTATATCGCTCCTCCCTCCCCTCCACTAAATTAGAGGAGGGTTCTGTTTGTTGTTACTTAACCCTCCTTGGGACGCCCATCCCTGTCACTCACTCAACGAATACACCTAGTTATGACACTCAGGAAGCCCCAGGAAATATTAAACTGTCTTGGAAACCGCAATGAAATTCATTAGAAGAAAACTGTAGGAGTTTGAAATATAATAAATCTAATTACCTGCTTAACAAAGTGGGAGAAAATAAAATAAAGAATAGGCATATATTTTTTTTGGAACAGGGAAAGCAACAACAACAAGCTATATTTGGTTAAGTAAGGAGAGATATCGTCACCCATCTCTACACCTATATCCGTGATGTGTCGAGTAGGTGTTGAACGTGCTGTAGTGTTCGGTGTAACACGACTCTCGGGGCCTCTTGCTGTATTAAATGTTTATTGAGTGCGGAATCGTCCACGTCCAAATGTAATTAGTCTCGAAAACAAAACGTTATCATGATTTAGAAATTAGCGCCATCTATCGAGATTTGATTTATACTTTTGTCGTATACTATACAAGCCTTATGACTCCGCCAAATAGATATTTTACCAGATACTCTTAAAATATTTAAGTAACAATAACGATGGTCCTCAATGATAGCCGTGGTGGGTGATTTAGTCACCGATATCACTCGCATATTTAATTCTATTAAACTGAATTAAAACGTGCTCGACGAGACGTCTTTTTATCTCGATCCCACGGATATCGGTTCATTCTCGAAAGTTCCAACCGTCAAAGAATATTCAAATTTCTTAGCTTACCAGAAATTAAACAAGCCAAACTCACTATCGATCCATATTCGACCTTACGCTCATTACGGTAAGGTTTATTATTCTGTGCCACAATGAATTATTATGAGAAATATAAAGTGATCGTCGCTGATTTTTGTGGAGTATCGTTGTGTTTGTTTGGTAACGATGTCGCGTGCGGCAGCCACGCCGGCGGCTGGAGACGGAAGCCGTGACGGCGGCGGCGGGCGCGGACAGCGCGGCGGGCGCGGGCGGCGGGCCGCC